>JASUUL010000087.1:0-272025 GCA_030449875.1 Aegle marmelos
ATATATTATTAATTGCATCTTCTTATAATATTATCTAGATGATATCTAATATTATTAAGTATTTGTAAACTTCAAACGATATAATAATATTCATAATTAATGAATGGCGTATATCGTTATCGTAGGTGGCTCTATATTACATATGACGTATTATCATGGTATGTTATCATCCAAAATATAACATATAGAAAAATAATTAAATAATCTTAATAATGACTTTTTTAAAATAAAATAAAATAAAATAATTACATTAATCCAAGCCTAATCTTCATTGGATTTTTTTTTATCAATATACATCTTTATAGGCTCAAATGTCTTTAATAATGAAATTTATGAATTGGAACTTAAATTTATTATTGATCTAACTTTTAATTTTGAATTTATTTAAAAAAAATTTTATTTTATAAATAAAAATAAAAATTTTTTAGACCAAAAATAAATTTAATGTGTTAAAATCTTATCTATACATTTTAATTCATTAAGCCAAATACAAATAAACATAAATATAAGATTTACCAAGCTCAAAATTACTTTTAGACTTAAATGTATAAAATTTAACACTTTTCTGCCCAAAAACAAAAACTTAGAAACTATAAAGGCCTAAATGATAAAATCAAATTGAAATCCTAAAATCTAATTTTTCTTCTTCGTTTTCCTCTTCCAGCCGCCACCACCACAATCCGTTACTGTTCCTAATCACCATCGAAAAAACACCATGGTGAGCTCAGCTTGTTGCCGTGCAGGGCACGCTGCCGACTATGTTAGCTGTGCTCGCTGCTGGGGTGCAGCCCAGCACGCATCGCTTGATGCACGTCTAGCCCGCTGCCGGTGGACACCATTACTTGCCGTGGGCACTGGTTGTGCTTGCCGATGAAATTTCCAGCCTTGTTCTCCTGATTTGTCTTCCTTAATTTACAATCACATTACAGTAATTGATAAATTTCCTAGGCCAATTTTTGGCGTACAAAATTTCTATTGTAGTAAATTAAATCAAGAAGGAAACATGATGATGAAAAATCATTCCTCTTATTACAAATCTAAAGAAAAATATAAAAGATAATGTAATCATGAATTAAGATAAATTATTAATATGCTTTATCTATATATTAAACAAATAATATATATTTAGATAAAATTATGCTACTTTAATACATAAATATTAAGATTGATTTCATATGATGGTGAAAAATCATAATTTTTCTTATAAAAAAATATTTTAAAATTGTCAATATAATATATAAGAAATTAAGTAATCTAAAAAATAAATCTCAATAATAATTTGATAAGATGAATGATAGATAACAAATCAATTCTTAAATGATCTTTCGGGAGTATGTGAAGTTTGATCTCTTGCTGAATGTATGAACTTTCGTTTATTTCAAGTAGAATAACTGTCTTTTCTACCGAAAATTAAATGCATTCTTTTTTAGATAAAAAAACAACTTATATAATATTACATAGTTAAAGCTACAATATGTATTTTTCTTTTCTTTGATAATTGAAAATATTAAATATTTTGAATTTAATATTCCCACCCGACTACGTAAAAGTGAAGATAAAGTCTAATATTTCACGAATTTTCCGTGAAGATATCGAGAACAAGTTTCTGGCGTAAATATAGCAGCGTAGAAGTCTCAATGAATATTATATTTAGGTTTATCAAGCAATATTTGGTATTCGTATTTTTGGTCAGGTAATAGTGTAGTCGATTAAATGGTAAGGATCATCAGGAATATAAAATAATGTTCTGATAATTAAATTACGTAATTAAATTAGCAATTATTTAATTAATTCTGATTCATTTATAAGATTGGAGGCCAAAAACTCATAATTGTATCTTTCGAATAATAATTCGTCAAGCGCGTTGATCTCTTTCTTGTATAATCGCTTTGTCAATATCGTTAATTAAATTGATATCCGATTGTCTAGCAAATTTAATAATATGTTATTCTTTGATCTTCTTAGTTTTTCTACAATGATTATTTTCAACGTATTAAATATGTTGATCATCTCTGAAGAGAATTTATGATCAGTATAAAAATCCATGAGAGATGTATTATCAAATTCATATTATTAATCTATAAACGTCTCTTAATTCTAATTACTAAGATCAGAGTGTATGTCTTGGTATATAAAGATATGTCGTGTTAGATTTAGTAGCTCGAATGGAATGACAATTATAATTATAAAATTATAACTAACTCAAGATTAATATTCTGATAAAATTAATGTTTATGAGATTTAATAAGTTTGTGTTATTATAAAGTTAATTAAATCTCGCATGTGATCCATTCGATATAGTAGTATTCAATAAATTTATACATGATTAAGATAAATCGTTGATGAATTTATTACGATTTATACCAAATAAAGTATCAACTTTATTTATTAGCTATGACTCAATTTATTAAATTATAAAATAACTTGTATTTATATCTTCTGTGAATCTACATAGTGATCACATAAATACATATAATATAATTAAATTAATTTTACTAAAAAATTAATATAAATAAGATATTCGAATAAAATACTTTAATTATTTTATTAATAAAAAACATATTTATTATAACTAAATAAACTTACATCCTTTCAAAAAGTACATTTTCCCCAACAGAACTAACAAGGCAAAAATCAAAGCTTATGGCTATGTTTGTTCCCTCCCTCCCTTTCTTTTAAATTCCTCCAATGATTGAATCGCCATGATACAATTTACCATAATGGTTATGACAACACAAATGCTTTAATTTTGAAGATTTTCTTATCTGTTTCTTCTTTTTCTTTTACTTCGCCTCTTGTAGATAAGATGCTTGATGCTCCATGTGCTTCTTTAGTTCCCCTCCATCCAGCCACCCCGAAGCAAAGTTAAGAGTTGGCTAACTTGGGTTGCAGCCCGGGTAAGATTTTTTAAAAAATAAAAAATAGTTAATTATAATTTACAAATTTACCTTTATTAATACTTATAAAAAATAAAATAAATCTAATAATTACAGAAATTTTTTTTCCCAAATCACAATTCACAAAATTGACCAAAATAAATTTTTTGAGAAGTAAATTTAATTTTTCTAAAAAGGATCTCGCCCACCACAAAAAATGATGCTAGCTTTGTGCGAAATTGAAATGTTTAAAGATTGAAAGATGATGAAACAGAGTTTTAAATAATCAAGCTTATTGAATAACTTTGAATTGATAAAACTAGAGTTTTATACTCTTTTATATAATAATCCTAAATATTATGAAGATACCAAAATAGGCAAATCTAGAATGTTATTTTATGATAAAATTTTTCTAATCTAAATAATAAAAAAGTAAAATAAAATATGTCTAAATTCAATATCTTAAAACTAAAAAACAACAAGGAAAAAATTTTTAACTCACGGGATAGAATGGCAGAAACAGTGCTGGCTTGATTTATCTCATGGCAAATTTTGAAATGGTATATTACACTATGAAAATAGACACATGTATTCTTGAGCAATTGATGTTCAATCGTACACAGGAAATGTGAATCTGTCTATTATTTCTGAAGATAATAAAGACTGTAGTTTGATCACAAATTAATAAACTGTTCGGGTTGGGTATGGAAGGTTGAGAGGCCACTAAGATTCTTATTGGATATATGCTATGAGTGGGCAAATTGGATTTCAGTTTGGTTTGTTTGGGTTTCGGTTTTGGTTACAATCAAATTGATTTGGAGATTTGAACCCATTCGGGTTGAAAACATAAACCCAAAACAAACCAAGCCAAATTAAATTCATTTCAACTCGGTTCGAGTTCGTAATTCAGATTGGTTTGGGTTGGTAATTTAGGTTATTTTGAGTTTGAATAATTGAATCTAAAAATTTGGGTTAGTTTAAGTTAAAACGGGTTAGAAATGCCAACAGCCACTTAAAGTTCAAAAATCTCTAATTCAAGCATTTTTAACAACAATTTCAACTAAACAATTACCAAGCATCTTTAAATACTTGTTTAAATGTCAAGCATCCTTAAAAAATATTTGTTCATATGTAAGTTTAATAAAACTATCAAAATAAAAAATTTGAAAACAAAATGGCAATCTTGATTAATATGCTTGTCCTCACAATCTTGATTAATATTCTTATCCTCATCAACACATTTCCCATGACAAACAACATTAATAATTCATCTTCAACACCATTAAGGCATCAAGCCATCAACCACCTAAAACAACCCCTCTAAAATCTAAATTAGCAATAATTAATCAAATCAAGCAATAACGGATAGAAAATGAAGCAAGTTAGTCCAATATGCAAAAAGATAAAAAATATTAATTGACATTTAGTAAAATGCTCAATATGCCTTCATATTGTGTATTCTAAATACTACAGTACTATTTTTGCATATAAATATACCTTAATTGTGTATTTGATTATTTTGCTTAATCTAAATCAATATTTATGGTTATTCTTCATATTAGAGCACTTGAGTGGTCGTCTTGTGTTGACTTACGAAGCTCTATATGAAATAAAAAAATTGAAGTAAAAAACTCTTAATCATAAAATAAGTCTTAAAAATAAATAAGTAATAATTAACATTTATATCTTCTGTAAAAGAATCCATGAACTTGTTTTCCTCAATCAGCACTTGAAGGTTTGTTGTTGAATCCATGAAAAGTGAAGACTACAATCAATTTTGCATCAATATTAATGCCTCCACCATATCATGAGTCATAGAACTTCCATATTTATCTAAAATATGACCTCTCGTACTAAATGCAGATTATGATGCAATAGTAGATATTGGAATGGCAAGCACATCTGTTGCCATTTATGACAAAATTAGGTACTTCGAGCTATTAGCCTTTTATCTTAGCAAAATATCAAATGGAGTACCTAGTGCATTAGGTGCTTGATATTTAACCGACTCCATCAAGTAAGGATTTAGCTCATTAGACAATTCGATGTGAACTCTAATGATGTCAACCATTTTAATGTATTTGAAGAATGAGTCCTCAAATGCCTCATCTTCTTCATTTATAAAAGTCATCTTGCTATTAGCACTAACAATAGCACTTGCATTTGGAGATGCACTTGCACTAGTATTTGGAAATGCATTTGCACTTGCACTAGCACTTGGTTTTGAGTGTTGAGCACTATATGCTTTAAAAATCTTGTTTAACACATCTTTCACCATGTTTTTCATCTCAGCACATTTTGCACTATCCTTTCCATATAAAGTCTTAAAGCAAAGTGTTGCAAAATTTATTTTTTCTAGTGGATCTAATGCACAAGCAACAATTAATAACTTGTTTATTTTGGATAGCCTCTCCCAATACTCCTTAAATTTCTTTTTCATGTTATTTTCCATCATACTAACTTGCAAATCAAGGTTGTCCACTATTGTATTTAAGGCTTTTTGACTTTGCATATCTCATTGTAGAAAATATTGGATGTCATCCTCAATGAAGAGGAAAATGTCAGTGTGGCATTATAAAAAATTCTCAAAAACCTAATGAATCGATGAGCATTATCCAATCATAACTTCCTAGTGGTCCCACCTTTTTCTTCCCACTTTCTTTTTCACAAAAATATATATCATGGAGCTTATCCTCATATGCTATACAATCAAATACCGATCTAAACTTCAATGCTGTCATCAACATAGTATATATGGAATTCCATCTAGTTGGACAGTTTAAAACCACACTTCCTCTATAAGGTTAACCATTTTGCTCCAAAATCTTTTTTCAATCCACACGAATTTGAAATGCTTTCAATCTCACAGTGGATAATCTGATATATTTTACAGCATTATGGATACTAACAATATTGTCATCTAGCTTCTTTAACCCCTCATTAACAATAAGATTCATGATATGCCTACAACAACGGACATGCAGATAGTCACCATTCAACATCAATGCATCATCTCCGCAAGTCTTCAATTTATTCTTCAAATAATTAATGGCTACCTTATTTGCACTTGCATTATCCATAATGATTGTGAACACCGTCTTTATACCTCAATCAAGTAAACATTCCTCAAGCTGCTTGCTAATTGCCTCTCCCTCACGATCGACAATTGTATTAAAACTAATGATTATTCTATGTAACTGTCAATCTTTATCAATAAAATAAGCCGTTATCAATATATAACTAGCCATTGTGATTGAAGTCCAAATATCAGTAGTGAATCACATAACAAGCTCTTTGACGAAGCCTTTTTAGCTAAAAAAAATCAAGAATATCTTTAGTAATAATTCTGCAAGATGGAACAACAAATTGAGAACAGCAACACTACAAAAATATTTGAATCAAGAATTCTCCCTATGTGAAAATGACAACTCATTAAGAATAATCATTTTAGCCATTACCTTTCTAGCAACCTCCTGATTAAATCCCCAAACTATAACTTAACCAATCTCTTCATTTCTAACACCAGTAATTTCTTGACTTAAAGTTGCTTGGGTTTGTAAATAACTTTCATATTCAAAAGGCCTTTTCAAGTGATTTGATAAACTACTAGTCCCGTTAGTAGTTTTACATGAATATTCTTAGCCACAATAATTGCACTTGCACTGATTGTAATCTTCTGACGATCGAGTGAAATCCTTCCACACCTTTGATATTGAAGCCATCACTTTTCTTAACTTAGGTGGCTTTAATGCTGTCCTCAATGAACTTTCCCTCCTCAATCTGGATTGGACTTCAATAGTTGTTAGTGATATATCACTAACTTCATTAGATTCTGTGGATCAGATGTTGTCACGAACTCTTGAACCATTCATTTCAAACATTTGAAATCGTAAATCTAATTAAGTTACTCAACATAAAATTAGAAAATTAAAGTATTAAACTCATATAAAAAATTAAGGTTTTAGTTATATTGGATGTGTGTCACTTGTTTATTAATGGCATTGAATTAAATTAACTAATTAAGTTTATTATTCTTCGCATGTGAACTAATCAATGTCGAAATTAACAGCTACTGTTCAATATACAAACATATATATGCTAAAACAAATAGCATAATTATGAGTCATTTGCTAACAATAATAATAAAGGTAAACTAGTTAATGTCAAAATTAAGCATTCTGTTCATTATACAAAACATATATGGTAAAATAGATAGAATGATAATCACTCTGCTACTAATAATAATAATATGTAAAAGAAAAATAGTTTTAATTGAATTAATTAATCAACATTAGTTATTTTATTCATTATACAAACTTATATATACTAAAACAAATAGCATAATTATGATTGCTAATGATAATAATAATGTAAAAAAAAATTATTTGAATTGAACTATATTAGACTATCGGCAGAATTATGCTTAGGGGCTGGTTGGATGGGTTAAAAAAGAAACTTAAGATTGCTCTCATAATAGATTGTAATGAAAAAAACAAGAAAAGCAATAGCAAAAACAATTCGTAATTTCCCATAATCCCAATTACAGAATTCCCGCAAGAACATTATAGGAAATTTGAGGAAAAAATGGTGGGCCCTGGAGTTGTCTTGGAATCGGGTGTGGCATTGGAATAGGCTTTAAGGTGGCTGGAGGAATCGGAGATGGTGGCTGTCTTGACGTGGTTTTTGGGCTTGGCATGGGTTACGACAGCGGTTTCGGGTTCGGGTATGGGCGTGGGTTAGGATATGGTTTTTGAACAAGCTCGATTTTCGCATTTTTTTCAAACAGTAAGTGTTTGGAATTTCATTACCATATAAACATATGCTAATTTAGTATGCAAGATGAGTTGATGAATAAAACCTGACCTTGATGTTGATGAGTTGACAAATCAGATGGATTGGAAGCAGGCACTACAGAGATGGAAGTGAGTCAAGAGACAGCAGCCACCAAAAGTCAACGGCGTGAGGTGAATGATTGTGGGCTACAAGCGTCGGCAGTGTGGGCATGTGAGAGTGTGGCTTGCTTTGTATGAGGGGCTGCGTGGTGAGATAGTCGTGACTTCAGTGAGCACACAGTGAAGACTGTTGGTGTTGGCCGTTGGCTGTGAGCGCATTGAGGGCTTGCTGAGGGCAAGTGTAGCGTTGCCATGAATGACGGCGTTGGGCGTCGGCTAGAGGTCGGCGTTGTCTCTTCACGAATTTGCTGTTGTGTTAGGGATTTTGTGACTTGTGATTTGCGAATTGTGACCTATGACTTGTGAGTTGTCAGGGTGCTGCGTGAGTGCGTGAGAGTATTTTTTTTTTTTTTAAAGTTTAAACTGAACTGATTTTAATTTCGGATTATGCAGGCTAACCCGAACCGAACAACCACCCCGAAATTATTATATGCCCCGTTACTCTTGTGAATATCTTATCTATGGAACAATGTCTGAAAATGCTGATCCTGCAAATTACCAATTTTCTGCGAGATGGTTGACTTAATAAATTGTTTCCTAGCCTGGGAAAAGAGTAGTGATGATTTGTTTCTAAATTTATGTCTGAGAAGTCGCTACTCGTTCATACATGTTTGGATAGTTTGGATATATTATCTTTGTGCCTTACTTAAATATTTGGTATTTCTTGCTTAGGTACTTTTTTGTGGATTTGTGTTTTTCTGCCCGGGGGACCGGGGGGGGGGGGGGTGGAGGGAGCTCTCTTACCAATGACATGGGATTGCAAAGCTCCATTGTTGTTAAACATGGTAGTCTTAGCAGCGTCTTAATGAATGCATCAAAGTACATGGAAAAGTTAATTGGTGATTGATGACATAACTTGATCAAAATTTATCAAAAGATTAACTGGATTACATATAATGCTGCCTAATAAATAGATAATTAACTAGGTTAGAATGATGCAAAGGCCAGTTCTTTTTTTTTTTTTTTTTATGTCGTAACCTTCTAATGGATTTTTTTTTATAACCTATTATGGAATAATCTTTTTTTTAATAAAAAATCGGAATTTGAACTAGTAGAGATAAATGTTCACTTATCTCTGGATTTGGTTGTTTTGTTGTTTAGAACATTTCTGCTGTGTTACTCCTGAAAGGTTGGCGGAAATTATGCTCTATATTTTGGTGTTACTCATGGATTTTGCCATTTTTGACGCATTATCTTGAATTTTATATTCGTCCTGGGATCTGATTGGTTTCTCTGTGTGTAAAGTTTATTATCTGAATTTCTCAGGAGTTCATAATTGAGAAAAGGATTTGGTTTGTCCGAATTGACGGGAAAATGCTTCCTAAAGCTGGGCATTCCGCTGGGCATTCATTCCAATTATCAAATGTGGTTGGCATCTGTTCGTCTTTGATTCCTATTACTTGATCTGGTCTGGTTTTGTGTTTATTCTGTCCTCGAATGTTCTTATATTCACTTGTTACTTAAGATTTAGCAGCAGGAAAGTAAATGTCTTTTATTTGCCTTTTTTCTGTATTTGGATGTCGAAGCTGTTTTGTTACTTAATTTATTGTTGAATGCCCTGGGCTTTCGGGAGAAGTCGATGAAGCTTTGCGATTGCAATTTACCCTCTTCTTCTTCTTCTTGGCCTTTGCTTCTTTACTAATTGCTATCATGCTTTGTTTGTTAAATTTGAAATTTTCATTTAACATCTAGAATTAGCTCGTCATTCAAAATTTAATTATCCATTTTCAAAAACAAGAATCGATTATCAACTAATGATTGTAATTTTTGGCTCCGACTAAGTTAGATTTTCTGTTACATACAGCTTAGCTAATTGGAAGAGTTTGATTTAGAATAATTTAATCTAACGGTTTACACAGAATATAATTTAAATAAGTAACAAGAGGGCAGCCCGACTGAAATTATTTCTAGTTTTAAAGTGATGAGCAATCAGTTGAACCACTAAAATTTCCAATCACCCTAAGCCATTGCTTCTAATTCTCAATAATATTTTTTATTCTAGTCTTTTAAGTTTTCTTACAAAATGTCATTAAATTACTCCACACCTCATTTCGTCCTTCAAATTGTATGGATGTAGATAAACTTGCTGCAACTGAATTGGTGTCTTTTCCTCTTACTGTGAAATTAATTAACAAATAAGATACAAGAGTTATTAAAAATATTGATATTCAAACATAATTAATCAAACTTTGAATCGGCATTATCTATTGTTAATCTCATATATAAAAGAAAGAGTAAAATGTTAGATTGTTTCAAGTTATTATATTTAATTAGAAGTTTATATTGGGACAACGAGAACACTAAGGGTAAGGATGTAGACACTAAGATTTGAGAGAAAGAATAAAAAAATAATAAAAAATTATGTGTATTTAATAAGACACTAATTTTTAATTTTTTAAGAATAAAATTGAACGATGTGTTTAATATACAATCTTATAACACTAAATTAAAAGCAAAGAAAATAAAAAAATTCTCAACCTCTATCATTTGTGAAGAAAGGTTGAAGAACGCCAAAATTAGCATTCTCCAACTTTAAGACAACAATGAAAAAAGCTCAAAACAAGAGGGTCATATAGCCGCTTTTTATTATTTTTTATGTGTGCGGGTGACCGGCCACCCAAACTAAATGTTATAAGCCAGATATAAAGAAAAATATTTAAGGTAATTATCGTGTATCTACCCTTATTTTAAGAAAATATCAAAATGATCAAGTAAATCTAGAAGGCTACCAATGACCCCCTCCAATTTACACAAAAATTAGGGTCTAAATGAAATATTTAACAAAATTTGATTCTATTTTTAATCTCTATCAAATTCAATTTTTATAATTTTTCACCCAAAGTATAAATACTTCATTTCTACTCTTTCTTTAGAAACCTTAGCCACTCTCACAATATCTTAATCCTCAGGCACTAAAAGCCTCACTGGCCACCAGCTGAGCTACCATTGCAATTCCAACATTTAAACTCTTATCAGATTCACCATCGCCAGCATAGCTATCAGATTGATTGGAGCCGAAAATGGAGACCGTTGGAGCAGGAGGACTCAATAATAATTAAAATATAGAAACAGGTATGGGTCTTCAAACGAAAGAGCTCAACAAGTATGCATTCATCTCTGCTTTTTTGGCCTTGGTTAACTCAAGTCTATTGGGTTACAGTGAGTCTTTATTCAACACCTGTTTCCAATTTGCTTTTAATTTTTACTCAAGATGTTAATATATAAATATTAGGCACATAATTGTAATTGGATGGTGGAAAGGTGACGTGAAGCTGAAATGAAGCTTTTAAGGTATAGACATTTGAGTGATGAGTGGTGCTGTTCTTTTCATAAAAGAAGATCTTGACATAATGGCAGTCTAAGTAGAGATTTTGACAAGTTCTTGCAGCAGATTCACGGTAAATCTTCTCTCTTTGTTCCATATTTCAAAATTTTTGTATGTTTATACAAATTTGTAAATTTCTCTTTATAATTGGAAGTGTTTTACAGAGCTGGTTTTTTTTTATTGGTTTCTTTGTTTACTTGTTTACACCACCAAGTTGAGCCAGTTTATATGCCTTTAATTCCAGAAATCTTGGATGAGGGACTGATTTTGTTTTTTTGTTATTGTTCCTTGAATTGTAATTTCCTAGACCTGGCTTTTCAAACTGCATAAGTGAAAAATTATTTTATTATTTTATTATTCAAACAAATTAACAAATAATAATAATAATAATCTAAGCCTAATTGTTTCCACTATATTCATCCATTGCTTAGCATATGTGAGTCATCAGAATATCAGGGAGCTTTTTAGGGAGAACTGCATGCTTGAACGATCATTATTCTCATCATAATGGACATGTAACCTTATTCTATTACCTGTTTTTTTTTCACTTTTGGTTTATATTTTTGGATTGAACAGCAGTGGATGCGGTTTTGTGTTTATTTACTATTTTTTATATAATTTTTGGTTTTTATGTTTGATCTAGAATAATAGGCTTGTGTTTATTTTGATTTCTTTTGGTATAGCTCCTAAAAAAAAATGTATATTGTGGGTGCCAGTTTGTTCAACTGTAGTAGAAGTATAACGAGGTCTTAGGTTCAAATCCATAGCTTACATGGGTGGTGATTGTATTTGACTCTTTGTCTTTGGAAATGTTTTATCAAGATTTATATTTGCTAATATAACTTAGGTAATGCCCTGGATATGTTCATCAAATGTCATTACTACACGTTTTATTGTCTTTAATTAATTTGGAATATTTGGAATATCTTTTTATGGCACATTTGTCTTTTCGTTTTCTATATCTTTGCTCTATGGTTTGATTAACTAAGTATAGAGTTTTGAGTTTATTATTGATTGTGGGTATTTTCTAAAATCTTATTACTTTGAAAAAATTGTAGGTTGGAGGAGCAAGTAAGCAAAATGGGAACAGAATGTCTCAAGGCAGCAGGGAACATCCTCATCATATATCCATGATAGAGGTTCCAAGTATTTCATAGATAAACCCATTTCTAATTTTCTGTACTAGCCTAAACAACTTCTCCTGATGTTACTTTAAATTCTATCGATGCTGATGGGAGTAATGTGAAACAACTTGAGTGCTTTGAAGCTCCATATTCATTCTATATAGATTATGGTCTCCCTTAATTACGCAGTCTGATTTTAAGAACATATATCTGGTGTGAGTAGAATTGAGATTGGAATTAGTTGTTAATTTTTTTTAAAGTTATGAATATATTAGTATCTTTGTGTCATTCAAATCACGGGTAAAATAATATGATTATTTACTGGAAGCATATTTTATATCTTCTTCTTCTTGCTTATCAATTTGCCTTATTGTTTTTATTTATTTATAAGCTTACTGCAATTTCAAGCTTTGCCACTACTTTATATGAATTGCAGTCAAAATTTAATCAAGTTGCACATTTCAGATGTTCAAAGCTCTGATACTCCTAATATTGGTACTTAGTTTGATCATGTCCTGTTTTTCTGTTGAATTATAGTTTTTTAAGATGTTCTATGATGCCAAGTCTGATTGTGTTCTGATTTGATATTGATTCTAACAACTATTCCAACTTTAAAAGAAAGTCTGATTGTGTTTCTATTTGATATTGATTATAACAACAATTCCAATTTTAAAAGACAAAGTAAACTATTGTATGAATATGATAAGTCTTGCCTTTTGGTTTTTCTCTCAATTCAATTAGGGTTTTACTTAATTATTAATTGACTTGAATTAAATTATGATTGAATTGAATGGACTGAAGGTCCTTAAGACATTATTTGATCATTTTTTCTGCTAAAATTATAGATGTTCAGATTCTATAATGTCTGTTGATTTTGCAGTGAGATTGAATATGAAGAGAAGGATAAAAGGATAAAGGCTGAATGAATTAAACGAAAAAATTTTACAAGGTGTGAATTAGGTGCTGGTTGACATAGTCATGTCTTTGCTTGTATCCAATTTTTATTATTTAGCTATAAAAAAAGAGTTTTATCTCCATGCTACATTTATTGTCTTTGAATGAAAAAATGACAACTTGCTTAAGCTGTGAAAGCTTCTTAAGACTTCTTAAAAACCAGAAAAGTAAGGATGACTCTATGCACATATTGAGAATGACTACATAGGTAAGAGAACTTGTATGCAACTGAAAGTTAAAAGTCTGTTAATATTTTTATTGCTTCTAGAAGGATAAGTTCATAATGGTGAAATGTTTAGGTTATATTGATGGGAATAAGCCCACGAACTATGTAGTGATAGATACTAGATTGGGAAATGGTGTTTCTGGTTCATGACAATAAATGAGATGTCTTTTTAAAAAAATTTCAATGGCTTCATTTGCTTTCTATCTGGGGTTTATTTTTCTATTTTAGCTGCATGACAAATTGATTCTGGTAATAGATTGGTTTGTTCCCAATTTCCTTAGTTTGAGTTACTTCCCACCTTCTCTTGCTGTGGTATTGATATTCTTACATTTCAAACACTTTGATAATTAGTAATCTAGTCATTTTCAAGTATTTTGGCTAGATGAATAGCGTTTAAGTATGCTGATAAATTAAAAGAATTGTGAAAACTGCAATAAATAAGTAAATAAATAAACATAACTTTATTTTGAATGCATTTTAATCACGAATGAATCTATGTGCTTACAAATATTTGCCAGTCATTTTTAGATGCTTGGTTTCTACTGTGTTTTATGAGTTTTTCATACAGATGCTATTTCATGATTTATATTATTCATGCAATCATGAATAAGTAGTTGTGAAAGTTTATTCTTATTGATTAGGATGTGTTTCTTCTCTATCTTTATAACGAAGATAACTTGTCCTTAAATGAAAGTAAACATAAAAGTTACAAAGAATGAGTATGCCAGTTGCGAATATTTTTTATATTTTAAATATTGCTATTAAAAAATAATCAAAAAAATATGTTGTCAAATTAGAAAGTAGTTTTGTGTTTATTTTATATTTAAGTTTCAATTTTTCTATTGAAAACAATATACATCTGATCCTGCCTAAGAATTTTTATCACGCATTTGAAATTTGAATATTGTTTATATTTTTATAGCTTTTTTTCTAATATCATTTAGTTGTTTTTTTTATTATCATTATTATTATTTTTGTATGCAAAGACCCATGAAATCTGAATCTCAAATTAGCAGCATCTGATGTATAGCTTTTGGAAGCTATAAATTGATTTAATTTTGTATTAGTTTTATTGATGTTAAAAGTTTTAAAGAGTTACTTTCATGCAAGCATGTAAAAATATTTCTCAGCAAAAGTGGTTTTAGACTCTTGCCTCCTTTTGCAATTCCAACGTTTGGTAGACCTCACATCAGGTAAAGATTAGTATTGTCACCAATAGCTTTAGTGAGAGCTCTTCTCTTTCTTAGATAGGAAAGTTTTATTTCGCTGATTTAAGAACATTGGGTAGACATTATAATTTTATTTACAAGTAAATGTCAACAAATTTAAGAATAAAAAGGCTATTTGAAAAAAAAGTTAATTAAACATGCAAAATCATATTAAAAAATGTGGTTACTAGGTTTTCATAATGTCATGTTGGCTGTAATAAACATATAAAAATTATTTTAGGTAAGTCTTGAATATCAAAGAACTATTTTATAAATTGAAATTTATATACCAACTTAAATATGAAAAAGAAGGATACTCATTTTAAAAATAAAATATTTTTAACAAGTTTCATAAGGCAGGATAGTAATAATAAATATAGTAGTAAGAGTAAAAAAAGTAAATAACAAATAGTGAAAATAATATAAGAATAGTATAACAATATTTAAAATTAATAACATAAATTTTGGGCTAAAGTAATAAGAAATTAAGAAACCTAATTTGAAAAGAAAATAGTGGTAAAATTTTAATTTGAATTGAAAAAAATCTTAATTCTTGACTTATTTTAATTCAAAGATAAATAAATATAATTAGTTAAATGATAAATGGGCAAAAAGCTTTTAAAAAACAAAAATACTGAAAAATTCAAGTTCAAATCTCATGAAATCAGCTGATCCCAAGAAAAGAAAAGAAAAGAAAAGAAAAGAAAAGGATAATTCAAAACAAATTTTATGATTATTTCAATTTTTTGTTAGCAAATTATTTAGCAAATTTATTTTATGTTAAAAGATTTTAAAACCTATTTAGATGAATGAAAATTTTGATTTGCTTTATTTTTTAGAGTACTAGATAAATTAATAGTGCATGGTGCATTATAAATCATTTATAAACAAAGGACAATAAACCATTTTAAAAAACAATAAATTAAACACACCTAAATCATAATCATAGATGTTGTTATTATACAGTTAGATTTTCATAATGCCATATATTAGCCATAATAAAAATTGAATCAATTGTTTTGGTTAAATCTTGAAAAATTGAAGAATCATATTGATGTTCAAAAAAGGATGATGTTGAGTACTAGAAAATGTATATTTATAGAAGAAAAAAATCATCATTTTTCATTTTAAGTTCTACTAACTTCTTTACTTTTATCTATTTAAGTTTCTTGTGAATTTAATTATGTGTATTTTATTATAATTAAGTATTTTCGTATTTTAGGGACATCATAGTTATTTCACAATAAAAGGGATATCGGATGACAAAACGGATGGTAAATCTAAACTTAGAACGGTCAAAAACCTTAGGAGGAGCATAAAAGTAAAAATATTACTATTCACATATATGATACTATTCATATATACTGTATAGTTCATGGCACTGTTCATATGTATTGTACGATGACATGGCATTGATTGATGACGTGGCGTTGACCGATAATATGGCACCGATCAATGACGTGGCAGTATTTGATTGAAGGAATGATGTGGTATTGACTGATTATGTGGCATTGACTGATGACGTGGCTTGATTGAAGAGATGTCACAATCTTATTGAATAAAAATATTTATGCACTGTTGACCAATGACGTGATAGTATGTTAGTGGATCAAAAAAGCATGCGTACAATACATGTATATATACGGGATAATAGCCCTAATGATGTGTTTAAACCAATCAGAATTTGCCACGTGATGCAATCCTGTACATTCAAATTGTTTTAATCCGATAGCCATGATTTACTTGTTGTATCTATAAAAGGAGGATTTCCCCCCCTAATTTGACCCCCTTGACTTCATTTTTGAGCTTAATTTTCTAAAATCCCTTCTCTATCTTGTATGTTCTTTGTATTTTAGTAAAATTTCCTTTTTATCTCTAGTTCAAATATGAGTAGCTAATTTTCTTTGAAGTTTGCGTTGAATGTGAAGTCTCAACACGTATCCACGTAGGGCTTAATTAGTAAACTTATTTTATTTTTTTCTCTAATTTCTGTGGATATTTTGACTTTTCGTTGACAGATAGTAACAACACAGTTATTACTGTTTGGCATGATAAGCACTTACCACCATATTAATTAAAGCGTGGTTCATAAGGAGTGGATTTCCCCCTCATAATTTAATTGGTATCAATAAGGAATATTGAGATCTAGAGCATGTTGATGTAGATCCAGATACCCAAGTGCTTGATTATTATAGTTGCATTTTTAATTATTCTGGCTATTTTAATTCAAAATTTTGGATAAATTTATTATAATTTAACTGCTCATCTAGAAAATTAATTCAACATACAATTAAAATTCACCTCCTCATAGATTGACACTCGCCACCATTAATCTATTCATGATAGATTAAATGACACTCATGAGTTGATAAAATTTTGTGATATAAGTTTTTGCACATTTAGGGGAGGTAAATTTGTTTTAATTTGTTGAATTAATTTTTTAATTTTTTTGTTTTCTTGTATTTTTTTGTTATAAAAAATAATAATTCTATAATTTAATTTTTTTAATTTAATTTTATTATGTAATTTCTTTAAATTTCTATACTTTATTTTTGCTTTATTTTTCTTTGCTATTTTTTTGTTTATCTTGTTAATTTATTTTAATTTTAGTTAATTTTTTTCTTTTATTTTCTTGTTCGTGCTTGAGTGTATTTCCTTAGTAATTTTTTTGTTTATCTTGTTAATTTATTTTAATTAATTCATAGAAATATTTTTTAAGTAAATTATTTTTTTGGTTGCTTTCTTTTAAAATTAAAAAATTCTTTTAAAATTAAAAAAATTAAAAAAATTAAAAAATTAAAAAAATTAATAAAAGTGAATATGTAATTTAATTTTGGTAATTTAAATTTTTTAAATTTTAATAATTTAATTTCTTTAAATTTCTATAATTTAATTCATAAGTTATTTTTCTTTATAATTTTTGTTTATTTTTCTTTTTCTTATATTTCTGTAATTTAATTTTTCATTTTTCGTTGTAATTTATCTTGTTATTTTATTTCTAGTTAATTTATTTCTTATATTTTCTTTTAGCACTTGAGTGTATATTCATAGTAAGGTTGTAGCAACGTGATAAGGTTAGTATCGTAATTTGTCTTTCTTTGTTATTTGTTTAAATTTGTTCTCATTTTTTTGTTGTATTTTTCATTATTTTTTTATGCATGGTTGAAGGTCGTAATTACCTAATCTTGAGCCTATTGTTGTGCAAATTTTAATGAACTCGCAAGCGCACGAATCTATTGTAGAATAGATTAATGGTGACGAGTGTCGATCCCACGAGGAGGTTGATTTTAATTATATGTCGAATTAATTTTCTTTTTAATGGAAACAATTAAATTATGGTAATTTTATCATAAATTGTGAATTAAAATGGTAGGAATAATTAAAAATGAAACTGTTATAATAAAGCACTTGGGTATCCGGATCCGCATCAACATATTCCATACGCTAAATATTCCATATTAATACCAATTAAATCATAAGGGGGGATTCCACACCTCATGAACCACTCTCCAATAAGTATGGTGATGGCTTATCGTCTTAAATAATAATAACCTTGTCTTAGGTGCTTAGGTTTAACAGAATTCTAGACAAGACTATTATTATTTTTAATTTCGAAAAGTCAAAACAATCACAAATATTAGAGGGGAAGAGAAAGTAAATTTACCAAATTAAGCCCATGGAACATGTTGAGACTTCACCTTCAACCCAAGCTCAAAAGAAATTAGCTACTCATATTTTAACTAGGGATAAAAAGGAAATTTTATTAAAATACAAAGAAACTACAAGAAGGAGAAGGAATTTGAAATCTAAGCCTAAAAATGGATTCGGGGTGCAAATTAGGGGGGAGAGCCTCCTTTTTATATATAAATTGAGTTAATCGTGACCATCGTATTAAAAACAATTAGGATGCTCGAGGATTGTCTTCGTCGTCATCACGATCAGCGGTCAACATTTATGCGATGAATGCCGCCTGAATAGTAAATAATCCCATGTAAGCGCATGTACTGTACACCCGATTTCTACTCCACTGAGATACTGCCACGTCATCAATCTACAGTACATAAGAAATTTAGTCCAATAAGATCGTGACACATCATCGGTCAACGCCACGTCATCGGTCAACGCCACATAAGCAGTCAATCCATAAAATTCGTCCAATCAGATATTGCCACGTCATAGATTTACAACAACAAGAACCCCCACAGGAGAGGCCCTTTAAGAACTATTCAGTCTCTTAGCTAACTTGAACACATTATGTATATGATACCCAAATGTAGCTGCTAGGAGTTTTGAATAAAAACCTAGTGTACTAAATTGTCTCCCAACATTTTATGGCCTAGAAAATGAGGACTCATATAATCATTTAAATAATTTTCATGCTGTTTGTTAAGCTTTTAGATATGAAAATTTTTCAGAAAATGATGTTAAACTCAAACTAGATTGAAAATTTTTCAGAAAATGATGTTAAACTCAAACTATTTCTATTTCTTTAAAGGACAGAGCTCGTTTATGGTTTAACACATTGCCTGCTAATAGCATTACATTATAGAAATAAATAGTCACAAAATTTTTAAATGAGTACTTTTCAGTTCATAAAACTAATTCTATTCGCAGGAAAATTTCAGAGTTCATTAAGAGAGAGGACGAGCAGTTTTTTGAAGCAATGGAGCGATTCAACGGGCTACTCTTGAAATGTCCACATCATGGATATGAAAAATGACATCAATGCCATTATTTTTTAGAGGGATTATTGTCAAATGTGTAAGAATGACTAATGACAACAAGTGGAGGATAACTAATATCCGAAAGTGCATTAGATATTTGGGATTTCTTTCAGTGAAGCGGATAATTCCCAACAATGTTGTTGATTATTCAGAAATAATAAAATAGTTAAGGGAGTAAATGAGATCAAAATTGGCGAGTCAAGCTCGAGAATTAAATAAATAAAAGAAATGATTGAAGTACTTACCTGACAAATTGCATCGTTAACAACTACTAAATCAATAGAGCCAAATGACCATGACTCATACCTAAATCAAGCCAAGGCCATAGGTGTAATGAGGAAGCCATCAAACTAAAACACTTACTCCAACACATATAACTTCAGATGGAAAGACCACCCTAATTTTTTATGGTCTCAAGGACTTTAACAGAATGGACTAATAACTCTAACTCTACCAATGCAACCAATTCCTCAAGTTCTATAAGCCTCTCAGCCACCATTCAGACTTTATAACTAAAACTCAAATTATTCTCAACCCAAACCATAGAAGGATGCATTCTAGAATTTCAAGAATCCTATCCACTCTATGATCGATCAACAAAACCACACCCTTGATGGACTACAAAATGAGATGAGAGCAGGCTTCAACTCACAGGTATAATCAATTTCTAACCTCTAGAAAATAATAGGCCAACTTGTCTCTTTAGTTCAAACTTTAGCAATAACTGTTAAAAAAGGTAAATTCCCAAGTCAACTAGTGCGAAACCCTAAAGGAGTGCATGAGGCAAGTACCAGTTCACCTCAGCAACATGGAGTGTCAAAGCTATCATTACCTTGCGAAAAGGAAAAGAAGTTGACAACAAATGGAGCTACCAGTGACCAAAAAAACTCAAATTGTACCCGTAAGTGCTGAGGACTCAACATCAGAGGAGAATAAAGAAACCAACCCATGAGAGTATATTACTAAAGCTCCATTTCCCCAGAGGTTAGCCAAAGCAAAGAAGGAAAAATTCACTGGTGAGATTTTTGAAATCTTCAAACAGGTAAGTTTCAACATCTCTTTGCTTGATACTATAACACAAGTGCCATCTTATGACAAGTTTCTTAAAGATCTTTTTATTAAAAAGAGAACTATTTATGTTAAAAAAAAGGTATTTTTAATAGAAAATATTAGTTCTATACTCCAACATAAAATTCCTCTAAAATGCAAAGACCTAGGCTCCCTTATTATCTCATGTAATATAAAGAACTACACAATTGAGAATACTTTATTTGATTTAGGTGCTAGTGTTAATCTATTGCCTTACTCAGTGTTTTTGAAATTTAGACTGGGTGAATTACACCAAACTCCAGTAGTATTACAGCTTGCAGATCGATCTACGAAAATATCTTGTAGTATTATGGAGGATGTGCTTATCCAGGTAGATAAGTTTTTATTTTCCTGTTGATTTTATAGTAATTAACACTCAATCAGTGCAGAATTTAAGGAAGCACATCTCCATTATCTTGGGTCATCTATTTTTGGCAACTATCGATACTCACATTTAATGCAGGACTAGAAACATGCAGTTGTCATTTGGCAATATGACCATGAAACTAAATATCTTCAACATTGCCAAACAACCTTACAGTACAGATGATGGAATTGTAGATGTAGATTTAATTGATGAATTAGTTGATCATACATTTCCTTTAAATCTTAGTGATGACCCTTTACTAATATGTTTAACTCACTTTAGTTTGGATTTGAATATTGACAATCGATTGATGAGGTTAATGCCTTATTGGATTCATTGCCATGCGTGGACATTGATAAATGGAAGAAAATAATAGAGCAATTGGCACTGTTAAAAGAAAATCTCATCTCATCATCAGAATCACAACCAAAGATTGAGCTCAAATCTTCAATTAACCCTCTGAATTCTACATTCTTGGGAGAATAAAAAACATTATCAGAAATCATCTCATCCTCTCTCGATGACAAATAAAAGAATACAAATATCATTAACCCCATTTTTTAGTTCAGAAAGAAGGATACAATTGGTAAAACTAGAGGAGATTCGTTACGACAAAAATGCTAAGGACTACAAAAAGTAAATAAAAATCCTCCGTGACAAGCGGAGTATTAGAAAATCTTTCACACTAGGTGAGAAAGTATTTTTGTTCAATTCTTAATGACACATTTCTTCAAGTAAGTTATGCTTTTGATAGTCTGGTCCATCTACTGATAATACTATTTTTCCACATGGAGCCATTAAATTTAAGAATCCAAGGAATGATGTAATTTTTAAAGTTAATGGTCAGAAAAGTAAAGTCATATCACGAATACCAACAATGTGGAGGAAACAACGTAAAATATTTAAGTGACCTGACATTTTTTTCTTCTTTCTATTTTCTTTCGGTGATTTAAAGTTTTCTTTTTTGTTTTTAATTATATTTGTGTAAGTTTGTTTGTTTAACTATTAATTTTTTTTTATCATTTTTCCTCATGAATATGTCAACTAAAAAGCATCTCTTCAATATTCTTAGACAGTTTCGACGTATACAATCTCATATCAGAGGTTAGATACGATTTTGTAAAACACATCATATCTGGTAGTTACAATCACCTGAGTTAGTTTCCCATGTTAAGAATTTAGAAGGACAACTTAGAGAAATTGAGAGAGGCATCTATAATATTTAATTAGAGCTTGAGGTAAATTCAATAAGAGAACGATGGTAAGTTAATTTTTTTGTGTTATTTTTTTTACGTGTGTTGTGTTTTTGTTAGATTTTTTTCTTTGGTGTGTTATCATTTTTCATCCCGATTAAGTGGCGGATAACGGTACTCCATGACAATTAATGTCGATTATATTAGTTTCTCATAATAACTAATATTCTGAGTTGAAGGTATGGATAAAGACAAGATCTTAGCAAAACTTTACAAGTGATTTCCTTCACTTTCTCATAATGCTCTCTTCACCATTTATAAAGTTCGGTCCGAATGCATGTGATTACTTATGAAAAATCATATCTCTGCTTACATTCGATGGATAATCGAAGCAAAAGTGCGGTTGGCAGGTGAGTTACCTCCCAAATTTATTGCATACATGCCTGGTTGTGGTAAAGGAAATTATTCAAGAAAACGGAGAGCCCGAAAGCTTTCTAATGTTTGTCATAAGTGTGTCAGAATAAGATGTGATAAAAAGTGATGTTCTTTAGGAATGCTGTCTGATAATAGGAAAGATAAGATTTAATTCATTAGGGATGACTTGAATAAAGAGTCATTAGATGATATCCTTTTGTCTTTTAAAACACATCCCAGTGAATACGTCCAAAATACAATACTCCAGTTATGACCATTATTCCAAAAAGAATATGCAAACTATAGTCTCGAAAATCTAACTACAAAAGCTCCTGTTTGTCAGTTTGTAAGAAACTGGATGGGAAGTCTATCCTCGACCCATAGAGGACGTTCAAGCCGTTTCTGGATGTAAAACCAGAGGAAGATGTGAGCCACAGTCGCAACTACTTATAAATTTTATTTCAATGTTGTTTTATTTTACTGTTGTTTGATCACTTACACTTTTGTCTTTACTATTTTTATGTTATAATTATTTACTTTGTCTTTTCACTATTTTTTTTTTACTCTCGAGTTATGTGCTTTACGAGTTATTTGACATAGACATACTACCTTATTACAGCTGTGAACCATTATCACTAAGATCCTTAAATATGACTTTTTTGTTAAGGCACTCAGAAATTAATTTTGAGAAGTATCCAATGGCAGCTACTCTCAACAACCAAATCAAGACCATTTACATACTCTCTGCATTTAACTATGGAAAATATAAAGAATTTATTGAGTCAGCCGTAGATCTTGGTTGAAGCATAGCTGCTAGAAAACTATGCTTGGTTTATAGAGGAAGTGATTGAGGGTTATCAAAATTAGTTTCAAAAGCCGCTTATAGCGGAGGGAGCCAAGTGTTAGGCATCATCCCAACAATCTTAAAACTTTTTAACTATTTGTTTGACTCATCAACTAGAGAAGAGTTTGTCGTTTCATGCACTAATGACATTAACATTTTGGTCCCATTTAAACATTTATCAGAAACCTATTGTGAAACAAATCTTTATTTGTGCTCACACTGCTAATGAGCTACTTGATCTGTTACAAGCTTATAGACTAGAGTTGGATCCTGAGACCTTAATTTTAGGGTGGCCCACTAGTGATGGTAGCAGTAGCTACAGAAAGAAGTACAAATTAGATTTAACTCTGTGTTTATAAATATTTTCTTTTGTATTGTAGCACGCAGGTGATAACTTCTAATCTCTAGTTCTTTCCTTTAAAACATTAAAGACAATATTTCGTTTTGGTTGGGGGGAGGGAATAGTTATTAATTGTGGAATGTCTTATTCTTTGTTAAGTTTTTACTAATTTTTGTTGTAGAAACTAACTGTGGTTAACTTTTTACATCAAAGATGGCTGAATATGGAGTATAGTGACTCTAGAAATGCATCTTCTTAGTTTGAAAGTTAAAAAAAAAATTACTTTTCAGTCATTTTTTTTGCTGCATTTTAAGTGTGATTTTTCTAACTTCCTCTTTCTAATTTCTCCTTTATAAATATACACTTTCAAATTTTTGAGTTGAAGATGGCTGAATATGGAATGTTATAATTCTAGAAACGCATTTTTTTAGTTTTTTCTTTGATCTTTAGTTTTTTTACACCATATTTGCTACTCTACTTATTGATGTCTGAGACAAAAATATGAGTTGTTTAAAGGAATATACATGTCATAATAAATTTTAAGTGAATTATTGAGCCTATTATTTTTCTTGGAGGATAACCCTTTTTGCCCATTATTTATACAGCTTAATAGTTTATTATTTGATACACAATTTATAAATTTCTATTGAGTCAACCTTCTAAAAAAATAAAAAAATTTTTTGTGTGTTGCTACATCTAAAAATTTATCTAATTAGTAGATATAGAAGATTAGTTAGTGCTCTGAAAGACAAAGGAAATGCCATCTTTAACCTGTTTGAGCCTTTTTAGCAATCCCTTTTGTGAAATATCCTTAGTTAACCCTTTTGAGCCTTAAAAAAAATAAAAAATTATTATCTTTTTCTTTATTAACTTATCATTCGACTCAACTCTAATCTAAAATATTACTCAATGTCGTACAAATTTCATCATCCATTTATGTTTGAGAAAAATATAAATAATTAGTTTGTTCAATAAAATTGTGCCTTAGTATAAAAAAAAAGAAAAACAGAAAAGAAAAAAAATCAAAATTTATATATTAGTTAAAAAAAAAGAGAAATGTACTCTGTAATCTTTAAAAAAAATTTTCTTTTTTTATCTCAAACATTTATTTTGTTTCCTTATTTTTTCGTCTTTATACGTCATGTTCCTAACCTATGTTACGTCCTAATAAAAGTTCTTCTTAATTTTAGAGAACTATAGTCTGAAGTAGAAACTAGTTACATGGGCCATAAAGATGTAGTGATGCATAAAAAATAAAAATAATAGAAAAAGAAAAAATATAAATAAATATATTGGTCTGACTCAGATTTTTACTTGAGATCGTATTATTTTTAAGTTGTGGGTACATTTATTTCATCTTGGTGAAAATGTGTAATATTATTTTAATATTTTTTCTCAATTTACCATTCATGAGAGTGACTATTGTTATTGAGTTTGATTTCTTTGTGAGAGTATCACTACTAGTGAGATTTTGGGGTATTGACATGTCATTCTTGAAAGTAGCTTGGCTACAATAGCTATGACAAAGTCTACAGGATTGATTCATATGGATAGTTGATTTGGAAATAATATTTCTTAAAGACTGGAGATAATACATATATTTTTGTTTGATTTACATTGTAAAGTTTAGTTAAATAAAAATAATAGTTAAAAGAAAGTTTTGAATTTAAATTTGATTTCACTTAATTTGTTAGGAACTAGTAATAAGCTGGTTGGAAGGTGTGTTGAGTACTAGAAAATGTATATTTATAAAGGAGAAAATCATCATTTTTCACTTCAAGTTCTACTAACTTCCTTACTTTTATATATTCAAGTTTCTTGTGAATTTAATTATGTGTGTTTTATTATAATTAAGTATTTTCATATTTTAGGGACATCATGGTCATTTCATAATAAAGGACACATCGGATGATAAAACGGACTGCAAATCTGAACTAAGAATGGTCAAAAACCTTAGAAAGAGCATAAAAGTAAAAATATTATTGTTCACATATACGGAACTGTTCATATGTATGGTACTGTTCACATATACGGTACTGTTATTACTGTTTAGCACAATAAGCCCTTAGTACTATATTAATTAGAACGTGGTTTATGAAGAGTGAACTTTCCCCCTATGATTTAATTGGTATTAATAAGGAATATTGAGCCCTGAAGAATGTTGATGCAGATCTAGATACCTAAGTGCTTTATTATTAGAGTTGTATTTTTAATTATTCTGTCCATTTTAATTCAAAATTTTGGATAAATTTATTATAATTTAATTGCTTACCTAGAAAATTAATTCAATACACAATTAAAATTCACCTCCTCGTAGGATCGACACTCGTCACTATTAATCTATTCTACAATAAATTCGTATACTTGCGAGTTCAATAAAATTTTCACAACAGATGATACCCTTTAAAAAAATTATTGTTAACAAAGTATAATTACTTAAATGATAAATGAGCATAAATGTGAACAAAGGTCAAAATCTCAAGTACAGATGACCAAATTCATGATCAAATCTCCTGAAGTGTTGAATAATGATTTCAACCAAAAGAAAATGAGATTTCAACACCTAAGTTTTGTAATTTACAGAAATCAATTGTATAATCAAAATGTTAATGATATCTTAGTAATCTAAATCAGTGCAAAAATAGTGCAGGACAAATATGCATTCTTATTGTATTTAACAATAAGATTCATAAGGTATGATATTAATAATAATAATGGTATTAATATTAAATACAAATAACAATAGTAGAAAAAATACAAAAAAATAATAATATTATTGATAATAACATGAATTTTTGGTTGAAGTATGAGAAATTAAAGAAACTATTTTGAAAAAAATAGAGTGGTAAAAGTTTTATACGAATCGAGTATTTTTATTAAATTTATTTTCAAGATAAAAATTAGAATTAATTGAAATACTATAATGGGCTATCCAACAAGAAAAAAAATGGACATGTTTCAACAAAAGTAGATTAACTAAACTTTAATTTTGTAAGTTAAACTATTTTCGTAACTTAATTTGTATTGCCTAGAGATGGGCAATGGGATAGACAGCATATGGCACAGTACGAGCATGTCATGTGTTTGTATAATATGGCACGACACGAGCATGTTTCGATAAGGCATGCAATGCTGCACAACATATATGTGGGTTGGGTTACCTTAGAATATTAGGCACACAAGCCTTAAAAACACAATATGATTAGAGATGAGTTAAGCATGGCACAGTGAAAAATATTTTTTAATGAAAGCAAACGTAAAATTTTTTAATTTTACAAATGACTTGAATTTGAATTTTTTAAATTCATTTAACTCTTAGTTAAAAAGTACTATTATTGATTTATATTTATAATTTATTAAATAAATAATTGATATCATGATTTTATGAATAAAATAATAAGTATCATGATTTTATAAATATGCATTTATATATTTTGAACTATGATCTTAACTCTCTATAAGTCCAAGTTAACAATTAAGATAAATTTTTTATTATTATTATTATTATTATATTATTATTATTATTATTTGTGTTACATATTAAAAATCTAATATCATAAGGTCAAATTTAATAATTAATATTACATTCTCTACTATTATTAATTTATTATTATTGAATATGGACTTGAATTTTAAAATTTTGATTCTATTAAATTTAAATAAAGGCATAGACCCAAAAGAAAGTACATAGACTTGAAAAAAGTATGCCAACAGCTCGACATGCGCTCTTAATTTTTTGAAAAAAAACACTTATTGATTTTTTTTCTTAGACACAACATAGCACAGTCTACGACACGACACATTTGAACACGACACGAATAGACATAGCAAGTGTGTATGATTGGGCTTAAGAAAAAATTGGCCATGACATGGAACAGATAATAAGCACACCTTTGTATAGGTACAAGCATGCATGGATCTGACTTTGTGCCAACCCAATCTATTGGCCATCTTTAATATTGTCATAGATTTAGAAGCATAACAATTGAAATCATTCTGACATGTTATTCATTTATTTATTGTTGAAGTTATGAAAAACTAAAGCAATTAATTTAAACAGTAAAGAGAAAGATGAAAACAAATTCATAAATTTATTTTAAATATAACTAGATGCCATTAATTAAAATGATTAGATGAGAATAGATATGTATAAAAATGACAAGCTCAAGTATGCATATAATCAAGTTAAAAAAAATCACATAAAATAATGAAGATGAAAAAAAAAGTACTGGGATTATGGACTCAAAATGTTGAAAGTGATAAAGGATTGCGATAACAAATTCTTGTACTATATGACAAATTGATATTTGTTAAAATAGTAAGGGGTCAAACAAAATTTTTCTTATTCAAATAATTGTTATTTTAAAAAAGTAATTTATTATTAGTAAAAAAAGACCTAGAGTATGTACCTATAGTATTGGAATATAATGAAAATACTAGGAACATAAAATTATTATAAGGAATAAAAGAGTAGGAACGGCTTAACCTAGAAGTGAAATTAATTCATTAAAAAGTTGAATAATTATAATAAAAACTAGGAATTATAAAGTAACTAGAAACATTAACCAAAATAGAGATTTAAATTGGTATTATTTAATAAATTCCAATGAAAAATAGATATTTGAAAAATGAACTTGAAACATCACCTAAATGTTGGAATTCAATTAAAAAAAACAAGGAATATAGAACCAAAATGTGGTGGCAAAAATAGTTGAAGAGGCTAATCCAATAGTTGAAAAAACTTACAATAAATTTGATAAATGCCAATGAGAATTAGGGATCATAAAAATAAACTTAAAATATCAACCCAAAATATTGGAATTCAATAATAAAAAAAAGGGATCTAAAACCTAAAAGTAATGGTAACAATAATCGATGAGCTTAACCCAAAAGTTGTAAGTGCTTACTAATAATCTGATAAATTCTAAGACTAAATAGAAATCTGAAAAATGAATTTAAAACATCGAGTGAAATATTAACATTTAATCAAAAGAGTAGGAATATAGAACTAAAAAGTGATGAAAAAAAGTGGAAGGGAATAATCTAAAATTTAAAAAGACTTACCGAGAATCTAATAAATCCAACAATAAATAAGGATCAAAAAATAAATTTGAAACATTACGAAAAATACTGAAATTGAATGAAAAAAGTAGAAATATAAATATGAAAAAATAGTAGAAACAAGAGTTGAGGAGTATAATCTAAAAGTTTGAAGAACTTAATAAGAATATGATAAAGTTTAATAATTAGTCAAGATCTAGAAAACGAACTTGAAATATTGAAGTAAAATGTTAAAATTTAATAAAAGAGTTGAAATATAGAACAAAAAAAAAAGTAGAATAAAAGTGGATGAAGTTAACCCAAGTATTGAAATAATTTACCAAGAATTTGATAAATTCAAAAGCGAAATAAAGATAAAAAATAATTTGACATATCTACCAAAATGTTAAAACTCAATAAAAAGAGTAGGAACATTGAACCAAAAAGTGGTGGAAAAATAAGTATGGAAAAACTTAGTAATAAATAGATAAAGTCTAACAGAATATAAAGATAAAAAAAGTAAGTTGAGTTACCAAGCTAAAAATTTAGATTTTAATAAAAAGTGTGAAAATATATAACTAATAATTGGTAGAAGAATGAGTTGAAATAACTTACCAAGAATTTGATACAAATTGAACTTGAAATATCCAAATAAAATATTGGAATACAATAAAAAGATTCAAAATTTTGAACCAAAAAGTGGTAGAAAAAAGAGTGGAAGAAGTTAATCTGTAACGCGGAAAGAGTTACCAAGAATCTAATAAATCCAACAAAAATGGGGATAAAAAAATAAACTTGAAACATTTATGAAAAATATTGAAAATTGAATTAAAAGAGTAGAGATATAGATATGAAAAATAGTGGAAACAAGAGTTAAGGAGCATAAATTAAAAGTTTGAAGAACTTAACACGAATCCAATAAAGTTTAACAATTAGTCACGATCTAGAAAATGAACTTGAAATATCAAAACAACATGTTAGAATTCAATAAAAAAAATTTGGAATGTAAAACCAAAAAGAGGTGGAACAAAGATGGAAGAAGTTAACTCAAAGTTAAATATAATTAATTAAGAATTTGGTAAATTTAAAAGTGAAATAGAGATCTAAAAAATAGTTTGACATATCTACTAAAATGTTAGAATTTTATAAAAAGAGTAGGAATATTGAACCAAAAAGTGGTAGAAAAATAAGTCGGGAAAACTTAACAATAACTAGAGAAAGTCTAACATAATATAGAGACATAAAAAGTAAGTTAAAATATCAACTTAAAAATTTAGAATTAATGAAAAGAGTGAAAATATAAAACCAATAATCGGTAGAAAAATGAGTTGAAATAATCTAATAAGAATTTGATAAATTTTAACGAAAAATAGATATCTAGAAATTAGACTTGAAATATGCAAACAAAGTGTTAGAATTCAATAAAAAGATTTAGAATTTAGAACAAAAAAAATGGTGGAAAAATAAATCAGAAAAATTTACTAAAAAATAGATAAAGTTTAGCAGATTGTGGATATATAAAAATAAACTTAAAATATCTACTTGAAAAGTTGAAAGTTGATGAAAAGAGTGGAAATATAAGACCAAAAGCTAATGAGAAATTGAGTTGAAACAGCTTACCAAAATTTAGATAAATTATCATGAAAATAAAAATTTAAAACATAAACTTGAAACATACAATATAATATATTAGAATGTGACTAAATAAGTAGGAATATAATTCTTTTATGATATATTTATATATTTATAGTTTTTGTACTATTTATAAAGTTAAAATTATTACAATCTTTTTTCTCATTTAATTACAACTTTATTCTTTTTTTATTTTTTATAATTTTTTACATTAAAAATAAATAAAAAAATATTTTTTATAATATTAACCAGTTAAAACTGCGACATGGGCTGTAACATTAAGCGCTGCATGTAGGGTTGACTAAAAAAAGATAGATGTATCAGTAAGTTGTCTTCTGTGGGACCCACATTCAAATCTCATTTAATTTTCTTTCTTTCTTTACTAAAATCCCAGCCCTCTCCCTGCAAGCTCCCTAATAAAATATTTCCATACATAAAAATAATTTATACAATATGTGTCCGACTTTTAATTGTTAAATTATAAAAATAACATATAGTGGTAATTTAAAATTTATTTTATTTGATCAAAATAAAGACTAAATTAATATAATTATAAATTAATTTGAAAATAGTATTGCGTGATTTATTTATCTCAGTATGATGGTCTTTTTTTTTTCTCTCTTCAATATTTTAACTCATAACTATTATTACAAATATATAAATAATTTGGTATAAGTGAAGGCAAAAATAATTTGTATTTTATTTTTTTATAGTATTTTTTAGAATATAAATTCAAATTATCCCATTGTGGTTGAGTTCATTTGCATTTTATTTTATTTAAATTAATAATAAAAAATAATAACAGACCAATTAAAAAAATATTGAATAATAAATAGTTTAAAAATATTTTTTATAAATTATTATATTAAATAAATTTTTATTATTTATCATTCCTTCAGATAAATCATCAAACACACTTTTATTATTTTTTATTTTCATATATTATTTAAAAATAAATTATCATACGTATTTTTTATTTAAAAAATATCACATTAAAAATATCATCTTTCTTTTTTAAAATAAATATGAAAAAATAATATCAAACAAATCGTTATTTTGCAATCAGCATCAATCTAACAAGTCGGTGATGTTAACTTAGTATTAAATCTACGCGTCAAATTATTAATGACTACCTTGTCATTTCATAAGCTGTATCATATAAAAAATATAGTTTTCTTTTCCTCATTATTTTTACACAGGTTGTTTTTTTTTTTAATATATTTCAAGGGGGGTTAGAGCGCCCATTACATTCTCCTAGGCAATATTTTAGGAAATGGTCTCATCGCGAGCTTGTCCGGATTGTCTGGGAGGCCGAGACCTTCTTGGTGATTCGTTTCTTGAGGGCCCGGCCTTCCGAAACTAGGCCAGGCTTTGGAGGTCTATGAATTTGTGAAGCAGCCTTCTGAGCATACTATTCACTTGCAGTACGTATTTGTGCATGTAGATGTGGACACATGTATGTGCATGCAGACATTATCTTATGGATCTGCCAGTTTCTAATTATTATTTCAGGGACTTATAAATGTGCTAGAAACAACTACTCAATCTAGGTAAAACCTAAGTTACGTTTCGCGTAACGTATAATTTGGTTAATCTAAAATTGTTAAATATTTTTAATTTAAATCGAATAAAAAATGTTAAATTTACTCAGAAATGGAGGAAATAGCAAACTAATTGAATAAGTTAATTTTCAATGATGGGCAGCTGAAATTCACGGTTTCAAATTGGTTTGTGATGTTAAAAATATTTAAAATGAAAGGGAAATGATCTAGTGTTTATTAAATTAGAAAATCAGAAATTGAAAAGAAGATCGAGTAGGAAATTTTTGTTTCTTTGGAGGGGAATAGTAAAAAACCGTAAATGACAGAAATGTAGTGATTAAGTGATTCTTCTTCTTGGTTGTTCGACTGCTTCACCGCCATCGATAGTCACCTAGTGCTTCTTCTTTGCCTGCGACTCATTTCCATTTGCCTGGAAATCAGCTATCAAAAGAACTCTTTAGAGAGCTAGTGCATAGTCCAATATGCCGTCTAGACAGGTAATTATCTCTCATTAGTCATCGATTTGGTACTCTGTTCTGAACTGTTTGGATATACTATTATTTGCCAATGACTCTGATATTTTTGTTTAGATTTAGTAGTTTCTTGGTATATATGTTTTCTGCCTCTATGAGTATATGTCTATCTATCTTTTATTTGTCTTTCTACTGTATGATTGGTGTAGATCTCTTTGCTTCAAAATCGACTAGATTATAAGTGTATAATTATGTTGTATGTTAGCAATATAAGCTGAGTTTGTTTTAGTAATTGTGCCTTTAGTGATGCAGTTGGCATGCTGTAATTCAAATGCCATCTGAGGAAGTTTTGGACCCACCCATTCTCTAAAGGCTACTGAAGATTATGCTCTTGATTAGGTAGTGGATCATGCTGCTTGATATTTTCGTGCTTTTATCAGTCCTCGTGGATGAATTGTTTTCAATCAATGAAAGACATCTTCTATTGAATATCACAAATACTGTGTTATTTGTTGATATGCCCGAAACAAATTCAGCTACACAGAGTTGAAGTTTGAGCTGATTATACTATTTTGTTCACAAATGAATTTTATTGTATGATTGGGGATTAAGTTTCATAACTTAATTGAGGCTTGAGATAATACTTCTTTGGATTTTAATTAGGTTTGCTTTCTTGCAAAGCATAGATGATATTGGGATTGTAATATATTAGTTTATGAAAGCATAGAGAATGTCTTGCAAATTGAGTGAATAATGCTCAGAGTTAACATAAAATGCAATTTGAAACAATTTTAAACTCTCACTGCTAGTGCATTGTTAGATGTCTTATACATTATATGTATTTTTTCGACTTAAGGAAATGTGCTGCAGTTTATCATTCTGCTTCATCTGTGGCCTTCTGTGTATAACTATAGGTTAACGTTTCTTTCAAATGCTGAATGTCCCTTCTCTAATTTGGATAAGTCATACCTCTCTTTTGTTGCTGAGGAAATTAGAGGTTTTTTGAAGACAAAAGAAAGTAAAATTTCATTATTTGTACCCCAAGAATATGTAGAAAATTGAAAATATGGTTTTAGGATATGATGCATGAAAGTAATATGAAATTTCTGAGCAAGAGATGACGGGGGTGGTACATTGATACTTGGATTTTCCTTTTCATTGTTAGTTGAGAGTTAGTTTTTTAAATATTTTGAACTATTGATTTTGATGACATAAAATTGTATTATTGATCATATAACTTTCATCTGTGTGTAGGGCTTACAAATTGAGGGGATTTGCTTGAATAAGTGAACTGCTATGAAGGAGTGTTTTATAATTACTTCAGCATAGGTGTGTCAAGCTGACTACAAAATATGGGGTTCTTAAATTTTCTGTACATGGATTTCACTTTCCAATCTAGGGACTAGAGCTTTGAACGGTTCTCAAAAGGGATGTTGTGCACCAAACCAATCTTTTTGTGAGGCTTATTTTCACCCATGCAAGTGTTTTGTTTTGATGCGTGTATTATCTAATAAATTAAACTTAGATATGCCATTTGCTTCTCATGTGTAATAGTTTCAAGTTACCTTTTGATGATTGTTCTTTTCTTATTACAGCATGTACCTGTAAAACCTACAATAACCCATTGAAGCTTAACCAAATTTTAATAGAAAAAAAGAGTGCTAGTTTTCGATTCATAACTGATTATATTCTGAATGACAAACCTTTGGTTTACTATTGATTATGAATGTTTTGTTCTTTCGTAACAAGTTTCTTATTGTTATTACTTGTTTTACAAGAATGGATGCTCAAGTTGCTTATGGCTTCCACTATTTACGTAATGAAAAACCTTACCTTGCATAAGGTCTTATTTTAAATAAGGTCTGATTCAACCTTTCAATTATGTCTTCTTATAGTTTTGAATTTTCTTTGAAATAAAAATCAATTTGAAACTTTTATTAGTTATAAGTTCATCATTTGTAAGAAAACATATAATCATAAAATTTTTTAAGGATTAATCTCAGATTAACTCCATCATGAATTGCAATCTTCAAAATACTCTCCAAATTACTGTAAACCACAGATTATCTCCACTTTTGTTCAAAAGATAAGGGAAATGGATGTGCAATTGATGAAATTTTTTTTGTCTTCTTAACAAAATTGGGAGGTAAGCTAAGGTTTACAATAATATAGAAGCTGTTTTGAAGCTTGTCATTCATGAAGAGGGTAATTTTAAATTAACCCTTTTTTTTATAGGCATCTTTCAGATGAATAGATCTTCTAACTGTTTGTGTTGCCTTAGGTGTTTCATTTAATGCGTAATGCTCCAGGCCCGATCTGATCATGTTATTTAAAGTCTCTCTTGTCTACTGAATATTGATTCCTAATAAATTGCCAAGTGTTTGCTTGATGATATGTCTGGTCAAAGTCTAAAGCATCTTTCATTCACGTAAATTTTGGACGGAAGGGAGATTCTTTTTGATAAATTAAATTCTAACCATCAGTTTTAACATTTCAAAAAACACCAAAATGAACCAAATGCCTTCTGAAAATCCTCTTTTAATCCAAATTTTTATATACCATCACCTAAATGTTATCCCTCCCCCCTAAAAGAGGGAGAATGTTTTAGTAGCTTTAAATAATTATATGTTGTCATGTTTGTAAAGAACTTATTTCTGTGTTGTAACTAAGTTACGAAAATTAACTTTCATCCTTATTTATTTTCAAAATGGTTAATTTGTAAAATTAACAATTTCTTACATTTGCAGATCTTGTATTACTAAATTAACTGATACATTATTTATAGAAACCAAATTTCTTAATTGTTAAACCTCTACTGGTTTTCTTATCAGAGCACTTTTTTGCAGCACAAATGCATACGCCAATGCTCAGAAAATTGACTCATGGTATTTTTATTTTTTTAATGATAATACTATTATTGGTATGTCTGTTGTAGTTAATATACTCTGGCTACAGCTGCACTCAGGGTTGATTCCTCACACCTTGCATAAGTGATCCAAGTTTAAGGTTAGATATATTGATGACGGTTTGTAGCTTGTGTGTGTATTGTTTGCAACAATAAATCAACTTTGCTAGAAAAATTAGGATTTTATTTTTTTTTTCAGTTTTTGCTCATTTTTATTTTTCATTTTTACTTTGTTTGTAACCGGAAAGGAAAACTCTTGCATTTATCTTTCTTCCCTGTTGAGAATAAAGTATGAGTTCTGTGTCAGCTTAAGCATGAAAGTCCTGAGTAGTTCTGTTGAAATACTTATGCACCAATTGTATGCAGACTGGTATTTGGATAATTAGCTGTTTATGCCACTTCTAGTAGCGACATATTGCTAATGCAAGCTTAAAAATTTCAAGAGTACTTTCGCTTGTACCATTGAAAAATAATGATCTTTTACTAGTGATATTTTTATGCTATATTATGATGCTTCTGCTTTAAGCATTGCCGCAATCTTCTACTTTATGGTTTTTATTGAAATATTTTCTAGTTTTAGGGGACTCAAGAACATCCTAAGGATGCATGTTAAGAAGGTCAATTGCTCAGAATAGAAGCAGGTTGTAGTCCCTAAAAGGTGGAGTTTGAATATCTGGGTGATGATTTGCTTTCAACGATCCTTTTTTGGTAGTTGTCCTTGAAATGAATGCTTATGCTTTTATTGCTCTGACTTGTTTCTTTTGATACTGAGTCTTCTTTCAAGATTCATTGTTTAAATTAGTGTGATATTAGACACATGGTAGACTATACTTTTAGTTCTACTAATTTTGTATTTGTTTCTTTTAGTGTGAGGGTAATAGTTGCTTTAAATCTTCATAACTATGTCAGTGGAAGAAATCCATGGGGAAATTTGAGTCCAGAGTATTTGGAAAAGGTATTGATTTTATGACTTCAGCCACCAATTAAAACTTTCAGTTGCTTGATAAATTATAATTGTTTGAAAGATTTTGTTTGTACATATTCTAAGGACATTTCTGTGTAATTTCAGAGAGGCTTTATTGAGGCCCATGCTGATGATGGTCTTCTAGAAATTTTTGGTTTGAAGCGAGGATAACATGCATCTTTTGTTATGGTTGAACTCATCTCTGTTAAACACATTGCCCAGGTGTTGCAGTCTCTGCAGAGTTTGTTTTCCTAGTTTTTAACACTTTCAAAGCAATAGTGCAAGTCTATAAATAGACGGGTCTGGATGAAAGTATAATCGGTGGTAATTATTGAGGACTATGAACCATTCCTACTATGTGCAGAAATTGACATGCATTAATTTGCTCTCAGTGCCCTAAACAATGTGCTTTCTGTATTTTTAACCTGTGAAGTGCTTGTGAAGAAATATGTCATTGTGATGACTTTTGTTAGTTTTGAGTATTAATGTTATGCACTCTTATCCGTGTTCGATTCGGTAACTCTTGATTTTGAAAAATGAATTTTGAATTTAAACTACTAGATGTTACTAACAAATAGGCTCATTTTTTAGTGGGCCATTGTCTGTAGATGCTTTTCCTTAGAGAGTAGAGTCCCAATTGTTAGATAAGACAAAAGATTAAAGGCAAAACCTAAGTTATGTTTCACGTAATGCACAGTTTGGTTAATCTAAAACTGCTAAATATTTTCAATTTGAATCGAACGGATGATGTTAAATTTACTCAGAAGTAGAGGAAATAGCAAACCAGCTGAATAGGTTAATTTCCAACGAGATTGATGGAAATTCTCTTTTAATTCTTGTTCTTCTTCTTATGGCATCAACACTTCAGTTTTCTTCTCCGGTCCTCGCCAAATGCCATAGACCAATATTTGCAAGTCGCTTTTATTTATTTATAGTTTATAAATTAATGGATAATTTTATTTATTTGTTTGTTGGTTCATTGATTTATTTGTTTTTGTTTATCAGAAAAAAAATAAAACAACATTGAGGTGGGAGATAAGAAGCTGGACTGCCATGATGATGTAGAAAGGTACTGATTTTGTGCTCAATAAAATTGATGAATTAATATTTGATTTATTAGAAACTTTTTATTTCATTATAGTGGTAGAGATTCTATCTCTATTATTTTGTGACCTAGATTAACGTTTCTGGATATAATAGGAATATAACGACAGGAATAACAACAAACCAAAAGTTATTTTAAACTAGTTTCCATATTATATATGATTTGCACTTAAATGATTTCAATTAGAATCTCGAAAAGAAATAATTGACAAGTATTGTTTTAATATGTAATCTTCATTATTTATTACTCATTTTTGTTTCAAATGTTGCTTGAAGAAGTAGAAAAATATAATGTTCAGAGCTAAGAGTTCGAACTATAATGCATAAGTAAGTTCGTGATTTGTATATATTTGATATGGCAGAAATATTATTTAACGTAGTGGCTATCAAAATTTTATATATGAAGCGATATATATTCCTTCGCTTGTAACTTGATGCTAAGAAGCTTTGTGGAAGCTGTATCTAGAAATATTCTCACTACATCACATCTAGTCATAATAAACAGAAGCTCAAGCTTGTTCCGAGGATAGAGGGGAAAAGTTAAGGGAATTAGCGATTTAAAGCTGTGTTTGCCATCTAGTAAGAGCGAAATTAAGGTATAATTAAGTGGTTGGAAGGATTCGAGGGATATATGTTTATAGAACTACTAGGTAGAATTCAATGAGGGATATATACTTATAGAAGCAAGGTCTATCGTGACTGGTAAGAACTTTTATATTTTATGCTATTTATTGCCTTGGTTGGACTGATATCTTGAAAATCTGTTAGGTATACTACAATGTTATGTTGAATATAATGCGTCAGAGTTTATTTACACTAAAATTATCCAGCCTTAATTTACTAGCTTGGTTATCAGTTACTTTGTGCAGTGTGCAATCTACGCACACATGCTAAAGCTGCGGGAAAGTTGTTGCTTTGTGTTGTAATGATTTTATACTGATGTCTCCATATTTAATCTTGATTTTAATAAATGTAAATAAAATTAACATATTTTCATTCGCACAACAAAGTTTCTGTGTTACGTAACTATTCATAACACCTATCTATAGATTTTAGCTCATGCAATGTATGGAATGATTCTTATTGCTAAGACGCCTTAGTTTCCAATTTGTTTCTAACCTTTAATTTTTTAATATAACATAAAAGAGCTGTAGGGTTTAAGTTAAACTATGAAGTTTAAAGGATATGACTACTGTCGAGAGCCATTTAGGGCTTGGGGTTTTAATTTTATTGAACATTTAGTCAAACTTAGTTTTGTTGTCTTCATTGATATCACACGAGCATGGTAATAACCTTTACACGAGTTGTTTGGAGAAAAAAATCTCTTTTAATGGTGCTCATTCAATTCTTGTTGTAGGCTCTATCTGTATGAGAGAACCTTGAGGGTATTGAAGGTTTGTTTGGCTGGTAATTGTTAAGAGTGTGCACACACGTGTTTGTTGGGTGACATGGTTTTAGTTAAAGGTTGTATATATTGTACAAGAGTCCATATGCACAGAGTGTGTGGATTACAAGCAACTGCAAGGTAATTTGTATATTCTGAAACTATTTGTAACTAATTATCTGGTGTATATTGATTTTGGGATTGTTATTAGATGTTTAGTTGCTGAGTAAAAGTAAGGACAGGGGAAGAAAGTGTTGCTGGTACTACTTTGTATGTTATTCATGTTTTTGTAAGGAAGTGTGCTTTGTATGTTATGCTTTTTTTTGCCCTGTAGTCACCTTACCGACTGAATTGGAATTCGGTTGATTAGTGAAAGGCTTTAATCTTAAGTTGAATAAAGATTTTAGATGATTTTGTGTTAAGATATTAGCCAAATTACCTTTGTTTAAATTGACCAAACTTGGAAAAGAAGGACTCCCCCTTATTCCTATATGTCAGAGTAAGTCTACTATAGGTGGATACGGGAATAAAAAATATTATAAATACCACAGTTGACAAATTCATACTCCATTTGATTGTATGCTTGGAAACATTAAGTGATGGTGAGTAGAACTACTCGAGCAATATTTTAGATATCTTTCCCATATACAGAACAGGAGACCATATGGAAAGGAAAGCTAATATATAAAACAAAATTATACCAGAACCTAATAGTATCGATGGCCATCCAATGCTAGAAAATAGAAAAGGATAAAGTTAATCATTAATATAATTGCATTAAATGTTAAAGCACCAATTAACAAAAAAATATTTCTTGGCAGTTTCTTGTTCATGTTAATTGTAAAAGGATGCGATGAAACTGCAATCTGCAGTATCCAGAAGGATGGTTGGTGCATTCATCTATATTGCAGTCATTGGAAAATGTATCACTATTATTATACTAGCTGAAAATAAGAAAATTTCGTCACGTTTTGCTGTTGTGTACATGGTGCTGGTATATTGGCTAAAAGTATTTTATAGAATAATTATCAACTTCATAATTTCTAACTGCGATTAGAAATGAGGAAATAATTTATTCATGCAACCAATCAAACCAACACAAATATTTTCCCCATTTATGTTGGTGCTAAGATATTGTTATATGATTACACCATGATCATCATCATTACTACACTAAAAGGTTGTGTCATTGGATAGACCAAAAGTTGCCTACTGTATTGAGCTGCTATGCATATCTATTACAAAATACACAAAATGTATCAACCAAACAAAATGCAGTCCTACACACTTCTTGCTCCATGTCAGCAAAAATACATCAAATCTCATTTTATCATTTCTTAGGACCTACTTCATAACAATGATTCGTGCAAAAATGGGACGAGTTAGCCAAAGTTTAAAGGATGAACACAGTCACATGATTTTAAAATAAATATGTGGTTGTTTAGAATATGTCAGAAATAGCTTACTGTTATAGTCCTCTGAGCTACAGTAAGGTTTGTGCTTCTAAACAGGCTTGTGAGAGCAGAAGTTTCACATTTATCAAGCAAATCTTGCACATATTGATTAAGAATAGAAGTACAAACACGTACCAGTAATACGTAACCTTTTTTAAGGCACATTCAAATGCATAACTTGGTTGAATTTAATAAACAAACATTACCATGATAACAAAAATTTACCTTCGCATTACCAAACCCGCTTCTTTCTACTTTATGTACTGAAGTTGTTAGTTGAGTAGTGTTGACATATTGTGGTGGCAATATTAATTCAAACTTCGAACTTGGCCAACATTTCTCCTCAGGAACCGATTGCATTGTCAAGGTGTATGTTGACAAAAAATGTATCTTTTGTCAATAATGGATCAACGAAGTCCACAACCTCTCTGCCCACATGCAAGATACATTTCAATGCGTGAGCACAGGGAATCCTACTAAGCTGCCATCCACCACACTCACAAAAATGCTTGTTAATATCAACACTGACTCATCGAATTCCATTTCCTAAAACACTCAGGACCTGACCCTCAGTTATTTCCACAATCATGTCTCTTACAGCCTCGATTGCTTTGTTAACCTTTCATTAACAGTTGATAAAAGCTTGCTTTTCCATGACAACCATGCTGAGTACCTCCGCTCGAACAAATGTATTGTCTTCCTGGCAATCGCTTCCATTCTTCTTGTGATGCTCTGTACAAAGTATTTATGCATCCACAATTGAAACTTCTTTCCCATTCCATTTGTAACATGCGTACATTTTGTCTAAGTAGGCATGCAACATAAAGCCCAACTTTGCATTTCGATCCCATCAACCATTCATGGCACCTCTGGTCTAACACTTTAATTTGATCCAAATGTCGATGGAATTCTGCTGCACTAGTTCTGCGACAAGCCCTCGAAAATAGCTCGCATAGTATGTTGGATGGGAATTCAGCCTTTAATTGTTCAATTGTTCGTAAATAGTCTGAGCACAAATTCTGATCTCTGCTCTACATATTAAGTCTTCCAAAGCCTCCGCATCGTCATTCTTGCCACGTGACATGAAGCAAAAACCTTCTCCATTATCCATCCTCAACACTTCATGTAGATTCAATAGGAAATGATACCATGTAGAGTTTGATTTTTCTTCAACCTCGTAAACAGTAATAGGCCATATTCCATCGTTGGCATCTATTCCGACGGTAGTTAGCATAACCCTACCAAATTCACCCCCAACACGCCATCCATCAACGGCAATAAAATGCCTGTAATGAAATTTAAAACCCCAAATAGATTCACGCAAACAAAGAGAGAATCCCTTAAACCTTGTCTGATTTCTAACACCACACCATTCAGTTTAGAGATGGACTTTGTGCGAGGTGTCCATGTCTTCAATTGCAGCAGCCAACTACCTAAGGCATGTATATAAATCAGCATGGTCAGCTCCCATAATTTCCCATCCCATTTTTTGTGCTTCCAAGAGCTTAGTCTTTAGATAATCAAACCCAAATAATCATCGAATTTCATCACCTCGAACTCTCTATTTTCATTCGTCCCTTTCGCATGCAGTTATGGATGAGATTAATGTTCGTAACTTCAAACACAGGACATTGGCCAATCTTTCTTCCCTCTATATGCCAGTAGCACTTAATGTCTGAGCATTCAGCATATATACATTGCTTATTATTAGTGATGCGACAGAGTTTCAAGCCATCCCTGACTGCTAGAGCTTTCACTACATGACGAAACATCAGTCCATTATGAAACTTTTTCCCCAAAGGCAAAATCATGGTGCAGTCATCTCCTGATGAGAATGTTAAACTTCTCCCCTGTAGTAGGTCAGGAGTTTGATCGAAGTTGTCCTCTACTTTAGGCAACTCACATTCAAAATCATATCCTTCCATTTCATCATCGTTGTCACTTACATACGGCAAAAGGTCGTCTTCATTTTCTAAATCTTCAAGCATAAAAGAATTATGAACCATTATGTTATTTTCACTGTCATTGTCACTTACATGCAGCAAACGATTGTCTTCATTTTTTGAATCTTCAAGTGTAAAATAATACTGAACCACTCTATTGTTGGGGATGCCTGCATATTTAATTGCATCTTTGAGTTTGTGTATTGCTTTGCGCAACTCCTTGTAGATGCCATCATCTGAATCAGACTCATATGATGAGTATAAGTCTCTCCAAACATCAGCATCAGAAATTTTCATTGCCGAGTCACCTTTATCTTTGCCTCTGCTTTCATTTGGCTCATTACCATTCAGACCACTTGTAGCCATCCTCTTTTTTTCTACTAATTTATCTTTTACCCTTGCTAGATGGTGACTGCTGCTTCGGGCCGAGCCTTCTCCATACTGCAAAGATCGAAATAGTGACCTAAACACCTTTCTCTTCCCTTTTTTGTTATTATTTGTAGCGTTTGCCAAACCATCCGTCTCCTCTGTTATAAACCTCCGTTTCCTAAAATGACTTAGTTCCTTTTCTGTCCCAACTACTTTGGTTGAAGAATTTTTATCACACATGGCAGGTTCTTTAAAATTATTCCTCAACTTTTTTTGAACTGAATATACCTTCTGGCTTTTCAAGATTCGAGCTTTGTTTTATAGTGTAGTCAGCTACACATTGATCGTGAAGAATTTATGTATTTTTACTTTTTATTTTTTTCCTTTGCAAGTAATTGTCCACGAGCACCAACCCTCATCCTTATTTATACAAACGAGTTGACTTTGCGTCTCCAAATAACCATTTTGGCGCGAAAAATGAGCAGTTGGAAATTCCATCATCATGGCGCGAAATTTTCTTACCTTGTAAGCTAAGCAACTTTCTCTTTATTCCCACCTTCGTCAACTCCTCTCACATATGATAATTAGGGGAAAAAAAAAGAGCTTGGCCGTTTGCTTTTACCAATAGGTTAGGCTAAGTTTAATGGAATGTTACCAAAGTTCCTTTTCTTTTTTACTGGTTTACAAAGATTATGCCAAAGTGATGAGTTACTGCCAAAGTTAAGGCTATACATGTATTTGAGGTTAAATTCTTTGATTTGTGCCACAATCAATACAACAATCATCCTACCATTCAATAATGGTGCTAGAAGTGAACACAAAATCCTAGATTTTGAAGTTTAACTAATTCATTTTTTTTCTAACGTCCATGGGAGAAAAGGATTATGATTGCACCAAAGAAAAAAAATTAAAACACTCCCCTAAATTAATAACAACAATAATGGGGTTTGTACCAGCATTGGCACCAAATATATAAGAGATAGGCACAGGTATGGCCTATACTCAAATTTTCTTTTCTCTCGTACTGAAATTTACAATTTTGATGTCTAATAATGCTATCCCTTTTATTTCCCTATTTGTTATTATCTATCAATTTCAAAAACAATGTTTCTAATCTCCATTGATGGTTTCACGAGCATGACATTTTACCTCTCTGCCTGTTGATGAAGTGTATTGTAAACCGAGGGAAATAATAAACTCTAAAATAACTATTATTCAAATCTTTTACCTATCTAATATGATCATTATTGGAAATATTAGACTGTTCTATGTAAAATTATCTGAGCATTACGACTAAAACAAGACCTTAGTCAACTATGAACGTTAAAATGTTGGTATAACTAACATTAAACTACTCACGCAGCCAAAACATAAGGCCATGTCTCCATGATTTCATTAAGTATAGAATTAAATTACTTTTGGGATTAATTCGATTTATCCCATGTTTCGTAGCCTCTTCAATTGAATTAAGAGGGAGTAAATTTCAGTTTGATCATAAAATCATGGATTGATAATATTAATTTGCATATAAGTTTAGATAGGATAAGTTTTATACAAAAAATTTGTCCCTTCAAGAGACTTGAAAAATTATATCATTTATTTTCTTTACACCTAAATTAATTTATCATATTACAATTTACTTAAAATTGACTATTTATTATCTATGGTCTCATAACATTTGTACTTTTACTTCCACTAACTCTTGTGATTAAGTTTTCATTTCTTTTATATTTAATAATTTCTTACATATAAATTATTATGTAATATTTTATTAGATTAGTGGATTGTACTGAATTTAATGATCAGTAATATAATATAAAGCTGATAACAAAATTTAAGAATACCATTATTTAATTGATTTCATATAATATTTTCAAAGATTTGCTAAAAAATAAATAAATTTGTTTTTTTGTAATCTTATCTAATTATTATATTATGACCACCCAATAATCATTAACACTATATTTTTTTTCTCATTGATTACTTTTAAATTTATGTTAATTCATGATTATAAAATTTCATGCATAGATGATATTTTATTTAAATATCATCTTAAATGGTGTTTAGTGCAATTTTTTACATATTATCATTAACATAGTTCACTTCGATATTGTGTGGAACATGACATTAAATAACACGTTACAACTTTATTTGATCCAACGTAATCTAGTACAATTGTATTAATTAATCCAATCCAATCTTTCGTGGGAAACATATGACTTATATTTTTTCAACCATCTCAATATTGGAATATTATTGCTTCATATTATGACCATCTGTGTCAAAAGTTTTCAAGCCTCCCGCCCATGTGTAATGTATAATCTCAACAAAGTTCGTTATTGAACTTATTAGACCGTTCAAAGTTGAATTGTAATCTTCCCCATGTAATTAATAGGTTATTATTGTTATTATTATTATGGCCTCACTCCTCTATAAAAGCAAACATCAATAGATTATAGTTTCTTCTTAGTTATGTTAACTATAAGCTATAAAATGTTATGAAATAACATTAAAAGAATCACGTGGACATGAATTTCATAAGTTGTATCTTAAAATACAAGTGCCACACAAAAAGTCGCAATCATATTTTCGCTACCAAATCATCCAAAAAAAAAAAATCTGAACAATATATCAATGATTTCTTGTTCATAAAGCATTCCTACTGGAACTTCATTAAGTTTCATTTAAAATTGATTTGACTAATTAGAAACTTACGCAAGGTACCCTTCTTTTTCACCCAGTCCAAATGATGTTCAGAATTTCCAACGACTCGTTGCACTGTCAACTTTACCTACTACTCATTTCACTTTTCATTAGAACATTAAAAAAAAAACATGACTAACACAACTTATTTCCGTCTGAAATAGTTTTACTTTCACAACCGACTCCAAATCAAACAAATTAAGAAGCCCAGGCGAGTTTAATTCTGTTGATAGCCTCGTATAACAAAAATTTTAAGCTATGTTAAGTAAAAATGTTCATTGTGAGTACAGGGATCTTTTTCTCAATTTTATTTCAACCCCTTATGTATTATATATTTCTTGTATTTTAAAACCTTAACCTACAAAGTCACCGAGCGGTATTGAAACACTTTTTCAGATGGACGACGTGAATGGATCTGTTTTAGTATTTGTTAACTACGAGGGGAAAGAGCACTATATTGGCAGAGTGTATGTAGAACAATGGACTTTGGTATGGTTTAGTTGCCAATACTCTCGATCGGCATGCGTTGCTGAATGAGCAGTTCAGGCTAACTCTGGTTCAACCAAGAAATAACCAGCTCGTTGAAGTGAAAGATGATAGGGATATTTGGAACCAAACAGTCAAACAATTCCTTGAGGGATTTACAGCCATGCATATGATGGATGTTGGAAATGTTCATGTATCAACTTTCTATACTGGAGTAGATGTTAGATATTTGCATGCAGTGTGAAATTCGGTTCACTGATGTAACATATAGTGGAACTTAATCTATCTTAGAAGTAACCTTATTTGCTTCATGAATAGGGCTGTTAGAGCGAACTTTCCTCCACCATTGCAAAATATCAGCTATTGGAACTCATTTAAATCCATTTTAATAGTACTTAAGCTGATGTCTATGTTGTTCAAAATCCACGATCATTTCGGTTTTTCACTACAATTATGCAATTAATTGCTTGATCAAACATTTCAGAAAATGGGTAAAGGATAATCACAAAAAGGTACCTTTACGTAACAACTCCTTTTATCACATTATATTGAATAATAGTTATTACAACCCTTAATCTTATCCATCGTCTTCAATCCATAACATATGTGTGGGGATATTTCTCTCCAACCTTCATTCTGTAATCAGCAATATTTTGAAGTTGATTGTATGTATTTACTACTCTTAATTTTTCTACATGTCTTTTCCCATTTCCTGAAATTAATGTTAATGGTATTTTGTTGGTTTGGTAATTTACAAAATTTATGTAGTGAGTTCACCTTAATCATACGTATTTACACCCCGGCTATAGCATTTCAATTAATTATAAGTATCTATTTTTAAAAGAATCATGAATTTTGAAAAATCTAACTAATATAAACAAATTACAACTCTAGATTCTTTAAAAATTGTTAACTTATGTATGATGAGGTACAACCAAGAAATCTCGTTATTTATGCATGCCATAATTATTTTTATATTTATTTCTTGAACTAAATACTGGATTTATTTTTTATTTTACTACACTTGGGATTATTACTAGCAAGTCTCACGAGATATATATTTTATGACTTTACTTGGTTACTTTTGGTAAAGCATACAATCACTCAATAATTATTTTCTTTACACCTTTAATTATTGCTACTGAAATAATTCAGGAGGGCTGGAAGATTAATTTTATGTGAATTGTAAGTTAATAGCATTTTCGCATGAATTCATGCCAGTTGATCTTTTAGAGTATTGTACTGTCACTATAAGCAATTAGACTTATCAAGACAATTTGATTATTTTTTTTCAAGTGCATAAATTTGGTCATGGAATAGTAAGTATAGTGACAAACTTTAGAGGTCATAGCCAAAAGTATCATCATAAAATATATGTCTTGGTCTTAAAATTTAATTTTTTATGAGAAATAGTAAATTAGTCAAAAAAAAAGGAAGTTTTTAAGCACTGAATAATTGCCTTGAAAATTAAGTTATTTAGGGCCTTCGAAGATTTTATTTGTGACAAAATATTTGGTAACAAAATGAAGGTTGGTAATAACAATGCTATATCGAAAATCTTTTTTTTTTTTAGACACAATATATTAATTGCCCTAGTTGTTTCAATATCCACTAAAATAGAGACCACATTTTGTTTTCGCAAATAATTGCCTATTGTGACTAAACTATTTTTAATTGAAGCTGATAATTATCTTGATTTATATTGTACATTGTGATAAATAACTTCTCTTTTTTGAGAAGTAGTAATTAGCATCTTAAAAGCATGAAAAGACAACAAAAAGGGGGAGAAACAAAAAATTAAAGGAATAAAGAAAGAAAAGGGAGATTGTGAAAACTGGAAACTATATAAGTTAAAGACTATTTATGAGTGTTTCTCTGCTGCTGGATCTTGGTAAAATAGTCGATAAAAATGGCATTGTATTTGATGAGATCCCTAATAAAATCATCGAATTTCCTATCACCCAAAAAAAAATCTTATGCTGGAGCCAATTAGATTATCAAATACATGTCCGTTTATGTAGGATGTTAACAAGAAATCACCGATTGCATTAGTCAATGAAGTTCTACCAATTAAGGTTGAAGTACGAATTGTGACTTGTACGTATTTGTATTCCTAGTAAAATAGTTCGACTCTCTTTTGTTAATAAATAACAGTAAATATTTGTGCCTTTTATTTTCGCATAAAGAATTGCAAAATTACAACTATTTGTTTTTTAAAGAAATTAATATTGGAATGTCATACATTATTATATTTTTGCAATAGGGTTTTTAGTTAAAAAAAAAATTCTTGACTGTATCTATGTAATTTATAAAAATTCGACTCAAATTAAATTTTGTATACAGTTGTTTAAGATCTTATGTAAATTACCACTTGTGACAACATTTATTGTCAAAAGGTAATAATTCTACTTCGAAAATTTTGGTCATTCAATGTAATTCGGTGTAACTACTTATGACTATTAAATGTAACCATAAATGATATTTTCTAATGATCAAAGGCGACAATCTTAATAAAGAATATGAGACTATGGTAATTACAATATAGAACAAATAGAAAAATAGTGTATATATTTTTTAATCGATACCGAATGGAAATTAAATGATCCACTTTAACTACTTTAATAAGAAAATAAAAGTGTATATATTACAGGAACACATTGTGCTAGATGATAATAATCCTTTTATTGACAATACAGTAAGACTATCCACTAAATAATTTAGATGCACTCTCTATCAACATTGAGTCAATATGACCCATAAAATTTTAGAGGAAAAATTATTTCTAATAAATATGATACTAAGTGCTTATTATACTAGATAGTAACAAAATTTCACTAGAGAATCAGTATACTATACAAAATCTAGATAAGATACATTGTCTGTTCATGATAAGTCAAAGAACCACATAATCAGAAAGGAAAAGAAAATAAACTTATCAAATTACACCCGTGGATCATACTGAGGTTCTACCTTTAGTCTAAGTTCAAAACTAATTTAGCCACTTATAAAATGATAACTTTATTAAATACATAGAAAATACTAGATAGAGAAAGCATTATAGAAAATGGAGCTTAAAAATGAATTTAAGAGTTCAAATTATGGGAGATCCCTAAATTTATAGATATACTAGGTAAATAACGTCCATTAGATGAAAATAATTCAAACGTTAATATTGCACCACATGGCAAGCTTTAATTTACTAGAACACATCATCAATCAATATCATATCAGTATTTCGATTTGATAATATGTGTCATGTCATCATCTAGTGTCACATCAATATTTCAGTTCAATAGAATCTTTTCATACAATTAATTAATGCCACGCAATCAACCAATGCCACATCACAAATCTAATAGGATGTTACCACATCATTAGTCAATACCACATTATTATCTTTATATATGAATAGTATTGTATTTGTAAACAGTACCGCATATATGAACAATACTGAGTAACCCTTTATACTCCTCTTAAGATTTTCAATAGTTTTAAGTTAAAAAAATGCCATTCATTTTGTTGTCCAACTTCCTATTAGTCCTAAAATGGCGAAGATATACTTGAAATATATAAAATAATTAAATATAACAAAACACATATAATAAGAACTTAAAGGATTTACACTCACTAAAGTAAAAATGTTAGTGAGAATTGAAGAACAAAATGATAATTTTACCCTTTATGAATATGCATTCTCTTATACTCTATAATTGAATTTCGTTATACTACTTCATGAAGATATAATGAGATGATCACAAAAGAAGGGTTAGAATTTAAGATACATAGGCCTTGAAAGCATTACACAAATTAAGCTGGGTTAAAGCTTAACATCCAAAAATAGTCTATACTAAGTATGTTTTAGTAGTGCCTAGGACATTGCTTTTGGGCTATCAATAACATGGCACTAAGGTATATCAAAGTAAAATTTTTTAATCAAATTAAAATATTTTTAAGAAAAGTTATTTCACAAATAGCTTAAATTTGAATCTTTCAATGTATTTATTAGTATAAACTTTTTAAATTCATTTAATTCTTTATTAAAAAGAATGCTCTAGTTGTTTTATGTTTACGATTTATTAAACGAATAAATGATATAAGGAATTTAATAAATAAAATCATAAATATCACGGTTTTATAAATTTATGCATTAATATTATTATAGCCTATGATTTATGACTCTATGTAAATGCAAGTTAAGAATTAAATTAACACTTAAGAAAATTTCATTAGTACTATTATTGTTGATACTGTGTCGTTATTAAGCATTAAGAAAGAATTATAGTACTATAAGGACTAACTTGATAGTTAATATCATATTTTATTATTATTATTAGTTTATTATTATTAAATACAAACTTAGGTTTTGAACTTTTGATTTTATTGAATTTAGCTAAAGGCACGTGGATCGAAAAAAGTACACTTGAAAAAAGAACATTAACAGCTTGGCATACGTTTTTTAAAAAATAATAAAAATAATTATTGTCATGCTTTTTCTTGTGCACGGCTCATCTTATGTCTTGGTACGACGTCTGTGGGCTCAGAACATGTGCCTTAAAAGATCTAGTAGGGGGAAAAAAAAGAGCATAGCAAGACATGAACCAGATAGTGAGCCATCTTATGCCAACCACGAGCCCTCATAACCCTTTTTGAATGGTAGCATAACCCATTGGCCATTTATATGCTAACACCATCTACAACTTAGCATGCGGAAATTATATGTTATATTATGTCTCCAAAATAAAATATGATGAAGCTAACTAATAGGGATAGCCAATTACTAAAAATCATATTGCTAACACCAACATCTAACTTAAAGGTGGCCAATGGGTCGTGTTGGCTCACCAGCCTTGGGCATGGCGAGGCACAACCCATTAATGGGCTCATGTTGGGCCCTTTGTTTGGGCACATGGGATATGCCGTGCTTGGGCACGGTACGAACATGAGCCCATCATGTAGACCCACTAGGCACATCAATTTAATTTTTCGCTTATTAATTTTTTTGTCATACAAAAGATAAAAAAAAGTATATACAAATTTCAAATTTTATATTGCATCTAAAAATATAAATTTCTAATTTCACATTTATTTCTTTAAAATTAATACATTCTAACATTGAGAAATGTATTAAATGAGTTTATTTAAATAAATTAGATGAAGTTACATTTTAAATGATGAATGATTTAATCATTATTAATAATTTAAACTTTAAAGCCAAATAGAAACATTACTCAATTAAATAAAAGATAGTATTATTAAGAAATTAATAAAACTAATTTTTATGAAATAAAGCTTCAAATTATAGGCAAAATAAAATATGGTGTAATTTTGCATCACCACAGTTTATAGCACATCCCAACTAAGTTGGCACCTGCCGAACTATCATTTGTATTTTACAATGATTCCAAACATTACAATTATTTATAAATTTTAATCTTCATCTACATTGTCATCAACATCAGCACAAGCATTACCGTCATCATCATTAACATTTGTATCACAATCAATTGTAACTGATTCCATATTCAAAGGTGACATCTCTTTAACTAATTCATTACGCCAACACTATTGTGTACGACAATCTCCAAACTTCTAATCTTGAAGATATATCAAACAATTTAATGTCTTTCTGGCTAAAATTGACTAATAATAATCTAACACTTTGCTACTAATATTAAAAGTAGATCCAAAGCTACATTTGAGACTGGAGGAGTTAGTAAGTCATAGGTCATTATAGATAATGCAAGAAATATAGTGACCTTTTCCTTTCAAAATGCCAAAACATCTATATTTACAAATCATTTACTTATTATGTCTTGAAACTTAAACCATTTTCCTAGTTCATTTTTAACTATATAACTATAACTTGTACAGCCACCAATTAGGGATTTCCTTTTTCAATCAAACATATCGCTGCATTTTTACATTAAACAAGAGTTACTTTATATGGTGTTGTTTGTGATCTATTTGAGCTTAATCCATATTTTTGTTCATAATCATGAAAACAATATTTTATTGATGTTAAACCTTTACTCATAGGAGTATCAAGTGTTGTGTCCAAGTTTTTAGTTTTCTCTTTAACTAAAGCTTGCATTCTATGAAGACTAAACTCAAGTTCTATAAGAGATGCATAACAAACAAATGTGGGATATTTTTCCAATATTCCAAATTTTTCTCTTTCATTTTTTCACTTGCATTTGTAGGATATACATCATTTTTGTGCTAGGCTAAAGGATCAGTGATATTATATAAATGTGCCAACACTTTAGATGAAGATAATTGATAAACTGTTGAACATGCGAGAGTGGCATCATAAAACACTTTTAAAAAATTCAAAAATTTAAACAAAATAATCTAATTATAAGTAGCAATAATACCCTTACTTATAATTAGCATAACTAGTAAGAAGATCATTGTAATATGCACAAGAAGCTAACATTAAATATGTGGCATGTTGAGGGGATGTAAAATAAGATTCTTGGTATCCAACCCAAAGATTGGCCTTTTAGGCAAAGTGATATTACAGTGTATGTAAGGTAGCCATCTCGTATTTTGAAACCTTACATGTATATTCATTGTCCTTAATGAATATCAATTAATAAATATCAAGGAAAATTTGTAAAAATAGTAAAAGAAAAAAAGGTTAAAAATTATGAAAGTGCTCTCGTTTTCTTAAATAAAAACCTTTAAAAAATGTTTCAAATGTAGATTCTCATAAATAATATGTCAGAGCTAAACTAAAAGACAATATTCAAGCAATTGACCTTAAGGTATAATCTTTGTGTCGAGCAATTCATTCACGAGCATATATATATTATAAACATCCATTTTTAGTTGCTAAAGCTACGATTATAGGTATTGAAGCTTGGTATTATCCCAGCTTGTAAATGCAACCATTGGATTCAAGTAAAACAAATCCAATAGTTGATATTAAAAAGAAATTAAAAAATGATAAAATGGGCAACCAAAGAAATTGATTCCCAAAGGTTGCAAACATGTTTCACCTGTGATCAATGTGAGATTGAGGATAAAACTGTCATAAGCACGTGGAATAAGGCATATTCAAATTCTATTCAAGTTTTCGTCAACCCAATCACAGGGGCTCAAGGAAAGAAATTCAAGAAAAACCTTTTATTTGTTGATTCAAGCAACTTGAACCTTATAAATCCAAGTATCTCTCTTTTACTTAGCATTGTAGGACACAAATCAACATAGAGTCCCAACGAGTTTTAATATCAAGTTTAAGTTTTCTCTTTTCAATCTATAAAGAAGTAATGCATTCTTAAAAAATTCTTGATATCTAGAAAGTGATCTCAACATACATAATATTTTTTTAATTTTAGAGAGATTATACTTATAAATTCCAAACTATCTTGAACAGTCAATTTAATAATATGACAAACACATCTAATATGAAAAAATTATGAACCACATGTGGGTGCAATAATGTGCAAAAAGTAGTCCATAGAAACATCATTCGCAGAAGCATTATCAAGTGTTATACTAAAAACTTTTATCAATAGCATTATATTCTCAAAAAATACCGAAAATAACATTACAAAATTGAGCTCTAATATGAAGCATTCAAAAAAATAGATGATGCATGACCACTTGCTTTTAGTTACCTTAATTTTAAGGTATGTGAAAGAGCACGCATAAAAAGAGAGAGTGTGTCATTAAAGAAAATATGGAGAAAAACAAAAAGAAAATAAAGAAAAGAGACATATCTAAGGATGCAACAGAGGGTTCAAGAATATTTTTGTCTAATAAAATATTGTCATGTCATTGGTCAATGCTATATAATTAGTCAATATCACATTATCAGTCTAAAAGAATGCGACTACATCATTAGTCTGTATATATAAATAGCGCCTTTTATGTGAACAATGCCATATACCATTTTATGCACCTTTTAACATTTTTGACTGTCCTAAGTTAAAAAATGCATGAGTTAAAGGGTTGCTTTTTTTTGACCTTTATGTGCAATAGTCCATACTAGCGGAAGAGAAGATTATAGTAAATACAAAGTCTTCTAGTTTTTACGTAAGTTTTTTTCTACTAGTCAAATAGTACAGTAGCTATATCTTATCCTATAATTGGGTGAGTTTATCTTTTGTTCTTCTTTAATATATGTGATTATTTTGACTTATTGCTAATAAATGTATCATGTGCAAATTTTACTCAGTATACTAACTCCTAAGTGAAGAATTATTACTGTTTGACATAGTAGGCACTTAGCACCATATTAATTAGAGAGAAAATTTTTCTTTAGTATCTTAGAGGCCATCTTGACTTAATGTCGACAGAGAATATGCCTCAGCCATTTAGTGAATGGTTTTGCCCTGTTATTGATAGAAAGATTATTATCATCTGACATAGTGTGTTTTTGACACTTAATGAAAGATTGTTAACCTTTAGCACACTGAGCACTGATACTATATTTATTAGAGTGAAGATGATAAGGTGTCAAAATATCCCCTTATGAATAAATTAGAATTAAACATGAATGTTGAGTGTAAATCTAAAAACTCAAGCATTTTATTTATATTATTTCCATCTTTAATTCAATCCTATCTATTTTATTTTAAAATCTTAATATAACAAAATAAAACTCACTTCCAACTAATTCACATTTACACCTAGAAAATTAACATATGTATAATTAAATCTATCTCTTCGTGGAATCAAGACTCGTTACTACAAAATCTATTTTATAAGAGACTCGTATGCTTACAAGTACAATAAAATTTGCACAACATGTACTTGTTTCTATTATTTCTGATTGAGATACACGATTCATCTTAACATTCCAGGAGAAATTACATAGTGCTATCGGAAAAATATAGCATTTCACCCTCAAATACATGGCGAGTTAGATAAAATAATTCAGACGCTCGAAGATATGTTATGAGGATGTGCCATTGAATTTCAAGGATCTTAGAGCAAGTATTTAGAATTGATTGAATTTGCTTACTATAATAGCTATTAAGCAACAATTGACATGGCACCATACAAAGCTCTATATAGTAAGAAATACAGGTTATCTATTCATTAAGATGAGATAGGTAAGTATAGATACGTTAGACCAAACTTAGTTACTAACTTACTTGAGGCGATTGAGAAAATACATCAAAGAATGCAGACACCTTAAGTCAATAGAAAAGTCATACGGATAAAAAAAGAAGGCCTTTGGGAAAATCAGTCTAGTTGAGGAATAAGAAAAATTAATCTAGTTAAAATACTATAAAGGAAATAGCTTAGTGGAAAAGAAAACATGGGAACATAGAGAAGAAATGAAGAATAAGTATCCCGAGCTATTTAATAAGTAAACTTTGAGGATTTGAAATTTTTTAAAGGGGAAGGAAATCTTAAGTTATAACTTTCTTACTTGAATAAAGCAGAACTAATCTTAAGTTAACAAGCCACCTTAAGCATTAAAACAATAGTGATAAAATAATATAATAATATAATAACAATATAGTATTATAAAAATATTTACCTTTAGAGTGATAATGACATAAGCAATGACATAACTTATAATGCAATAATTGATATTGTGGAGAATTTTTTAGAATTCTAGAAGATTATGATATTTATGAAAAGATAAATCTTCATTATTAAATTATTTCATTTAGCATATGCAATGGTTTAGCATTTGACAAGCTTAAGATTTTATTTAATAAAACATTATTTTTCATAAATTTATGGTTTTATAATTATAAGCTAAGTATTTTATACAATAAGTTATTTTTTCTGATATAGACCAAAATAAAAATTTTTTTACAATATTTGATTTTAATAAGCAATATTTTAAATTATGGATTTAGACCTATTTATAAAAATTTAAAACATTTTAGGCCTTATCGTAATTTATAAAAGTTTTGAGGTCATGGTGTAAATATTAAAAATAGATAAAGACTTTTACTAAATTAAAAAAAGTTTGATAATTTTGAAAATTATAAGTATTATGTTAAATTTTAAAAAAGAACTTTTTAAAAAATATCATTATGCTTTAGGGAGTATCATAATTTCATAAAATTTTTGAAACAATAAGGATTATTTAAAAATTCTAGGATCAAATTTTTTTATAAAGTTTTCTAAAGCTTTAATTTATAGTATAGTTATAAAATATTTTGGTAAAATTATAATTTTGATAAAAAGTGTTACCATAGTAAATTTAAATTTTAACGATAACTTTACTATTCTGAAGTAAATAGCTGGCTAAATTAGGAAGCAAGCTACTTACTTGTTAGAATTGCCTATAACTACTAGCTTTTAGTTCAAAACTATATAAACTCAAATCTAATTCATTTTTCAAGACTTTTGCAAGTAAAACCAAAGGCATACAACATACATTAAGCTTCTATTTCAGAAAATTATCATTTATTGGATCATCATTATACTATAATTTGTGTATTCACTCTAAAAGAGAGTTTTTGTTGTAATCTTTATTTTTTCATCAAATTTGTGAGTGTATAAGTATAAAGAATACTTAAATGAACAAACTATAAGATAATCTCTTAATTGTAAAAATTTAAGTCAATTGTGAAAATACTTGAAACCTTAGGAGGCTTGGATAGCAAAATCCTTGAGTTTGGTTAACTTGAAAGCATGGACAGAAATAGGAATTGCTGAACTGCATAAAAATCATTGTGTTTATTTTCTCTTCCCTTATTCTTTTATTATTGTGCTTTATTAATTTTATTTTACTTATTAAGGTAATAGATTGAATTGTTATGTTGTTTATTTAGATTAAGTTTTAAAAACCTAATTCATCCCCCTCTTAGATTGTGTAACTATAATTTCAATATAGCTATGCCGCCTATATTATAAAATTTTCTTATTTAGTCCTTGCATGGTCAGCTCGATTGCCTATATTATAATTTCATTTATTTAGTTTCTATCTGAATGACCTGCTGCCTATATTAAAGATTATTATCTTCAAATGGTTTTATATTTTGTCTTTATTGTCTATCTAAAAACTTCACATGTTATGACATAAGTTACATTGGACAAATGCATTTCATGAATGCTTAATAAAGAAGATATTCTAAATGAATTTTTAATAAATAGATTATTATACTATTAGGTGGTAAAGTTCTCAAAGAGAGAAAGCCCTCTAAGTTAAGTAAAAATAAATCTTTTAAGGACATCGATACATAACGCTCAAAAGATCAATTAATTAAACCCAAAGGCATCTTGATTAAAGTGATAGCCTTGTAGTACAATAAACCTAAGACCCTAACAAATTTATTTTATATCTCTAAGTTTCTTTTAAAAGACTTAATATTAATTCTATAATTTATATACATAGTAGTTATTTCATGCATCAGATGTTATCTTACTAGGTATTAGTTTATGCAGTCCTTGCATTATAGGGAGTGATGAGCAATACAAGCTGTTGTCATATTCTAACCAAGATAAAATACATATAGGCATGAAAAACCTTGAGTTTTATAATGGGCTCAACTGTGTTTCTATCTAAACATAAATATTATAAGTTTATTTATGTAGCTACTGTTTGTTTAAAGATATGTTACTAAGAAATCCTTGCATTTTATAATAAAGTTTTTATGTAGTAAAATTTTATGTTTTACGAAACAATCATTTTAAGAATCGACATATCTGTTAAAGGCATTGAGTTTTTAAGTATTTTTTCTACATAAATCATCTTAGTCTTATTATAAACGTCTCTAGTCAAATTATGTCAAATGCTCTAAGATCTTCAACTTCAAGCTTTTCAAATGTTATAGCTTTGATTTCTTCATTACTGCATCAACTATTTAATCTTTTTGCTATAATAAAATCTACAACACTAATAAAATTATGGTCTTCAATCTCATCATTATTAGCTTAAAGGGCTATACATATTGTAATTTTAATGATAATAAACATTTATGTTAATTGAATCGACAAATATTGTATTTTAATTTTCACTAGTTCTTGAAGGATAATATTTATGCAAGTGAATCAAGTGAAATCAAATTCACGACACTCAACAGAAAATGGAGTGATTAAAAATAAAGTTATCACAACGGACTCATTATTATAATAAATTCTTGTAAAGTTAGTATAATTTAATATATGTATGATTTAGTAATAGAAAAACTCAAAATGATATTTACTAAATCACTATTTTTCATAAATCTAAGGTTTTACACATTATAAGCAAATATTTTATGCAAATTAATTATTTTTGAAAATGTAGACTAAATGCAAAAGTTCTACAATATTTGATTTTAATAAGTATTATTTTATTTATGGATTTGGGTTTATTTGAAAAATCAAAATTTTTTTGGCCATATAATAATTTTAAAAAATTATAGAATGATAAGTATTATTTAGAAGCTCTGAAATTGAACTAGTTTGTCATATTTTATGACATGGTGGGTTATAGTAAAATTACAGAGAGTTTTAGGTAAAATTATAATTTTAGTGAATAGTTATACTGTAGCAATTTCAAACTTCAAAATTGGACTTTTTTGCAAAGTTTATGACTTTTTAGGTTATAACATAATTATAGAAAGTTTTAGGTAAAATTATAATTATGATAAATAGTGGTACTATAGTAATTTCAATTTTTAACAGTAATTTCGCTTTAGCAAATAGGTAGCCGGCTAAATTAAGCAACTAACTGCCTGATTGTTGAAATTTTGCCTATAACTAATAGTTTTGTGTCAAAACTATGAAAACTCAAATCAAACTCATTTTTAAGTTTTCAAGAAAGCATGAGTAAATTAATACATCATATTTTGAGCTTTCAATTTATAAATCTTTATAGATTAATTTTTCATTGACTTATCATTTGTATATCAACTCTAGGTAGATAGTATTTGTTCTATTTTCTCAAATTCATTATTATATTTATGGGTGCATAAGTGTAAAAAACACTTCAGTGAAGAGATTGGGAAACAATCTCTTAATGTAAAAGTTTATTGACACATTGTAAATCAATTGTAAAGAACTTAAAGCTTGGGAGACTTGGATAGTTAAATTTTTAACCTTGATTTGCTTAGAGTCATGCACATGAGCGGAGATTGCCGAACCACGGCAAAATATTTGTGTTTGCTCTTGTTGAGCGTTAGAAAGTGTATATTTATAAAGGAAAAAATCGTCATTTTACACTTCAAGTCTCACTAATATTGCTACTTTTATTTATTTAAGTATTTTATTGCTTAATTATGTGTGTTTTATTATAATTATGTATTTTACGTATTTTAGGGGCATCACAATCGTTTCATAATGAATGAGTGATTAGACAGCAAAATGGATGTCATATTTAGACTCAGAACGATCGAAAACCTTAGGAGAAGTATAAAAAGAAAAATATTATTATTCATATATACGGTACTGTTTATACATACGATATTGTTTATGATACTGTTCATGACACTGTTCATATATACATACTGATGATGTGGCATTGACTGATGACGTGTCATTGACCGATGATATGGCAACTACATATGATATGGCAGTAATTGATTAGACGAATTATGTGACATTGACTGCTTATGTGGCATTGACCGATAACGTGGCATTGACCGATGATGTATCACGATCTTATTTGGCTAAATTTCTAATATATTGTGGATCGATGATGTGGCAGTATTTTAGTGGAGCAAAAATCACATGTATAGTACATACACATACATGAGATTATTTACTATTCAAACCGTGTTACTGTATAAATAGTATTACTATGCAAGCCGTGGCCAAACTATGTTATTGTTCAAATATTGACTGTTGACTATTTTTAATCCGATGGTCACGATTCACTTAATGTATTTATAAAAAATGAGTTCTTCCCTCCTAATTTGATATCCCTGAATTCATTTTTAAGCTTAGATTTTTGTAATTCCATCTCTTTCTTGTATTTTCTACGTATTTTAATAAATTTTCATTTTACCACTAGTTCAAAAATGAGTAGCTAATTTTCTTTTGTGCTTGGGTTGAAGGTGAAGTCTCAACATGTCCCATTGGCTTAATTTGGTAAATTTACTTTCTCTTTCCTTCTAATATTTGTGGTTGTTTTGACTTTTCGTTAATAAATAATAATAGTCTTATCTAGATATCGCCCTAGTTAAATCGGTACTCTAGTATAAGGTTATTATTATTTGGCACGATAAACTCTTAGCACCATATTTATTTGAGCGTAGTTCATGAGATGTGAAATTCCCCTTATGATTTAATTGGCATTAATATGGAATATTTAGCTCATGAAGCATATTGATGCAGATCCAGATACCCAAGCACGTCATTTCAATAGATTCCAGTTCAATTTAATTCCAGCCATTGTAATTTAAATTTAAGCATAATGTACATTATTTTCACCTCAAATTTATTCATCCATTAAAGAAAATTAATTCTGCACATAATTAAAATCAACCTCCTTGTGGGATGAACACTCGTCATAGTTAATTTATTCTATAATAGATTCGTGCGCTTGCGAGTTCAATAAAATTTGCACAACAGCTCTCTCTTCCCTTACTTTTTTATTATTGTGCTTTATTAAATTTATTATTTTTTATTTTATTAGCATAATAGATTAAATTGTTGTATGGTTTAATTAGTTTAAGTTTTAAAAACTGAATTCACCCCCCTTAGGTTGTATAACTTGCATTGCAATCAGGATTCTTTATTACATCTAAAATGTTGAATGTAACTTGCTGATCATTAACTTGTACAGTTAGTTCTCTTTTTTGCACATCGATTAAAGTTTTCCCTATGGCTAAGAAAGATCTACCTAAAATGATTGGTACTTCTTTATCTACCTCAAAGTCTAATACGATAAAATCCACTGAAAAAATAAATTTATCTACTTTTACCAATACATGCTTAATCTTGCCTTGTAGATAGGCATAAGATCTATTAGTAAGTCGTAATATTACTATTGTTGGTCTAATTTCCTTTACTCCTAATTGCTTAAACACTGATAAGGCATGAGATTGCTGCAGCTATCATATCACAAAGTACTTTACCACTGTATTTAGTTCTTATAGAGCATGGAATCATAAAACTTCCTCAATCCTTTAATTTCTGAGCTATTTTGTTTTAAAGCATATGACTGCATTCTTGTGTTATAGTAACTATTTTAAACTCCCCTAGCCTTCTTTTTCTTACTAGAAAATCTTTCAAGAACTTTATATAATTTAATATTTGTTCTAAAGCTTCTATAAAATGAATGTAGATATGCAACTGCTTTAATATTCCTAAGAATTTACTGAATTATTTATCCTATTTTTATTTCTGAATTTTTTTAGAAAAGGTAGTGGGTATCTAAACTATTATTTTGTAGCAAGTTGTGTAGATTACTTTCCTTTTGCCATGTTCTAGACTAATGTGGCTAGTGCTATAAGATCTTTATTCAACAAGTGCTAGATTATCTTTGGTTTATAGATATTGTTGCTTGGTTGCCTCACCAATGGGTTGGAAAATGGCAGGTTGTGGCTTTTCTTCAACTTGAGTTTCTTTTTAGGGTGAAGTGTTTTCAACTCTTATTTTTGGTATGCCTACTGAAATATGAACATCTTTTCCAAATATTAAGTTAAGGAGTTTTGAACGTACTTTTCCTTCTTGAATGATCTATGTTACTAGGTAAGTTGCCTTGAGGTCTATTGCTTAGTTCTATATCAAATTGTCCAGTCTGATTTTCAAGTTTCTTAATAATACAAAGTTACTTTAGACAACTACTCCATTCTTCATAATACACTCCTTGGGCAAAGCTTCAAGAGAATTAAATTAATCATTATTGTTGCTTCTTTACCCTAGATTTTGTTGATGAAATGCCGGTGATCGAGCTAACTTGTTTCATTAATTAGATGATGCAACATGTTGATTCTGATTGCTTTGTAAAAGGTTTGACTACTGTCTATATCCATGATTGTAAGTGATTAAGTAAGGATTGTTCTGGTTTTATATGTTTAAGTTACCCATATAGTTGACTAAAAAAGAATTTCTCGAACAATCATCGAACAAATGCCTTTTCCTATAATAAACACAGGATACTTTAATGATTTTTTTGGCAGCTACTAAAGCAGTATTCATAGCTTTTAGCACATTTTTCAATAAGGCTACTTGAGCTAATAATATTATTAGGGTATCTGCATTGTGTACTCATTCTACTCTTTTTGCTGCAGTTTATCTGTTTAGTGGCCACTGATAGTTATTATTGGCTATCTTCTTTAAAATTTCATATGCTTCATTGTAAGACTTAGATAACAAAGCCCTATGTACTGAATCATCCACCATCAATCTAACACTTGGTTTGAGATTATTATAGAAAGTTTTTAACTATATACAACAATGAATACCATAATGAAGACATTTCTTAAGTAACTCATTAAATCTTTCCCATACGTCATATAGGTTTTCATCTTTTAATGAATGAAAAGACTTTATTAAAAACTCATCAGCTAAGTCATTCCATGCAGTAATGACATCAGAAGACAAAGAGTTCAGTTATTCTCTTACTTTTTCCCTTAGAGAAAATAGAAATAGTTTGAGTGCCAATGTTTTCTATGTTGCTCTAATAATCTTAAAAGTATAATTCATTTCCAATAATAGTTTAAGATGTAGGTAAGGATCTTCTTATGGCAGATCCTGTCTATACAAACTGTTTAATCTTATGGCCATGATTTACTCGTTGTATCTATAAAAGAAGGGCTCATTTTCCTAATTTCACACTCCTGAATTCAATTTTAAGTTTTATTTCTTGTAATTCCTTCTTTATCTTATATTTTCTATGTATTTTAGTAAAATTTTAATTTTACTTCTAGTTCAAATATAAGTAACTAATTTTCTTTCAAGCTTGGGTTGAAGGTGAAGTCTCAACATATTTTACAGGCTTAATTTAGTAAATTTATTTTCTCTTCCCTCTTAATTTTTGTGGATGTTTTGACTTTTCGTTGACAGATAATAATAATAAAATTATTATTGTTTAGTACGGTAAGCGCTTAGTACCATATTAATTAGAGCAATATTCATGAGGAATGGACATCTCCTAATGATTTAATTAATATTAATATGGAATATTAAACTCTGATGCATGTTAATGCAGATTCAAATATCTAAAGTACTTCATTATGACAGTTGTTATTTTTAATTTATTTTTGTCATTCTAACTTTAATTTTAAGATAGATTAAATTACTTTCACCATAATTCTAACCATCCATTTAGAAAATTAATTCAATATATAATTAAAATTTACTTCTTCATGGGATCGACATTCATCACTATTAATTTATTCTATAATAGATTCGTGCACTTACAAGTTCAATAAAATTTACACTACACTTACGCATGCAAGGGTTGCTAAAGAATCTCTGTAAATAGGTAGGGTATACTTCATTAAAAACTTATCAGCCAAGTCATTCCATTTAGTAATAAGGCCAAGAGGTAAGAAGTTCAGCCATGCTTTTGCTCGATCATTTAGAGAAAATTGAAACAGTCTAAGTCTTAATGTCTTTTGTGTTGTTCCAACATTCTTAAAAGTATCACTCATTTCCAACAATAGTTTAAAATAGCTTAGTATCTTCTTATGGCAGTCCATTAAATTGCCCTACTATCTGTAGCATCTGAAATGTCATTGGCTTGAGCTCAAAGTTATCAGTTTTTACCTCAGGTTTATCTATTATAGGGTTTATGGATTGAGGTGCCAATATTGCGCATTAAAAATTGACTTTACAAATTAAAAAGAGCACCTCTACAAACAAAATAAATAAAATAGACAAATTAAAAAGAAATCAAAATTAACACTAATTAAATTTGACTTTACTAATCACAACAATCATTCAATCCTTAGTAACAACACTAAAAACTTGTTAGTTGCTTACTACTTTAGGGCGTCAATGTGCAAGTATACATAATAAGTAATATAACAATAAGTATTTGAGATCTTATCCATAGAAATTGATGTTTTTGAATTTGTTACAATAATCCTAATAGTGCAATTTTAGCAAGCTAGCTAATTAAATGAACTTTGGAATTTATAATCTAAAAAAACTAAGAATGCAATTAATAAAATACAGAAAAAAGAAAACCAACGTCAAACATAAGGATGTGCTTGAATGGCAAATGTGGTAGTTAAACGTCTAAACTTATTTAATATTATTGACTATTTTCTCAATCACAATATTATTACTATAACATCTACTATAGCACTAGGCCTAATCCTTTATGTATTTGTAGCTGTCACTTGTTAGATATCTTCTATCTAAATATAACTTAATAATGACCAGTTGTCATATTAATATTAGATATAGCATTATACATTATAAGTTCCAATTGCCCTACGAGGTTAGTCCTATTAAAATACTAGTTATACAACCTAAGAAGGGGTAACTAAAGCATACAGCAATTAAACTAATCCCTTAATAAAATAAAAAATAATAAATTTAATAATACTAACAAATAAAAGAGTAGAGAAAGAGAGCAAACACGAGTATCTTTACGTGTTTCGGCAATCCCTGTTTTCGTCCACATCTCTAAGTAAATCAAGTTTGAGGATTTTATTATCCAAGTCTCTCAAGGCTCCAAGTTCTTTACAATTGATTTATAAGGTGTCAATAAACCTTTACAATATAGAGATTTTCTCCTAATCTCTTCAGTCAGATATTTATCACACTTACACACTCACAAGTTTTAATGAACAAATAAATATTACAATAAAAAAATCTCTATTAGAGTAGATATGCAAATAATAATACAATAATAATTTAATCTATGAGATATACAAATTGAAAGCTCAAAATATACTTTAAAAACTTGTTTATACTTGTTAGAGTTTTTAAAAATGAGTTTGATTTGAGTTTTTATAGTTTTGACACAAAAACTAATTGTTATAGGTAAAATTCCAATACATAAATAGCTAACTGCTTAATTTAACTTAGTTGGCGACCTGCTTGCTACGGTGAAGTTATCGTTAAATTTGAATTTTGCTACAATAATATTGTTCATAAAATTATAATTTTACCGAAAAATTTCTATAATTATACTATAGCCTAAAATTTATAAAACTTCACAAATAAGTCTACTTTCAGAACAGTCAAATTCTACATTATCACTGTTTACTAATTATAATTTGATCTAAAACTTTTCATAATTTTGTTATGACCCAAAAATTCATAAAATTTTGCATACAAGTCTAATTTCAGAATTTCTAAATAATGCTTATAATTTTCACAACTTTTTAAAATTATGATATGGCTAAAAATGTTTTGGCTTGGCAAATAAATGCAAATCCATAATTAAAATAATACTTATTAAAATCAAAGATTGTAAAACTTTTCCATTTTAGTTCATATTTTGGAAAATAACTAATTTACATGAAATATTTGATTTATAATTGTAAAACTTTAGATTAATGAAAAGTAATGATTAATTAATTAAAATCTTGAGCTTCACAATTGTTAAATTTTGCATAAAATAAATCATATCGGCTTCATAAGAATTGTTATAATAATGAGTCTGTTGAGCACTTGAACTTTAATTTTTGATGAACTATTATCCGTTGAGTGTCTAAAATTTAATTTTACTTGATTTACTTGAATAAATAATATCTTTCAAGAACTACTAAAAATGTTGAATACAATTAAATAAACTAAAATACATGTTTGTTATCATTAAAATTACATAATTGGTAGCCCTTTAGGCTAACAATCTCTCCTTTTTTTATGATGACAAATATCACATGTATTTTGACATTTGTACTCCCTCTTAATACATGACATATATGAATCAATATATTAAAATAAATTTAAAATAAACTCCACCTGAATTTATAATCTATAACAATTTGTATGCTCCCCCTTAATATTTCAAAACCATGCACATATACTTCAAGATCAACACACATACTTCAATATCAAAAATACATATTACCTATCTCTGGGAATTCAAAATACGTAATTCCCCCCCCTTCATTATTCAAAATTACTAGAAATATATGCTAAGTCCAATAATATGATAATGGTTAATTAAAAAAATATAAAAATTAATCATGCAACTAACCAAAGAGTTATAATATTCTAAGAATTCTAAAAAACATCCACCAATCCAAATATCAAACAACAATCATCCTCAATCCTCAATTAAAATAAAAGTGCATGCAAAAAATAGAACACTATGGAGATGGTGGATGTGATAAGAATGATGGTGGTGAAAACATAAAATTGCCCAAACACAAATTCATATTTGAAGATATTGACTGAAATAGATATGTTTGAACTGATGAAAAGGATTTTAGAGATGATTCAAGACAACATACGAAGTAATTGGATTAAAGATGAGCTAGAAATGACTTATAATTAAAGAGAAAGAAATAAGTAAACTTAGATTTTAATGTTCAGATTTGGAGAACCAAGTGATGAATATGATTGAAAAATATTTAATGATGATTAAATGCATGGGTAATGATTTAAATGATTGATTTTGTCATAAAAATGAATGAGAAATGAAGAAAATTTGATAAGAAATTAAGGAGAATGTTTGGCCTTGAGAGAGGATAAAGAAAGTAAGAGAAAGGAGGAGAGATGAAGAAAATGGGGAACAAACCCATAACCAAGTGGCTAGTCTCAGATTTGGAAGTATTTTCCAAGTAGTTAACTGCTTGTTTCAGGCAGCTAGCTGCCTAGCCTTCATCCTACTTTATTATATTTGCTTTTTGACTTCATTTGATCAATTCGGAGATCATTTTGTGATCCCAAAATACTTCAGAGTCATTTTAATGCATAAATCATGATAATTAACATTCAAAAGATCAAAAATTAAAACTATTAATTGATTAATCATGTATAAACTTTACACGATCATAAAACAAGTAAGCATTTAAAGATTGAAAATTCAAGCTAATGATTCATTTATCATGCTTAGACACTCCATAATCATGAACAATCATCCATCAATTAATTTAATAGTCTCAATAACATGGTTAAAGATGTTAATATAAAAATTTCATCATCTCAAGTTCATGTCGAATTTTTTAAGATTGTTCTCCATAAAGAGGTTTTGTAAAAATATCAGCAAGTTGTTTTTTCGTAGAAACAAACTTTAGTAAAATATCACCTTTTAAATATGATTTCTCAAGAAATGATGTCTAATATCTATATGCTTGATTGTAGAGTGCTGAATGGAACTCTTTGATAGGTTTATAACACTAATATTATCACACTTAATAGAAATTTTTTTAAGATTGATGTTATAATCTTTAAGTGTTTGTTTCATTGAAAGAGCTCATGCACAATAACTACCTGCAACAATATACTCAGCTCCAATTGTTGAAAGTGAGACCAAATTTTGTTTCTTTCTAAACCATGAAATAAGTACATGACCTAAGAAATGAAAAGTGCCACTAGTACTTTTCCTATCAATCTTATGATCGGCAAAGTCGACATTTAAATAACACGTTAAATCTATATAAATTTCTCTAAGATATCAAATGTCAAGATCTATGGTTCTACTCAATTAACAAAAAATTATTTTCATAACAAGCAAATAAGATTTCTTGGGACATGATTGAAATTTTGCACACAAACATACACTAAACATGATATTAGGTCTACTTATAGTTAAATAAAGTAAAGAGCTAATTATACCTTGATACATTTTGATATAACTTCTTTATCTTTTTCATCTTTGTCATTGATTGTGCTGCTCATTGGAGTGCTCTTAGTTTTTTAGTCATCAATGCCAAAGTGTTTAAGCAAATTTTTGACATACTTTGCTTGGTTAATGAATATTCCTTCATTGTTTTGTTTGATTTGAAGTCCAAGAAAATACTTTAACTCTCCCATCATGATCATCTCAAATTCTTTACTTATATATGATGAAAGATCATATCATCAACATAAATTTGAACAACAAGTATATCTTGGTTCTTACACTTAATAAAAAAAGTAGTATCTGTTTTTCTTATTGAAAAATCATTATCTAGTAAGAAATTTTTAAGCCTATCATACCATACTTTAGGTGCTTATTTTAATTCATAATTTTTGATAACTTATAAACATGATTTGAAAATTTTTTATTTTCAAAACTAGGGAGTTGTTTTATATAAACCTCTTCTATAATATAATCATTCAAAAAAGTAATTTTGACATCCATTTAAAACAAAATAAAATCTTTATGATATGTATATGCTAACAACATCCTAATGGATTTTAATATAGCTATAAGTGCAAACGTTTCATCAAAATCAATTGCTTCTTCTTGATTATATCTTTGGGCTACTAGTCTAGCTTTATTCCTTACAACTGTATTGGATTCATCCATTTTATTTATAAATACCTATTTAGTACTTATGATGGATTGATGTTTTGATTTAGAAACTAATTTTCACATGTTTTTCTCTTAAATTGATATAACTTCTCTTGCATTGCCATAATCCAAGATTCATCATTTTTTATATCTGTAAAGAATTTCAGTTCAATTTGAGAAATGAATGCAGCATCCTTAAATGTATTCTTAAGTGATGATTTGATAGTTACACCTTATGAGAGATCACCTAAAATTAAGTTCTTAGGATAAGAAAAAATGTATCTCAGTTTCTTTGGGAGTGTTTGAGAAGTACTTACTTGCTGCTCTATACTTGTTTCTTCTTTTTGTCTATCGTTTTGATTTTCGGGTAGTGCATTGTTTTGTTTATCTTGTGAGGCTTTTTATGGTAACTTTTCATCTACATCATCATCAACAACTTTTTTCATAGAGAGGAAGAGATAGACTCATCAAATATAACATGTATAAATTCTTCCATAATTAAAGTTATTTGATTATACACTCTATAAACTTTGCTTGTGTTTAAATAAGCAAGAAAGATGCCAATGTCAAATTTTAGATCAAATTTACAAAGATTTTTTCTGTTTAAAATAAAACATTTGCATCCACAAACTTTAAAATAATCAATGTTAGGTTTTCTATCTTTCCAAGCTCATAAGAAATTTTATTGAGATAAGGTATAATCAATGGATGATTTAAAACATAACAAGAAGTGTTGATGGCTGCTACCTAAAAATATTTTGATAAAGTATTTTCATTTAACATGGCACTAGCCATTTCTTAAATAAACATATTCTTTCTCTCAACAACTCCATTTTTTTGTGGATCATAGGTGATGAAAATTGATGCTCAATATAAAAAATCATTACAGAAATTCTCAAATGTATGATTTTCAAATTCTCTGTTATGATTGCTTCTAATACATGAAATAGAATAACTTTTTTTTATTTTGAAACTTTTACAAAGAACTCTAAATACCTCAAAGATATCATCCTTATTAACTAAGAACAATACCCATGTCAATCTAGAATAATCATCCACAATCACAAATACATAATATTTGTCACTTAAACTAACATATCTAGAAGATTCAAAAAAATACATTCATTAATCATAGATCTTATAAGATTAAACTTTATTAAGTATAATATAATCATGAAAGTATATTCTTTATTATCAAAACCTATGCAAGGCTTAAGTACATCATAGTAATATATAGATCATCAAAATCAACATAGCTATTAAGATAAGCAATCATTATAAACTAAAAGAATAAATAATCAAATTTATGAGTATAGTAAGTCATATATGCCAATTTTATAAATAGATGATAATATAACACAATCAATGACACAAGAATTCACACATACATAAGTGATGAACAATTAATGTTGTGATGGATAATAAATTAGAAATATCAAATAAGGATGAAAAGTATCAAAATAATAAATTTTAGTGAGATGACTGTTTGTATTTGGCTTCTTGGAGAAAGTGTGATGAACAAATAAGGAAGATGAATAAATGATATGAAACATGATGATAAACGATTGAAAAGATAAAATCAAAGATCAAGCAATCATCAAAATCAAATAAAGACATCATGATAAGTCGACATGCTACCATTATATATATGTATATCTGTCCATACACCATGATTACACATAATAATAATTCAATTATATAAACGTATAAGGATGTTCCACAAATTTAAGTTATTGTCCATCCATCACGATCTATTCAACAAAATTAATATAGAAAGAATTGTTATCAAAATAATTAAATCATCATACTACCAAAATAATTAAATCATCATACTCATCATTTTCTCTTAAATCATGATTAAGTAATTATTCTAACAAGCTTCAATTGAGAACTCTTTACCATTTCTTGATTATAGTACCTACAAAAAAAAAAAATATTCAAGCTGCTCCCTTTGGTACGTAAATACTTTTGAGTCCTTGAGTGTTCTTAGTGGAACCCAAATACATCTTAGTCTATAATATGCATTTTTTTAACTGAACATCTATTTTTCATGTGACTTTCTTGATTGCAATAATGACTTACAATATGATTGTTAAGAGAGATACTCTTTATAAAATAATTCTTATAAAATTTTTGTTTCAAATTTGACTTATAACCTATGTCTCCTTTATTAAACAAATTTTTTTGCGAATTAAGCAAGTTATGCAACATTTTTTACTCATTTGTAAAATTTAAGACAACATCATTAAATTCAATATTATTTTCCTTAAGCATTTCATTTGTCTTTTTTAAATTATCAACACGTGATTTTTCATATTCATATGAAGTACTAAGTTTCTTATTTAATAATTTAACCCTACTATGCAATGTTTTATTCTCTAATTCTAGGTATATAATTGTTTCGTTTAATAAATCATTGTATAATTTTGAAGCATCCATTTCATTTGAAAGTTTTAACATTTTCCTTTCAAGGCATACATTCTTTTTACCAATTCCTAACCAATTATCATGTAATTTCTTAAAAGCATTATACAACTCATCATAAGTAGGAAGATCATTTACCTCATCAAGTTATCATCTGATTCATTTCCAATTGCTATAAGTGTCAGATTTTACACTTCATGAGATTCCTCCTTATTTGTAGTCTTCTTATACACAACTTCAAGTTTCCTCCAAATTTCATAAGTATTAGGACAACATGAAACTCTATGAAATTCTTTTTTATCTAAGGCACAAAATAAAGGATTTATAACCTTAGAATTTAAAGACTTCTTTTTGCTAACCCACTCACTTAAAGCATTCTTCCTAGGAATGAATGAATCGACACAAACTATTTTTCATATTTTATAGTCTAAAACTTGTAAAAGGACTCTCATCCTAATTTTCCAATAAGGATAATCATTATCATAAAAAAATAGAGGTCTAGTGATTGATTGTTCTTCCTTAAATATGAAATCATTTTGGGTTGTTATGGATCTTTTACTCTAGAGAGTTAAGTCTTAATAAGAGAACCAAGTTTTGATGCTAAATGAAACACTACTTATGCACCTAAGTGGGGAGTGAATTTAGTTTTTAAAACTTAATCTAAACAACCTATACAATAATTAAATCTACTATCTTAATGAAATCAAAAATAATAAATTTAATAATGCTAAAATATAAAAAAGTAGAGAAAGAGAGAATAAACACTAGCATTTTTATGTGGTTTGACAATCTCTATCTATATCTACACCTTCAAGCAAACTAAACTTGAGGATTTCATTATCCAAGCTTCCTAAAGTTTCAAGTTCTTTATAATTGACTTTTAAAGTGTCATAAATCTTAACAGTCTAGAAAGTTTCTCCTAATCTCTTCAATTAAGTATTTCTCACACTTACACATTCACAAGTTTTGATGAACAAATAAATATTACAGCCAAAAACTCTCTATTAGAATAGATATGCAAATAATAGCACAATAAAGATTTAATCTATGAAAATTTATAAATTAGAAGCTCAAAATATGTTGTAGATACTTGTTTGTGCTTATTAGAGTTCTTAGATTTGAGTTTTTATAGTTTTGACATAAAAACTAGTTATTATAAACAAAATTTCAGCACCAAGTAGTTAGCCACTTAATTTAGCTGGCTACCCATTTACTACAGTGAAGTTATCATTAAATTTAAATTTTGCTATAGTAATATTATTCATAAAATTATAATTTTACCTAAAATATTCTATAATTATACTATGACCTAAATGTCATAAAACTTTGCGAACAGATCCACTTTTGGAATAGTCAAATCCAACAGTATCACTGTTTGAAAAAATTATACTTTAACCTAAAACTTTTTAAAACTTTACTATGACCTAAAAAGTCATAAAATTTACAAACAAATATAATTTCAGAATTTTTAAATAATATTTATAATTCCCACAGCTTTTTAAAATTATGATATGATAAAAATTATTTCTGGTTTTGCAAATAAATTCAAATCCATAATTAAAACAATACTTATTAAATAAAAGATGGCAAAACTTTTCAATTTTAATCCATTATTTTGAAAAACAATTAATTTACGTGAAATACTTGATTTATTATTGAAAAAATTTAGATTAATGAAAAGTAATGATTAATTAATTAAAATCTTAAACTTCACAAATGCTAACTCATGTATAAATTAAATTATATCGACTTTACTAGAATTATTGCAATAATGAGTCCGTTGAGCGCTTGAACTTTGATTCTTGATGAGCTATTGTTCGTTGAGTGTCTAGAACTTAATTTCACTTGATTCACTTGCATAAATAATATCCTTCAAGAACTATTGAAAATGTGAAATATAATTAAATCAACTAAGACACATATTTGTTATTATCAAAATTATATAATTTATAACCCTTTAGGCTAACACCTATATTTAGTTTTTCACTAATTTACATTAAGTACAACTTAGTCTAAAATGCCAGATTCTAAAATGCCAGTTATGTAACCTAAGAGGGGGGATGAATTGGATTTTTAAAACTTAAACTAAACAAACTACTCAATAAATCAATCTATTGCCTTAATTAAATGAAAAATAATAAATTTAATAAAGCATAATAATAAAAGAGTAAGGGAAGAGAGAACAAACACAATTATTTTTTTTGTAGTTCAGTAATCTCAACCAACTCCACACCACTAAGCCAAACAAGCTTAAAATTTTCACTATCCAAGTCTTTCAAGACTTTAACTTCTTTACGACTTTAAAGGTGTCAATAAATCTTTAAAATCAAAATATTATCTCCCAATTTCTTCACTCTAAAGTATTTTTCACACTTATATACTCACAAATTTGATGAGAAAATAAAGATTATAACAAAAATTCTTTTTTAGAGTAGATATACAAATTATAGCACAATGATGATTCAATATATAATGATTTGTGAAATGGAAGTGCAAAATATAAGTTACATGCTTTTTTTTTTTTGCTTGCAAAAGTCTTAAAATTAAAGTTGGATTTGAGTTTTTATAATTTCAACCTAAAAACTGGCTGTTATAAGCTAATTCCAGCAAGTAAGAGGCTAGCCTTTCAATTTAGCACTACTTCAGAAAGCAAAGTTAGCATTGCAATTTAAATTTTACTACAATAATATTGTCCACTAAAATTATTTTTGCCATAATTTTTTGTAATTATATTATAGTCTAAATCTTTAAAAAACTTTGCACAATGGTTTAATTTTAGCATTTATAAATAATCTTCCCAAAATTATGATATGACTTAAAATTTTATAATATTTTCCAAAAATGTCCTTTTTAGAATTTTGATATGACACTTATAAATTTTAAAGTTTTTGAAGTCTTTCATTTTAGTCTAAAATTTGAAATTTGCCTCAGGCGACTAGCGATTAAGTCTCTGTGCATTTTTAATATTTATACTTTAGCCCAAAAATATTATGGCCCAAAATGTTTCATATGTTAGCAAAAAGGTCTATATCCAGATTTCAATACAATATTTATTAAAATTAAATATTGTTAAAATTTTTTCATTTAGTCCACATTTTTAAAAATAGCTAATTTCATAAAATGTGTAGCTTATAATTGTAAGAACTTTGATTTATGAAAAATAATAATTTATTAAATAAAATATTTAACTTCTCAAATGCTAAATCATGTATATATTAAATTATTTTGGTTTTTCAAGAATTTGTCACAATAAAGACGCTGTTGAGCTAAACTGTGTTCTCGATCACATCGTTGTCCATTAAGAGTTTTGAGCTTAATTTTCCTTGATTCATTTGTATAAATATTATTCTTTAAAAACTAGTAAAAATGTGAAATATAAATATTTATCAAATAAATTAAGACACATATTTGTTATAATCAAAATTACAATATATGTAGCTCTCTAGGCCAACATTCAAATAAAGATTAACTCAACCTTAGAAACTCAATCTAAAACCACATATATCTATTTGGTTACTTATAATAATGCACATAATTATAGCACATATAGTATAAATTGCCATCAGTTTATTAAATTTAACTTAAATGGATGCTTACACAAAATATAATTAAAAGTACAATAAAAACATATTATTTACTCTCTAAATAATGTTGGTTTAAGTCAAAAAATGTCTTGATAACTTTCAGTTCATAGAGTGTTATCATAGCCCTAATTGTAAACTACAAAAGGAACATATTTGAAAGAAAAATTCAGTGGTTGAGGGCACGCAGGGTACAACAAAAAATTTTAGAGAAAATAAAAATGGAGAGAATTTAATAGATCTAGATTCCTATCATTTACTTTTTTGTTTTCTCATTTCTTTGAAAATTTATTTGATGGCAAAACTGTATATTGGTACTATTTTATTGCCTATTATTAGCTAAACTTTGAATTAGTTACATGTAAAATATGTTTAATGGTTATTTAATTTATATATGTGTGTTATTGAGAATCTAACGTACATTTTGTATTGATTTTACTAATTATAAATCTCTATTTCGACTGACCACTCATTTAGTAGATATTGGCTAAAAGGCCTCAAAATGGTCTAATTTAATGGAACAAATTAACAGAATACACGATTTTAAATTTAGTTGAGTTGATCTCGATCTGAATAGAAACCTTGCACTCAAGGTTTATATCGAGGAACTTATCATTCATCTTTGGAGTATTCTCTTATGTAGCATCATCTACTAGAATTCTTTTCCATTTGATCAAATGTTCTTTAACAAATTTGGACCCTTTGTTAATCCAACAGGTATCCAATATTGCTTTTGGTTCTATAATTAAATTGCCATCTTCAGCCATTGAAGGTAACTCAATACTAGCAGTAACTGTTTCTCCCATCTTTTTCTTCAGAAGAGACACATGAAAGACGGGGTGAATGCGAGAACTTTATAGAAGCTTGAGCCTGTAGGCTACCTTCCCAATCTTTTCTTTAATTTGATATGGCCCATAAAACTGACTTGCAAGCTTTTGATAGGCTTTTTTAAACGCAGGTTGCAGGCAATAGAGATAAAGCTTCAGAAACACTAAGTCGCCTACTTGATATTCAATGTCCAGTTGTTTTTTAATCTACTTGCTGTTTCATTTAGTTATTAGTTGCATGTAGATTATCTTTAAGCTGTCGTAGTGAGGTGTCTCGAGAAGCTAGGCTTTGGTCAACTTCGTTCACTAGACAGAAACCTTTACGGTAATGTGGAATTATTGGTGGGGGCCTTCCATGTAGTGCTTGAAAGGGAGTCATACCTATAGATACATGATAGGCAGTATTGTACCAGAACTCAGCCCATAGAAAGAAAGGATGCCACTTACAAGACTGTTGGTAAGCAAAGCACCAAAGATATTATTCAGTACAGCAGTTTACAACTTCCGTTTGTCCATCAGTTTGTGGATGATAAGCCAAACTCATCTTCAATTACGTGCCCAACATTTTGAAAAACCCTAACAAAAACTGACTAATAAATACCGGATCACGATCACTTATGATGGGCTGAGGCATGCCATGCAGCTTCAGTACTCCAATAATAAATATTTCAGCCACTACTTTTGCTGTGAAGGGATGAGAAAGAGCCAAGAAATGGGTTGATTTACTCAACCACAATAAGAATTAAATTTTTACCGTTTGAGCGTGGAAGACCTTCAATGAAGTCTATAGTAACATCCTCTCAAACGTGAGGATGAATTGGAAGTAGTTGTAAAAGTCCAGCTGGTGACAAAGTTTCAGTTTTTGTTCGTCGGCACACTTCACAAGAGGCAATGTAGTTCTTCACTGTTTGGTGCATAGATGACTAATAAAATTGTTATGCTAGTCTCTGGTATGTTCTCAAAACACCCGAGTACCTACCTATTAAAGAATCATGAAATTCTCGCAAGAGTTGCTGCATGATACTAGAATGAAGAGGCATTACCACTCGAATTTTGTGAGAAAGCAAGCCGTTTCGCCAATTATAAGGTAAGCCCGGGTTTTTAGTTGCTTGTGTACTAATTTTTTGCATATAAGAATTATCATTAGCTTTAGCTTTGATTGTATCCCATAATTGAGTTTAAGACACAAATAAGTCATTAAGACTTGGACTACCCACCACTCGTGATAATACATCAGCTACATTGTTTTCTCGACCTACTTTATATTTGATTTCATAATCATAGCCAAGTAATTTAGTCACCCCTTTTTGTTGTTCAAGTGTTGCTATGCATTGCTCCAATAAGTACTTCAGGCTGCGTTGATCGGTTTGGATGTAAAACTTCTGGCCTAGTAAATATGGTCTCCACGTCTGAATTACATGAATGATTGCTAGCATTTCTTTGGCATAAACGAACAATGAGCGTTTTGTGATGCCCAAGGTTTGACTCAAGAACGCAATAGGCTTCCCCTGTTGAGTTAGAACAGCTCCAATGGCATCCCCTGAAGCATTTGATTCAATGGTAAATGGTTCATTGAAATTTGGCATTGCAAGTATTGGCGTAGTAGTCATAGCCTTCTTGAGTTATTGGAAAGCATTTTCGGCTTCATCTGACCATCCAAAATGTCTCTTCTTTAGGAGGTTAGTGAGGTGCTACAATGCCATAGTTGCGAACAAATTTTCGATAATAACTTGTAATTCCTAAAAATCCACATAGCTCAGAGACATTAACAGGCCTAGGCCAATTCAGCATAGCTTCAATTTTTCCTTGATCCATCTTAACTCTTTATGGAGTTACAATATGCCCTAAGTATTCCAGTTCTTATACACCGAAGGCACATTTATTGATTTTGACAAAAAATTAATGTTGCCTTAATATTTCAAAAGCTTTTCGAACATGTTCAAGATGCATGGTCCAATTGGGGCTATAAGTCAATATGTCATCAAAGAAAACTAGTATGAATTTTCAGAAGTAAGACCGAAATATTGAATTTATAAATGCTTGAAAAGTAGATAAAGCATTACAAAAATCAAATGACATAACTAAATATTCATAATGACCATTAAGAGTACGAAAGGTGGTTTTATAAATATCTGTAGGATGCACTCGTACTTGGTGGTATCCTGCTCGTAAGTCAAGTTTTATAAAATGCGTAGCTTCATGAAGCTCATCGAGCATGTCATCAACTGTAGGAATTAGAAATCTATCTTTGACAGTTATAGCATTAAGTGCTCTATAATCAAAGTAAAAACACCATGAACCATCTTTTTTTCTTTTTTATCAAAAAATAGGAGATGAAAAAGGACTAGTACCAAATCTTATAAGCCCCAATTTTAACATGTCCTAAACCTATTTTTCAATTTCAGCTTTTTGAAAATAGGCATACTTGTATGGTCTCACATTAATGGGCTCAGTTCCCTCTTTCAAACTGATGTGATAATCCACTTCTCTTAAAGCAGGAAGTTGGATCGGCTCTTGAAACAAGTCTTTAAATTCTTCAAATAATTGTCTCATCTTAGAAGTGACTTCTTGTGACGAAAAAGTGGTTGTGGGTTGAAGACTAATTACAATCATAGAACTCTCTTGCCGTATATCTTTGGAAATGGCTTTCATTGATGCTGGTTGAATTGATTGCATATCAATCCCTTACAATTTTCGAGTTTGATTGTTCCACTAGAATTCCATTGTTAATTGCTTCCAATTACATCCTACCGTTCCTAATTGCTCCAGCCAATGAACACCTAAGACTAAGTCCAGCCAAATTAAACGTAAAGCATATAAAGTTGGGACAAAAGGAATACCTTGGAGCATAACTTGGAATTTTTCAAATCTCACTTGCCATTTTAATGGTCTTTATTTGCGACCTTGACATAAAAGGGCCTGGTTAGAACTACCAGTAATTGCAACATATTGGCCACCCTTTCACTAATAAAATTATGATTAGACCTACTATCAATTTAAACCACCATCTCATACGTTCCGATCTTTGCATTACTTACATCGTCTTTTGCCTTGCCATCCTGAGAGTGTGTGAAGTGATATCTCTAGTTGGGGTTCCTTTGAGCCTTCAAATTCTTCGTCATCTAAATATTTGTGGCTGCCTTGTAATAGTAAAAGTTTTGGCTCTTTACACTTATGACCAGGTGCGAATTTCTCATCACAGTTAAAACATAACCCTTGAGCCCTTCTCTTCTGCATCTCCTCCCAAGTCAGCCTTTTCGTAGGTAAAGTTAGCTTGATATTTATTGGTGATGGAGAGTCTGTATTTGTTCGGTTAAAAGGTCGTGTGGCTCTCCGTTGGCATTTTAACTACTCATCTCTCATCCATGCGAAGCTAATAGCTTCTCTCCACAATTTCGATCTGAACATCCATATGCCATCAGTTATTTCTGGTTTAAGGCCTTCCATAAAAGTCCCTACCAAAACTTTTTGTGTCTAACCTTGTACTCGATTTCCCAGTCGTTCGAACTCCTTTTGATAATCACGTAAAGAGCCCACCTGTTTAATTTTTTACAATACTTCATCAAAATCTTCACATTTAGTGGGACCAAATCTTGCCTAAGGTTCTTTATGAAAGACTTCCCATGTCACCTCTTTGCCTCCTTCCTTATAAGATCTTCTCAACAATTGCCACCATTGATTAGTCTCGCCTTCTAAATGGAAAGAGGCCAAGGACACCTTTTGTGATTCAACTGTGCCTTGGTACTAAAAAAATTGATCTACTCTTTTGAACCACTCTATGGGGTCGTCTCTAGAGAATTGCGGAAACTTCAATTTGGCTAACTTGGAAGAGAACAATTGTCATCCTTCTTCATAATTATCTCCAGATTTCTCTCATGTGTTGTGAGTACGCCCATTCGGAGAGGATACAGTAAGTTCGAAATTGTTGCTAGTAGATGCTGCTTGATTGGAGAGTAAGACTTTGATATTTTGCTGATGGCCTCTTCTAGTTTATGCAACTTATCAGGGACATTCATCTCCATTCCGTTGAAGTAGTTTTGGAGCCCTCCAAGTCCAGCCTCTAGATTCTAGATCCTTTCCTTATTTGATGCCATAATACCTAGCTTTGATACCAATGTTAGGTCTCAATCAAAGCTAGATTTTTTAAAAAAATAAATAAATTAAGTATTCTACTTAGGGTGAGAATTGACCATAATAATTTCAATTAGAATAAACCTGTTTTTATTAATGCGTACAAATGAATTTAAATGCAAAAAGAAATCAACAACTGCTCTAAGTTTTTAGATCATATCTCTAAAAAATAGGCACCAACTGCTAATGACACAAGACAGTTGAAAATTATGCATGTCTCATCTCTTTGCATGGCACATACATTATATGTCCCATGCATGACTGGTCCTATTCAAATATTTCGGATTCTTTATTGGCGCTCTTTCGGATCTTCTTGGTTTATCAACAGTCCACTAACATTCTTGTGGGATATACTCTGCGTTACTCTTGTGAATTTCTTATCTATGGAACAGTGTCTGAAGATGCTGATCTTGCAAATTTACAATTTTCTACGAGATGGTTGACTTGATAAATTGTTTCCTAGCCTGGGAAAAGATTAGTGATGATTTGTTTGTAAATTTATGTCTGAGAAGTCGGTAATCGTTCATGCATGTTTGGATAGTTGGATATACTAGCATTACTTAAATATGTGGCACTTACGAATAACATGGGATCGCAAAGCTCCATTGTTGCTAAACATGTTAGTCTTAGCAACGTCTTAATGAATGCATCAAAGTACATGGAAAAGTTAATTGATGATTGATGACATAACTTGATCAAAATTTATCAAAAGTTTATCTGGATTACAGATAATGCTGCCTAATGAATAGATATTTAACTAGGTTAGAATGATGCAAAGGCCAGTTCTTTTTTTTTTGGTTAAAATGTCACAACCTTCTAATGGATTTTTTCCACTATTGTGGAATAATTATTTTTTAATAAAAAAATCAGAATTTTAACCAGTAGAGATAAATGTTCACTTATCTCTGGATTGGGTTGTTTTCCTGTTTAGAACATTTCTGCTGTGTTACTCCTGCAAGGTTGGCGAAAATGATGCTCTATATTTTGGTGTTTCTCATGGATTTTGCCATGTTTGACACATTATCTTGAATTTTATATTCGTCCTGGCATCTGATTGGTTTCTCTGTGTGTAAAGTTTATTATCTTAAATTTCTCAGGAGTTCACAAGTGAGAAAAGGATTTGGTTTGTCCGAATTGACGGAAAAATACTTCCTAAGATGGGCATTCAGCTAGCCATTCGTTCATCAGTTCGTCTTTGATTTCTATTACTTGATCTGGTTTAGGGAGAATCTGGGTTTGTGTTTATTGCCTGCCAACGAATGTTTTTATATTCACTTGTTACTTAAGATTTAGCAGCAGCAAATTAAATGTCTTTTATTTGCCTTCTTTCTTTCTGTATTTGGATGTGGAAGCTGTTTTGTTAATTTATTGTTGAATGCTTTGGGCTTTCGGGAGAAGTCGATGAAGCTTTGCGATCGCAATTTACTCTCTTCTTCTTCTTCTTCTTTGCCTTTGCTTCTCTACTAATTGCTATTATGCTTCGTTTGTTAAATTTGAAATTTTCATTCAATATCTATAATTAGCTCGTCATTCAAAATTTTAATTATTCATTTTTAGAAACAAGAACCGATTATCAACTAATGATTGTAATTTTTGGCTCGGACTAATTTACATTTTCTGTTACAAACAGCATAGCTAATTGGACGCGTTTGATTTAGAATAATCTAATCTAACGGTTTACACAGAATATAATTTAAATAAGGAACAAGAGGGCAGCCCGACTGAAATTATTTCTAGTTTTAAAGTGATGAGCAACCAATTGAACCACTAAAATTTCCTATCACCCTAAGCCATTGCTTCATGCCAGAAATATTCACCACCTTCTCTTCTATTGATCAAATATCATTTGATCTCAGCTGCATCGCATTTCACTCTTTCATCATCCTTTACGTAAATAAATAACTAAATTCAAGATTTTCTCAAAGGCTTAAAGCAAACGGAGAATTCAAGACGCAGTTTTAATTGAATTCAAGATTTTCCCAAAATGCAATTGAAACTGCGTCTTGAATTAAAATAACATGTGTACATCTGATGGCAAAGCTTGCCTAAACAAATTACATTACTTCATATTTCCGCTAATTCTACTATGAAAAAGGTAAGAGAAGAGCATGATTGATTAAATTTATAGTGATTTTTCTCAATAATATTTTTCGTTCCAGTCTTTCAATTTTTCTTACAAAATGTCATTAAATTACTCCACACCTGATTTCGTCCATCAAATTGTTTAGATGTAGATAAAACTTGCTGCAACTGAATTGGTGTCTTTTCCTCCTACTGTGAAAATTAATTAACAAGCAAGATACAAGAGTTAGTAAAAATATTGATATCCAAAGATAATTAATTAAACTTTAAAATCAGCATTATCCATTGTTAATCTCATACATATAAAAGACCAAAGTAAAGTGTTAGATTACTTCAAGTTAGTATATCTAATTAGGAGTTTATATTAGAATAAGAAACAACGGAAAATTTAGGGTGTGTTTGGTAAGGTTCAAATTTTTTGTTTTTCAAGAATAAAAATTAAGAAGATATGTTTGGTACTCGGCAGACGGTTATGTAACAGTAAATTGAAAACAGGGAAAATAAAAAGTTTTCATTCTCTATCATTTGTGAAGAAAAGTTGGAGGACGCCAAATTGGCATTCTCCAACTTTAAGAGAACAATGGAAAAAGGCTAAAAAAAGAGGGATGTGTCAGTAAGTTGTCTTCTGTGGGACCCGCGTACAAGTGTCATTTAATTTTCTTTCTTTCCTAACTAAAATAGTAAAATCCCATCCCTCTCCCCGCAAAGCTCCCTAATTAAATATTTCCATACATGAAAATAATTTATACAAAATGTCCGACTTTTAATTATTAAATGCTAAAAAAAGTATATGGTGATAATCTTAAATTTATTTTATCTGATCAAAGTAAAGACTAAATTAATATAATTAAAAATTAGTTTGGAAGTAATATTAGGTGATTTATTGTGTCAAGTATGATGATTTTTTTTTCTTCTCTCTCTTCAATGTTTTAACTAATGGCCATTATTATAGACGTACAAATAATTAGGTACATGTGAATACAAAAATAATTTATACTTTACCTTTTTATAGTATTTTTTAGAATATAAATTCGAATTATCCATTTTGGTTGGATTCATTTGTGTTTAAATTAATAATAAAAAATAATAACAAACTAATAAAAAATATATTGAATAATAAATAATTCAAAGCATTTTTTATAAATTATTAAATGAAACGGATTTTCATTATTTTTCATTCTTTCAAACAAACGACTAAACACACTTTTATTATTTTTCATTTTCATATACTATTTAAAAATAAGCTACCAAGCACCTTTTCAATTTAAAAAAATGTCAAATAAAAAACATCATTTTCCTTTTCTAAAACAAACATAAAAAATATTAATTAAAAACCAATACCAAACACGCTTTAATTTGGCAATCGGCTCCAACTGGTCAAGTTGGTGATGTTAACTTGGTGTGAAATCTACGAGTCAAATTATTAATGGCTACCTTGTCATTTCACGGGCTATATCATATAGAAAACTGTAATTATCTTTCTCATTATTTTTTGCACAGGTTCCCTTTTTTATTTTTTATTTTTTAAGATTTCAAGCAAGGGCGGTTTGAGCGCCCGTAACATTCTCCGAGGTAATGTTTCTGGAAATGCTCTCATCGCTAGTTTGTCTGGATTGTTTGGGAACCCGAGACCTTCTTGTTGATTCATTTATTTAGGGCCCGGCCCGCCGAAACTAGGCCAGGCTTTTGAGGTTTTTATGAAATTTTGAAGCAGCCTTCTGAGGACAGGATTCACTGGCAGTACAATTTTGTGTATATAGATGTGGACGTATGTATGTGCAAACAGACACTTTCTTATGGATCTGCCAGCTTCTAATTATTATTCGAGGGACTTGGTAAATGTGCTAGAAACGGGAGTTAATATGTTACATTTAATGTAAATACACTCAATAACTGCTGCCACATGTTCTGAGGAGGGAGAAAAAATATGGAAATAAGGGACCTTGTTGTCTTCTTGCTTGTAGTAAGGTAGTGTTTCCCTAAAATAAGTTAGGTTAATTGAAATTTAGGTAATCCAATGGAAACATCTACTCATCTATGAAAATTGTCGCCATTGTGAATGCTCACCGTACATCAATATTTAATAATTATCTGATGCCTTTTTGTATTTCCAGTCTGTTTGCATCTCAGGCCAGGGCTTGAAGAGATATTATCATCCAAGCCATTGCCACCATTAGATGTGATGGTGTCATTAATTTACTAATGCCACTTCGTGACAATAGTAAGAAAATTAAACCCTGAAAGGCCTTTGTTGGTCAGAGGTTCGTTGAAAATTTCAAATTTCAAAAATTTTGCTTGAACGTTCGAAATATAGTTTCCAAACTTTTCTAGGACCAATTAGAGCTAGCAAAATTTAATCTGACCAATTATTCGATGTAAAGACAACAAGAATAAATAAATATAAATTGTCAAATTTGATATGATTATTAAATGAGTTGAGTCCGTATCGATACTAATTTTTTTCTCCTAGATCAGGGTTAAAGTTCTTAATTTATTTATTTGATCTAATATGATTTTATTTTTTATTTTAAATTAATTTATAGATTTTTATCATCAAAACTCAAAATATTGGATATGAATCTCTCCCTCTTTCTCTCTCTCTCTTTTAAAGATGAATGAACATATACACAGTATTTTATTTATAAGATTTTATATAGATTTATAATTTCAATAGTTTAAATGTGTAAAATATAGGTAGACATGTATATTTTTTAATATTGATACATAATACTTTTTACATACATATAATTAAAATTTTAATAGTGTAAATATGTAATACACATATATATATATTAGGCAAATTATTGGGTAACTTATTTATTTTTATGTCTGGTTAGATCTCAATATTTTAAAATAATTATTTAATGGGTCATTTTTAGATTGACTTAAATTTGACACCACACGAAATTGAAATGACATGAACATAACTCGATGATCTGTTTTACTAGCTCTAGGATCAAACCTCAAAATCTCACCGAAGTGTTCATTTTCCAATTTGATTGCTTCTACTAATCTGACAAGATCTATTGATTTGCTTCTGACACTTCGGCAATATCCCTCCTCAGCCATTTTGTATATCTTTCCTTATTCATTCTCCAGTGGTCTAATCTTCACTCTCATTCATACAAAATAACACAAAATCTCCTCTCCAGTTCATATTGTTTGACAATAGATGGTTTGTGGGAAATTTCTATTGGTTTGTTTCTGCTGATGCTGTGACATAATCGAGAAATTGGTATTTTACCGAATTGTATTTTTATTTTTCTTTTTATGTGTTCATTGACGGTATGCTTGATATGAGCGTTGGTTGTTCTTTCTATCATGTGTCACTCGAACTTTCTTACAGCAATGCTCTTATTAGCACAGCTAATTTTCTTATGGATGATATGAATTACAATTACTTCATTTTCGTTGAAAATCTCGTCTATAAGGTGACATGTACTTGAGTATTTTTTTTTTTTTTCATTTTCCATGCCTACGAAGACTAAGAATGCTCCTTACCTTAGATAAGATTATCCTCTTTCCTTTTTTATAGTTTAATTATTTATTCAGGACATGGTTTAATAGGCATCAGCGTTATAAAGCATGAATCTGTTGAATTATATGGTACAAAGTATCACTTCTCACCAGGCTATATGAGAAAGAAAGCTATGGATGGAAAACATGTGGAAAGAGTTGGAATGTGAAATCTTCTTTGTTATTAATGGGGCGCCTCAAATGCCTGCAGCCTGCGCTTGAGAATCCTATTGTTCTCTCTAACAGTGCGAGTGATGATGAATCGCCGCAAGATGCTGGTTTTGGTGTTTGGTTGGAAGGAAGGGAAGTTCGAAGTTGTATGGGGAGCAATATTATTCTGGCACAGTGACCCAGTTTGATAAGGAGAATGGCTGGTACAGGGTACAATACGAAGATTGTGATAATGAAGATTTTGAGTGGTATGAGTAGGAAAAGGTGCTTCGGACGTTGGACATTGCATTTCTACTGAAAACATTAGCTATGAAGATCACGAAGAGCAACATGAAACCAATTCAGAAATTCAAAAGAACAGAAAGTGAGGGAAACACTAAGGATGCACATTAGGTTTCACTTGTGTATGTAGTTTTGTATTCAAAGTTAGAACTAGAAAGTTTTGATAGCTGGGTTCCTGGACTTATACTTAATATATTTGAGTCATTAATGGAAAGGGTTTCATGATCATTTTGGTTTGATTTTCAAACTCAAAACTTGCAGGACTTACTCAAGAACTAAGAAATTTGGGACATAAACATGTGTCCTAAATATGTTTCTTCTTCATGATGATTATCAGTAGCAAAGGAACTGAGGGACATTTATTACATCTTAAGAATATCATCTATTGGAAAAAATAGCAATAACAATTGTTTGATTTGCTTGTACTATATGCATACCAAGGCATAGAAAATTGGAAATATATTATTTCAACCGCATAATCTATTAATAATTAGCAGCGACCTAGAAGTGTAATGAATGTACTGCTTGCTTTGTGTTCAGCTTTGCAACTTCAGATCACTGTCATGGGCGAGGATTATTGTGTGCCGTTTGCCTAGAGTACTGTCAAGAGTGGAAAATGTCTCTAAGTTCTTCCCTATACACACAGTAATGAAGTTTTAGTTTGTCATGCTCTTAGTTATTGAGTAAGTTAACATCATTGATAAATTAATTCTCTCTCAATTAATTTTTTAAAAATGCTACATAGCAGAGTTTCATTCAAGCTATGTGGACTTACGGCTAGTTAAAGCCGTATTCTGTATTGAAATTGGATAGGTTTGGTTTTAAGTGATATACTACTAAAGGTTCATTTGGGACAGTTATGATGTGTGTTGTCCTGAACCTACTCTTAAAATATAAGTTTAGGGAGCACAACATAATTGTCCTAAACAGGCCTTAAACTATTTAGTAAATATTAATTGCTATGGCTTGAAAACTAAATTGATTTGAACTATCATTTACATGATGAAAGCATATAATATTTTTACTATTTATTATGAAATTAGTACTTAGAATTTATATTTATTAAATGCTATTAACTTTTAATTTAAAATTATAATTTTTTTATAAGAGAAATAGTTTAAAAGTTAGATCTCATAAATTCCAAATAGTATCTAATAAGTGGGGATATTCTAGCCCCTATTCAGGCATGAATTAGAAAATCAGCCCAATAGCAAGCGTAATGGACAGCTACATGTGGATGTATGAACTTTTCGCAAAACAACATCTAGAGATCATAATCGTACATAAATATTATACATAATCGTTATTACAGCTATGTGAAAGAATGGAGAAAATTTTTCAGCCTAACTTGGCTTGTTTTGCTGTTCTTCTAAAGTTCTCATATATTACTTTTATTTGTTGGAGTGGAAGTTGAAAATGTGAATTCTTCTGAATCTAATGTTTATTTACTCATTTAAGGATAGAAGTTTAAGTGTCATTTGGTGGGTCTTATTCCCTTTTAGAGTGAGTAGTGGGATTCCCACACTCATAGAGGAGGTGGAAGTGAAAAAACTCTTCCTTTTTAACCTATCCCTTAATAAATAAATAATAATTGTGTTTATTAAAATAAAATAATATAACATTTATTTAAAAATAATAATATCTTATTTCTTAAAATAATAATATTATATTATTAAATAATATTGAATTAATTGAAAATGATATTAAAATTACATAAAATATAATATTATTATATTTATAGAGAATTAATAAAACTACTATATAATATCTTGATTTAAAAATGCAACATTATTTATTTATTTAATATTAATAATGTTATAACTACTTCTTATTAATAATAATAATAATAAATCACTTATTGTAAGAAAATATTAATTTTATACTATAATACTAATAATAACATTTCATTTGTGTTACTCTCCTCAACAATTTTTAATTTACATAATTAAAACTCAAATTAACAAAAAATTATGATTTACATAATTAAGAATATTAATAGTTATTATTAATGTATATAATTAAAATTAATAATAGAATGAATAGCTTCTTTTACAAATGTATTTTTTCACTTTGTAATTAAAAAATAGAATTCTTTAAATAAGGTTAAAACCATAATTTAAAATAATTCGCTTTCAATCCGAATCAAAGTAAGCACATAAAAGGGATTTTAATTCCTATTTTATAATCTCATTTTAGTGTAAGTAAATAATCTACTCTTATTTTCGCTCCATACTCTCAATCTCAAGATTCGTACTCCAATTTCAAAGGTAAACACTACTATAATCACTTCCAATTATACATATTTTTAACTTTCTCCTACATTTGTTTTACAATTTTTTGGCATTCCATTATTCCAATCACTTTTCGCAAACTAATACTAATTCAAATACTAAAACATTAATTTATTTAGTTATGAGATGTTCGTACTAATGAAATCAAACAATTTTGATTAATTACTAGGTTTCCCCAAAGCAGCAGAAGCTGATGATTGCAAATTCGATGAAGATTGCGGCAAAATATGTTACTCTTGGTGGCAAATGTCTCGATGGAATATGTGAATATGCCAGTGGAAAGTTTGCGTGATCATCGCTACAAAAAGTGACAATATTTAATAATGAAAATAGGTCGAACGTCAAACATTTCTTAATAATTAATAAATATTAAACCAAAATTTGCATATATTAAACCTTCTTTTTTTTTAATTGAGTAACAATACCTTGAAAAGGACTTTTAAAATTCAAAATAATTCTTATATGTAAATTCATGTACTCAACAACTGCCGCTGATAATTGCTCTGTAGTACCATCTGATCTTTTAAAATTATTCATCCAGCCATCAGTTAAAAATCTTTAGAAAAATACAATTTTGCCCATGAAATTGTTCCAATTTCATGTTCAACATATCAAACATCCTATAATCTAAACTCCAGGGTTGCAATGTCTGAATTATAAATCCATTACTAAGACATATATGAAGAATTTAAATTGTTAAAATAAATGCACAATGAACAAAAACCAAATAAAGGGTAGACCTCAATTTGATTTGTTTATTTGACGAAACGAATTTGACCTATTTATTGAATAAATTAATTTTTCCAAACCAATCGAATTGGTTTGAATAATGAATCCATAGCTCTTGATGAAATTTTTTCTATGAAATTTATGGATTTAGTAAACATGTTTTGCTCAAAGAAGGCTTGTAATATTTTTCTGGGGTATCGATAGGCTTAGTGTGTTAGGAATGGCCTTACTTACCGAGTTGACAGCTCACCCCTTGTCATTATTCTTTTGTAGATTAAGTTCTATTGAGAGGTATGCCTAGCCTTGGAGTTAGAGATTTTGATTTCTGGTCACTGTTTAAATAATAAGAAGAATAGACTCATGTTTTTTTTTAGTTTATTTCGACTAGAAACTTGTAATTTGGATTTTGAGACTTGTTATTTTTTTATATCTCTGGAGAGATCATTTAGCATTGGATATATGAACTGAGAAATTATTCTTATAAGAATTTGAGATATTTCAGTGTGAAATTTTATAAGTAGAGATTATGTTTTGTGAGTATCCTCTTTCTCTCACGTGCTCAGCACGTGTTTGATTTGGGGTGTTATAATTATGGTATCAGAGCCTAAGTTAAGATTCTGTAGACTTTCTTATAAGGTCTAATCAGATTGTCTAATAGAATTGATCACATTTGTTTTGTAGACATGATAAGGAACAATAGGGGCATGAAAAGTGCTAAGAATAAGAGATAGACAGAAATTGATAAGACCAATCAATTTATCTTAGATGGAGTTCTTGTTAAAGATCTTAGAAGACTTCATAAGGAGAAAATGGATGATAGACTAAGAAAGAGAAAAGAGGTCTATGTCGATCCTCCTCAAGGACTTGGAGCTTCAAGTGAGAGGCTCAATGAAGCTATACATGGACTACATGTTTATGGCAAGGGAGCTAACAAGAATAAGCTTGTGATACATCGCTTCTATTGGACAGGGTCTCGATTTAAGCCTTGTTTTAGCAAAAGGGAGGTATCTTCACATCTAGATAAACAACCTTGTAGGACTTTGAAGGAAATTGAGACAGCTAAAGTCGCGACTAAGGAAAGAAAAATAAAGTTAGATCTGTTCCCCACCCAGTTGAGCGAGCCTATGAACTTGGGGCCATAGAAACAAGGAATGAAACTCTTTAGATTTTTACTGAGGTTAATAAAAAGAATTGATCTTTCAGACGTTGAGTAATAGTTTATAATTAGTGATCCTATATTGGTCTTTTTTTATATTTTTTTCTTTCTGGTTGCTTATGACTTTGTAATGACTCTTGACATAAAATCTTTGGTATTAGCATGAAACAAAATATTTGTTTGCTTTTATTGTCAATGACTAATTTTTTGTTTAGCTATACTACTTGTTTAGTACTCTGCACACCAGCACAACCTTTAACTATGAATTATTTACCATTTTAGTTAGTTACTCATTTTTTTTCATTCTTTGTATTATAGTAAAAAGATATTGCGTAGGAGAGGTGCTAGAAATGCCTCTAGCTCAAGGAATGTATTAGGTATCGCTAATGACATTGACCCAACCTTACGCGAGATGGCTAACGAAGGAGATCTTATGATGTACACAATGATTAGGTTGATGGAACAGCAGAGTAACCTAATACAAGATATGGCTAGAGGTAGAGTTAGGGCACAGGAGAATGGGCCAGGTGAAAGGCAAGGTGGCCCAAGTGATCAAGGAGCTATGGTGAACTTAGAACGAATTAAGAAGTTAGGACCACCTACATTCTTTTATGTCTTGTTTGTTTGCTCGTTATGCTGACGTGCCTATTACACTATTAGATGTTCACATGACAATTAGTACCCTTATGAGAGATTGTCAGTTAATAGGTCATGCCTATAAGTCATGTGTGATCAGATTATGTGATAGAGAATTTCTTGTGGATCTCTTACCTCTAGCGATGCATGATTTTGATTTAATTTTAGGAATGGATTAGCTAGGGCCCTACTATATATCAATAGATTATTTTGCTAAGAAAATTATTTTTCGCCTACCTGGTGAAGAAGAAATTTTATTTTCAAGAGAATCATAGAAATAATAGAAGTTTAATTTCTATGATTAAAGCAGCAAAAATACTAAAGAAGGGGTGTGAAGGATTTTTAGCATTTAAAACTATTGATCATTTTGAAATGGCATGCCTTGAAGACATACCTGTTGTAAAGAATTTATTGATATTTTTCCTAAAAATCTTTCAGGATTACCCCCAGATCGAGAGGTTGAGTTTACTATAGAACTATTCCATGGTGCTATTCTTATCTCTAAGACTCCATATCGAATGGCACCTATTGAGTTAAAGGAACTAAAGGTCTAGCTACAATGGTTACTAGATAAGGGTTTCATTCGTCCTAGTATGTCACCTTCGGGTGTTTATGTTTTGTTTGTAAAGAAGAAAGATGGTTCAATGAGATTGTATATTGATTATCGATAGCTGAATATGATTACTATCAAGAACAAATACCCCTTTCTAGAATTGATGATCTTTTTTATCAGTTACTGAGTGCAGCTGTGTTTTCAAAAATTGATTTACGATCTGGTTATCATCAATTGAAAATCAGAAGTGATGATGTATCAAAGATAGCCTTTCAAACCCGCTATGGGCATTACGAGTTATTAGTTATGCCTTTTGGGTTAACTAATGCTCTTGCAGCATTTATGGACTTAATGAATAGGATTTTTCAATAGTATCTTGACCAATTTATTATTGTCTTTATTGATGACATATTGGTTTACTCTATAAGTAAAGAGGAGCACGAAACACATATGAGGATTATATTGAATGCATTGCGGGAAAATAAGTTGTTTGCAAGTTTAAGAAATATGAGTTTTGTCTCAATTGTGTAGCATTTTTGGGATATATAATGACGAAAGATGGTATTTTAGTAGATCTAGCGAAAGTGGAGGTAATTATGAATTGGGAAAGACCTTCTACTGTGACCGAAGTAAAGAGTTTCTTGGGATTAGCAAGTTATTATAGGCGCTTTGTGAAAGGATTTTTTAGTATAGCTGCATTATTGACTAATTTAACTAAGAAAGATGTGAAGTTCACTTGGGATGAGCCATGTCAAAAGAGCTTTCGAGAGATCAAGAGTCTTTTGGTATCTGTTCTTATTTTAACTCTCTTTTTTGAAGATAGAGATTTTGTGATTAACAGTAATGGTTCTAGAAAAGGCTTGGGTTGTGTTCTAATACAGCATGGTAAGGTTATAACATATGCCTCTAGGTAGTTAAAGAGTCATGAATGAAATTATCTAACTCATGATTTAGAACTGGCTACTATAGTCTTTGCCCTAAAAATCTTGAGACACTACTTGGATCGAGAGACTTGTGAGATCTTTACTGATCATAAGAGTTTGAAGTACTTATTTACTCAAAAAGAATTGAATTTGAGGCAAAAAAGATGGTTAAAGTTGGTGAAGGAATTTGACTGCTCTATTAATTACCATCCAGGTAAGGCAAACGTAGTAGCAGATGCCTTGAGTAAGAAATCATTTGGGTGCACGGCTCATCTTATCACCACACAAACTCATTTGGTAAAGGATTTGAGGAGATGTGGGATTGAGGTTGTTACCCATGGGCAAGCAAACTTCTTAGCTCAATTAATAGTCTAACCCACCTTAATTGATAAAATTAAGGTAGTCTAAATGAACGATGTGGAACTCAATAAAATCGGTAGAGATATGAACAAAGGGCATAAGCTCAGATTCAGACTTGATGATAAAGATACATTATAGATGGGGCATAGGCCATGTATGCCAACAAACAAAGAGTTGAAAGTAGAGATCCTAAGAGAGGCACATGAATCATTTTATAGTATGCATCTAGTAGTACTAAGATGTATCATGATCTAAATATATTTTTTAGTAGAGGAATATGAAATGAGAGATTGCTGACTTTGTATCCTGATGTTTAGTTTGCCAACAAGTAAAGATCGAGCATCAAAGACCAGCAGGAACTTTACAAACACTCTTTATTCCTCAATAGAAATGGGAATATATTATTATAGATCTCCTCTCTTGATTACCTCGTTCTAAGAGGGGATGTGATTGTATTTAGGTAGTGGTTGATCGATTGACGAAATCAACCCATTTCTTGGCGAAGAAGAGAATAGACAATGTAGGGCACCTAGCTAACTTATTCATTAAGGAGATAGTAAGACTTTATTGAATTCCAGTGTCAATAGTATCTGATAGGGACCCACTATTCACTTCAAGATTTTGGGCTAGCTTACATAAAGAGTTGGGGATGAAATTGAGATTTAGCATTGCTTTCCATCCACAGACAGATGGGTAATCTGAAAAGACTATCCATACCCTTGAGGATATGCTTCGGGCTTATGTATTAGACTTGAATGGTAGTTGGGAGAACATCTAATATTGATTGAATTTGCTTATAACAATAGTCATCATTCGAATATTAGCATGGCACCATTTGAAACATTATATAGAAAAAAGTGTAGGTCCCAATCTGTTGGGATGTGGTTAGTGAAAGAACACTTTTGAGGCTACAATTTCTATAGATGACCGTTGATAAAGTTAAGTTGATTAGAGAATATCTTCGAATAACTAAGAGCAGACAGGAGAGTTATGCAAATCGTCGTAGACGAGAATTAAAATTTAAAAAAGGAGACTTTGTCTCCTTGAAGGTTTCACTGTGGAAAGAGGTATTTCAGTTCGGGAAGAAAGGGAAGCTTAGCCCTACATTTATTAGACCATTTGAGATTTTAGAGAGAATTGGTTCGATGGCTTATCGTATAGCATTACCACGAAGTCTGTCGAGACTTCACAATGTATTCCATGTGTCTGTGTTAAGAAAGTACATCGCAGATCCTTCATATATACTAGACTATCAACCGATTCAGATATCTAAAGACATGTCATGTGCGGAGCAGCCCATCAAGATTGTTGACCAAAAAGAATAAGTATTAAGGAGTAGAGTTATTCTCCTAGTAAAGGTACGATGGATGAATCATTCTATTGAGGAAGCCACATAGGAGCGAGAGGCAGAAATGTTGGAGAAGTATTCCCAAATCTTCTATGCATAAGGTAATCTTTAAATTTTGAAGATGAAATTTTTGTAAGGAGGGGAGAATTATGTAACGCAAAAAAAAAAAAGATCCATTATAGAATTTGAGTTTTTACTAGATTTTATGGAGACCTTTTAATCCTTATTAGAAATGGATATTAAGTTATTATTAAGGGTTAATTATAAGCTAGTTTTTAAAAAAAGGGTTATTTCTCCAAAATCCCATTCTCTATAAATTCATCTTTTATTCCCTTTTTCATAATCCTAAAAACCTACAATATTCATATTTCTTCTCCTCTTTACTATTCATAATATCTTCACTCAAATCCTAGGATTCAATCTTCGTACAAGAGAGAATCAAAGCAAACGGTAGGTATACTCTCCTTATTCCCTTTAAGATTTTTAAATTATCTTATCTAGGATTTATTTTTAGCATAATTTTAGATTATTTTATATATAGATCTTGATGCATGATATAGGATGTGTATAGGGTTTTAATTGATTACGAGTTTGGTTAATCAACCCTTGGCATAATAACCATATAGGATGATTCTGGACAGCATGATATCTCGATTTTTAATCTTATACTTTTGAACGAAATTTTCTTAGAAATTGATATATCTGGAAACTAGACATGTAGGATTTCTGGAATAAATTTTATTTCATTAAATTTGAGTTCGTTTTTAATTTTATTTGAATTTTTGAATTAAAAGCACTGCACTGGAAAAACTGCGATTCTAGCATTGCGATTAGATTCAAGAAATTATTTTTAAATAAACGTGTCTAGTATCTCCAGTTTTAATTTCATAATTTTCTGATTAGTATTTTATTTTATAAAATTCTCGAAAGCTGTTCTGTTCGGTTAAGGCTATGCAAAGATAGTTCGAACTTGCTGAGAAATAAATAGTTCTGAAAATGTTTTCGATTACGAATTCTTTTGAAAATTTTATATGAGGTACCTATGGATGTCCAGAATATCTTTGTAAAATATTATGTCATTCCAAGTTTTAGATTAAGACTTAAAATTCTGGGAATTAGATCTATATGGATATAAAGTGGAAAATTAGATTCCTAGAATAACTTATTGATAGTCATACTTGGTATTTGTTTAAGGTGCTGGAGGTGCTTGAGGATCTTAAAGGGTTAGAGATTATTAATTCGAATTCTTTTGTCGAGGTAAGTAACTCATTCCTAGTATACTAGATATATTTAAGTATTTTGATATTATTATAAGAATTTTTATATTATTTAGAAATTAAAGTATTTTCATAGAAAAAATTAGTTTATGAAAATGTTTCCGAATATGAATTCTTTTAATAAAATATTTTATAAAAGTCTTTTAATATGTAGATTATTTTGGTGACATGACTTCTTATTATGATTTTATCTATAAATCAGTCTGCAAGCCTAAATTATTTTTATGGACTTTTCTGAATCTGATATGAATATTTGATACTCATGGGTGATATCAGTTATTGATGATTATAAGATTCTTAATGTTTTGGCTTATTGTCTATAGTCATTTTGATTTTGATTTTGATCGTAATATATGATATATCTCTCTGGACCAATACTGGATATATGTTTTGAATGTGCACATAATATTCTGATTTTTATTCTATCTAGGCCTGGTCGCCTGTACTATAGGTGACACTATGTGATATGAGCTAACTTTTTATTTTGTGTATAAGTGAATATGATTTTTTTCATAAGAAATTCTATTTTTAATGTTCTGAATTCTTATGGATTTATGTTAACTAATTGAAATACGTTATTTTATTATGATATATAATTTTTATGTAATTTATGGATTTAGTAAATATGTTTTGCTCAAAGAAGGCTTGTAATATTTTTTTAGATATCGATAGGCCTAGTGTGTTAGGAATAGCCTTACCGTGTTGAGGGCTCACCCCTTGTCATTACTTTTCGCAGATTAAGTTCCATTGAGAGGTATGCCTTGCCTTGGAGTTAGAGATTTTTATTTTTGGTCGCTATTTAAATAAGAAGAAGAATAGACTCATGTTTCTTTTTAGTTTATTTCAACCATAAACTTGTAATCTAGACTTTGAGACTTGTTATTTTTTTATATCTCTGGAGAAATCATTAAGCGTTGGATGTATGAACTGGGGAATTATTCTTATAAGAATTTTAGGTATTTCAGTGTGGAATTTTATGAGTAGAGATTATGTTTTGTGAGTAACCTCTTTCTCTCACGTGCTCTGCACGTGTTTGATTTGGGGTGTTATAGTATGGCCGGCTGTGTTGCCTAATAGATGATGCTTTTATTATCCCATAGTTGGCTCTGCTACCTAAAATATGGTATTTATTATTTATTCCTTACATGGTCAACCCTACCACTTATAAATAATTCTATTTCTTTAATTTCTATATAGACGGTATTGCTACCTATGTTAAATATTGTTGTCTTAAAATAGTTTTATGTTTTGCCTTTATCATGCATTTAGAAATTTACTTCTTATAACATAAGTAGCATTAGACATATGCATTTCGTGGATTATTTCATAAAGAATATGTTTATAAGGATTTTTCTCAAATGGGTTGTTGTACTACTAGGTGGCAAAGTTTACAAAGAGGATAAACTCTCTAGGCTAAGCAAAAGGAGATTTTATGAGGACGGCAATACATAACGGCCAAGAGATCAATCAATTAGGCTCAAGGGCATGTTGTTTAGTATTAGCCTTGTAGTACAATAAACTAAAGGCCCTAAAAAAGTTCTTTCATATTCTTAAGCTTTATGAAAAGAATTTGCACTTCTTTTATTTAGTCATTCATATACATAGTAGCTAATACATGAATCAAATGTTTACTTACTGAGCATTAGTTCATGTAGTCTTTACATTGCAGGAGTTGGAGAGTAGGACAAGCTGACGCCAAGTCCCAATCAAGACTATGTGCATATAGACATAACTAGACTTTGGGTTATAAAAATAGACTCATTTGTATTTCTATTTAAGTATCAATATTATAAGTTTATTTAGCTACAGAGTTGGTTTTGAGATATATTACTAAGAAATTTTTATATTTATAACAAAGTTTTTGTGTAACAAGTCTTTTACGTTTTATATTTATAAATGCTTATTTTGAAAGTAAGTGCTGAATGTTCTATATGTTTTTATTCACATTAATTACAATTATAAACATGAGTTATTACAGTTTCACCTCAACAAAGAGAGATGATTGAGTGACAATAGCAGACATAAAGAGCTTTGAATGGCGAATGTTTATGTGTTATTGGTTTGCTATGTATTTAAAGGTTCACTAGCTATGTGCTGATTATAGAATTTGAGAGTGAGGTTGAAAATTTGAATGGCGAATTTTTAGTTCCCTCCTCACAAAACATTTCCTCCTTACAAAAGTTGCATTTTGCTTAAAGACATCCTCATTTCACAAACGTTTCACCTTTTTTATGTAATAAAATTTTTTAAAAATAAAGTCAAACTCACGCCGTTAAAGTCAAAATTAAAAATCAGTTATGTATTCTCTCAATAGTCAAATAATCTATGAACAATCTATTATAGATTCTTAGAAGACAATACTTCTATGACAAGTATATCATAAATGCATGATAAAAAAAAATCTATCACGTATATATCATTGTAGGTTTTTCGACAAAAAACTATCACACAAAAGACTGTCATAGTAGGTGTTTTTTCTTAGAGTGACATTAATGTTCCTGGAGCTTAAATAATGGTTTTCACTGAATTTTTGTTGAACAGTTTCTCCCCATACAGAAACCAATTTGTAGAACTTTAACGGATTTCAAAGATAAACAAGTGAGTTTTTGTCTCTGAAAGAGTCATGTAATTCACGTTCCCACAATTCAAGCAAAGGCAACGTATGTGATCTAGATTTGTGGCGTGATGGATAGCAAAATTCAAAAAGCTCTTAATACCATTTTATTTTCTTTTAATTTTTATATGATGCAGTCCAAGATTTATCTACTTTAAACCAAAAACAATAAATTTAAGTTTGAAGTTTCAGTTACTACCTTGTCACCAAATGTGCTTGGATTGTTGGAGATTTTATTTAATCTTTGTTGCAAAGAATAAGTTATGGGTTGTCCTAGTCTTTAGGTGTTAGTTGTTAAATCTGTTTTTGATTACCTAGTCTTTAGCGTAGTGGTACAGACTCCTCCTTTTATGGTAATATTCATTGATTGTGCTCTTTATAAAGAGCATAATTTGTAAGTCAAAAATGAGTGAGTAATAAAAAGTTTTTGTTTAGCATCAGTCAGGGAAAATAAAAAAGTATACAGCACCAACAATACAATTTTTTTTTCTTTCATTGCAGCGGTTGTTTCTACATGGTTTCTAACAATTATGTTCAGCTTGAAATCCCATGCTTTGATGGTCATTATGATCACTGGAGTATGTTGATAGAGAATTTCTTAAGGTCCAAAGAATATTGGCAAGTGTTCGAAGGTGGCATGACCGTGGCAGCTGTTGGATTCCTTTGACAGAAGCATAAAGGACTGAATAAAAGGCACTGAAGTTGAAAGACTTAAAGGTAAAAAAATTATCTTTTTCAAGCGATTGATCGTTCAATCTTGGAAACCATTCTTTGCAAGGATACTTCTAAGTAAATTTGGGACTCCATGAAGAAAAAGTATCAAGAGAATGCAAGGTTAAAATGTGTGCAACTTCAAGCACTTCATCGAGAATTCGAGGCTCTTCAAATGAATCAGAGAGTCAGTTTCAGAGTATGTTTCGAGGATAATAGCAATTGCAAACAAGATGCAGAATCATGGAGAAAATATACAGGATGTCATCACTGTTGAAAAGATTCTTCGTTCAATGACTTCTAAGTTTAATTTTATGATTTGTTCTATTGGGGAATCTAATGATCTTGATTTTCAATAGATGAATTACAAAATTCCTTACAGATTAATAAACAAAAGTTAACACGATAAGAAATTGAAGAACTAGCATTGCAGGCAGTAACCAACTTAAAAGGGCATGGAAAGGGTGGATGGAAACAGAAGAATACACACTAGAGAAATGGAGAAAATAAAGGTGCTGAGACTCAAGGAAATTAGAAGGATCATGATAATCAAAGTTCTACAGGACACAAATCATTGTCAATAAACAAAAGTAAGGTTGATTGTTATCGTTGTTATAAGTATGGTCATTATCGCTCAGAATGCCATGCAAAAATAAATATCGAGGGAAAGATCTCATTTTATAGAAAATGAAAAAGAATAAGCATGAACAATATGTGATAAAATCCTTGAATCTTCTGTAAGTTAGCATTGTTGGCAAACAACATTGTGATCCTTTTCCCAAAGAAAAATCATGGAGAGCAAAAGAGCTGTGGCAACTAGTCCATTTTGATATTTGCAGGCTAATAAAACTCGTATCTAATGGAGATAAATCTTATTTCATTACTTTTATTGACAATTGTAGTCGCAAAACATGGGTTTATTTTCTACAAGAAAAATCTGAAGCTCTTATGGTTTTCAAGAATTACAAAGTTCTTGTTGAAAATAAACCCATATTTTGCGACTACAATTGTCAATAAAAGTAATGAAATAAGACTTACCTCCACTAGATGCTGGTTTTATTAGCCCAGAAATATCAAAATGGACTAGTTGCCATAGCTCTTTTGCTCTCCATGATTTTTCTTTGGGAAAAGGATCACAATGTTGTTTGCCAACAATGCAATCTTCACAGATGTCTGAGAGACGATCAAACTGTGGAAGACCAACAACCATGTTCTTTTGTTATAGAGTCTTCAAACCACCAAAATCATGGAGAGCAAAGAGCTGTTGCAACTAGTACATTTTGATATTTACGGGCTAATAAAACCAACATCTAATGGAGGTAAATCTTATTTCATTACTTTTATTGACAATTGCAGTCACAAAACTTGGGTTTATTTTCTACAAGAAAAATCTGAAGCTCTTATGGCTTTCAAGAATTACAAAGTTCTTGTTGAAAAAGAAAATAGCAACTAAATTAAAGTACTTCGCACAAATCGTGGAAGAGAATACAACTCACGTGAATTTGTAAATTTTTGTAAGTACATGGCATCAAAAGACAACTTCCAGTAGCCTATACACCACAGCAAAATGGTGTGTATGAAAGAAAAAATCGGACTGTCCTAAATATGGTGAGAAGCATGCTTGTGAAAAGTGGAGTTCAATAATCCATTTGGCCTGATGTTGTTAACTAGAGCATTCATATTTTGAACAGGAGCCCTACTTTGGCTGTTTAAAATATGACCCCTGAAGAACTTGGAATGGAAACAAACCTGCAGTTGATTATTTCAGAATTTTTGAGAGTAATGCTTACGCTCATGTTCCGGATCAAAAGAGGAGAAACTAGATAACAAAGGAAAAAAATGCATTTTTCTTGGTGTTAGTGATCAGTCAAAAGCCTACAAATTATATAATCCTATCACCATGAATATTATTGTCAGTTGTGATGTCATATTTGATGAAGAAAACTTTTGGTCATGGAACAATAACACTGTTGGGCAATAAATTTATACTATTTTTTATGCAGCAAATGAAGCTGCAACAGCACAATGTCATTGAGCAATAAGAAGATGAGATTGGGCAACAAACAATACCAACAGTTCCTATAGCTCTTACAAGTCTAGCCATTGTTGAGACAAATAGAGAAAGACCTCAACGAGCTAAAAGAAGGCTAGCATGGATGTCAGATTATGAGGTAACTGGGACTGACCATTCAGAGGATCCACTTGCACATTTTGCTCTTTTTCAGACTGTGATCCAGTAGTTTTTGAAGATGCTGTCAAAGAATCGAAGTGGCAAAAGGCTATGGATGCTGAAATTATAGCTATTGAGAAAAACAACACTTGGAAGTTGGTGAAGCTTCCTAAAGGGTAAAAGACCATTGGTGTGAAATGGTTGTATAAGACAAAACTAAAAGAAAATGGTGAAGTTGACCAAAATGAAGTGCGGTTGGTAGCTAAAGGCTATAAACAAGAGTATGGTGTTTATTACAATGAAGTTTTTGCTCTTGCTACAAGGTATGATACAATTAAACTAGTTATATCACTTGGATGTCAAGTCAGCATTTTTACCATGGGAAGACGCATTCCAAAATTTTGAAAATTCTACTTACTCCACGATCGAGCAATAAAACCGTATCATTGATAGACTATGAAATGAGATGAGAGAAAGTTTCAACTCACAGGCCCAATCAATTTCGAGTTTCAAGAAAATGATAGGCTAGCTTGCTTCTTTTGTTCAAACTTTGACGATGACTGTTGAGAAAGGTAAATTCCTAAGTCAACCAGTACTGAATTCTAAAGGAGTTCATGAATTAAGTACCAGTTTACCCTAGTAATATGGAGAGGTCAAACCATCATAACCCTTTAAAAGGAAAAGAAATCGACAATAATAACTTAAATTGTACTTCCAAATGCAGAGGACTCATCATGAGAGGAGAAAGAAGAAAACGACCCACGAGAGTATATTCCTAAAGCTATATTTCCCAGAGGTTAGCTAAAGAAATGAAGGGAAAATCTACAGGTGAGATTTTTTAAATCTTCAAACAGGTAAGTGTTAACATCTTTTTGCTTTATACTGTAAAATAAATATCATTTTATGCCAAGTTTCTTAAAGATCTTTGTACTAAAAAAGAGAAACATTTATAATTAAAAAAAGTCTTTTTAACAAAAAAATATTAGTTCTATACTCTAACACAATATTGCTCTAAAATACAAAGACCTAGGCTCCTCCACTATCTCATGCAGTATAGGGAGCCATACAATTAAGAATGTTTTATTAGACTTAGGAGCTAATATAAATTTATTGCCTTGTTCAATATTTATGAAATTTAGACTAAGAGAATTACGCCTAACTTCAGTGGTGTTATAGTTTACAGATTGATCCACAAAAATATCTAGTGCTATTATGGAAGACATGCTTATCCAGATAGATAAATTCTGTTTTCCTGTTGATTTCATTGTAATTGACAATCAACAGTGCATGATTCAAGGAAGTACATCCCCATTATCCTCGGCCGACCTTTCTTGACAATTGTCGATACTCATATTCAGTGTAGGACTAAAAATATGTAGTTGTCCTTTGGCAATATAAGTATAAAGTTAAACATCTTCAACATTGTCAAACAATCTCACAATGAAGATGATGAAATCGTTGATGTCAATTTAATAAAAATACTAGTTGATAATTCTTTTCTTTCAAACCTTGGTGATGATCCTTCACAAATAAGTTTAACTTACTTTGGTTTGGATTTTGATAGTAACAGATCAGTTGATAAGGTCAATGCCTTACTTGACTCAGCACCATCTATGGATACAAATAAATGAAAGTTAAGAGTTGAATAACTAGCATTATCATAGAAGAAACTCAGGCCATCATAAGAATCACTACCAAAACTTAAGCTCAAACCATTAGCCAACACTTTGGAATATGCATTTTTGGGAGAAGAAACTACTCTGCCAATAATCATTTCATCATCAGTAGATGATAAATAGAAAAGTAAGTTGTTAAATGCTTTAAAAGAGCGTAAAAAAGCATTGTAATAGACCATAGCTAACATAAAAGTTATAAATCCAATAGACTGTATGCATTACATTCACCTTGATAAAAATGATAAACCTACTAAGGAAATGCAATGTCGGTTGAACCTTAACATGAAGGAAGTTGTTAGAACTGAAATCTTAAACTATTAGACACAGATATCATTTACCCCCTTTTTGATAGTTCATGGGTCAGTCTTGTACAAGTTGTCACTAAAAAGTTAGACGTCACAGTAATTACGAATGCTGATAATGAATTGATACCTACTAGAGTGACTACAAGGTGGCGTGTATGCATTGATTATAGGAAGTTGAATTCAGTCATACATAAAGACCACTTTCCTTTGTCATTTATTGATCAAATACTAGATAAATTAGTAGGTCATGAATTTTATTGCTTTCTAGATAGCTATTTAAGATATAATAAGATTTTCATAGCACCAAAAGATCAAGAGAAAATCACTTCCACTTGCTTTTTTGGCACTTTATCATATAAAAAGATACCATTTGGATTATGTAATGCACCTGCTACATTTCAATAATGTATGTTAAGCATTTTTTCTGATATGGTTTAACGATTCCTTGAAGTCTTTATGGATGATAAATGTCATTGAAGACTCATTTGATCAATGTTTACATCATCTAACATTAGTTCCGTAGAGATGTATCGAGAAGAATTTGATTTGAAATTAGGAGAAAAGTTATTTTATAATAAAACAAGATATTGTTCTTAGACATATCATTTCCAGTAAAGGTATTGAAGTTGATAAAGCTAAAGTGGAGCTCATTTCCAATCTCCCTCCATCTAAAATAATCTTAGAAGTAAGATCTTTTCTTGGGCACACTGGTTTTTATAGACATTTCATTAAAGATTTTAGTAAATTTTTTAGACCCTTATGTAATTTACTTGCTAAAGATGTATATTTTCTCTTTAATGTTCATGTCTTGTGGTATTTAAAAAACTAAAGCAGTTGTTGACATCATCACCTATCATTCAACCTCTAAACTAGAACTTACCATTTGAGATCATGTGTAATACATCTGATTATGCAATAAGAGCAGTATTAGGACAAAGAGTTAATTGAATTTCCCATGTCATTTACAATACTAGTATGATATTGAATAATATACAATTGTATTATTCAACCATAAAAAAAGAAATGCTAGCAATAGCGTTTGTATTAGAAAATTTTCTATCTTATCTCATTAGTTGTAAAATTGTGTTTACAGATCATACTGTACTTAAATATCTTCTCACAAATAAAAAAACAAAAGCAAGACTTATTTATTGGGTGCTACTTTTGTAGAAATTTGACTTCAAAGTTAAAGATAAGAAAGGCATAGAAAATATTGTGGCAGACCATATTTTTCATCCTAATTTTGACACAATTCCAGAACCATTACCATTGAATGAATTATTCTCAATTGAACAATTAATGAGTGTAGAATTATTACCATCGTATGTTGATATAGTTAACTATCTTATTACAGGTTAACTTTTAGAGCATTGGAATAAGCAGGACACAACTAAATTCTTTACGAAAATAAAGAATTTCTTTTAGGATAATTCTTATTTGTTCAAATATTATGCAGATCAAATATCGGACGATGTATCTTAGAAAGTAAATTTTAAAATGTCCTTTCATTCTGCCATGAACAAGCTTGTAGAGACTATTTTAATGTTAAGAAAACAACAACTAAAATTTTTACAATGTGGTATCATTGGCCAACTATATTTCGAGATACTTACACATTTTTCTCTTCACGTGATAGGTGTCAACGAATGAGGAGCATTAGTTAGAGGAATATAATACCACTAAAACTAATTTTAGTGATTGAGATTTTTTATGTATGGAGTATCAATTTCATAGGACTATTTCCCTCTTCTTTTAGCCATCAATATGTACTAGTTGCTGTTGACTACATATCGAAATAGGCAGAAGCAATTCTATGTAGAATCAATGATCATAAGGTGTTGATAGAGATTTTGAAAGGTAACATTATTTCACGCTTCAGATTCCCTCGAGCAATAATCAGTTATAGTAGTGCTCACTTTTGTAACAAATCATTTAATGCTCTTTTAACAAAGTATTCCATTACTCACAAAGTGACAACCCCATACTATCTACAAACAGTAGTCAAGTTGAGATCTCTAAATGATAAATAAAGAACATATTAAAAAAGATTGTGAGACTAGACAGAAAAGATTGGTTATTGAGACTTGATGATGTATTATGAGCATATAACACAGCTTTTAAAACTCCAATTGGAATGTCATCATATAAGCTAGTGTATGAAAAAGCTTACGACCTACCTGTGAAACTCGAGCATCGTATGTACTGGGCTATTAAGAAATTTAATTTTGACATGTAACAAGCTACTCAAAATGAAGATCACAGTAGGCAAAACATGGAAAAATTCACAATGATGCATATGAAAATGCCAAGGTTTACAAGAGCGAATGAAAGTCTTTTATGACAATCAAATTACGAGAAAATCTTTCACTCCAAGTCAGAAAATATTTTTATTTAATTTTCACTTATACCTATTCTCAAGTAAGTTATGCTCCCAATAATCTGGCCCCTTTATTATTCACACTATTTTTCCATATGGAGCAATTAAAATTAAAAATCTACAGAATGACGTTACCTTTAAAGTTAATAGTCAAATATTAAAACCATATATCGAGTGCCAACCACGTAGAGAAGACACTAAAATAAATTTATATGAACAACTAATTTTGAATTGAGATTATTCGTTGATTTAATTTTTCTTTTTTATTTTTCTTGTGATTATTTTTATATAAGTTTTTTTTAACCTTTAAATTTTCTTTTATCACTTGTAATCATGAGTACCTTAACTAAATAGCTCCTTTTGAACATTCTTACACAATTTCAATATATATAATCTTATCTCAGAGATTAGATACGATTTTATAAAACACATCCTATTTGGGATTTAGAAGGATAACTTAGAAAAATTGAGAAAGGCATCTATAAAATCCAATTGGAGCCTGAAATAAATTTAATAAGAGTACGATTCTAACATTAATTTTTCTTTGTGTGTTTTAGTTTGGTATCCCAGTTAAGTGGTAGATAACGGTACCCCGTGACAATCAAACGTCAGTTACTTTAATTTTCCATAATAATTGATATTCTGAGTTAAAGGCATAGACAGAGATGCGATATTAGCAACACTTTACAAGTGATTTCTTTCACTTTCTAAGAATGCTTTCCTCACTATCTATAATGCTTGGTCCGAACACATGTGATTGTTTATGAACAAACATTCCTACTAACATCCGATGGATAATTAAAACTAAAGTGCGATTGGCAGATGAGTTGCCTTTTAAATTTATTGAATACATACGTGGTTGTGGTAAAGAAAATTACTCACGAAGAGCTCAAAAGCTTAATAATATTTATCATAAGTGTACTAGAATAAGATGTGATAAAAGTCCATATTCTTTAACACAAAAGACAAGATTCAATTCATTTAGGATGGCTTGAATAAACAGTCATTAGATGATATCATTTTGTCCCTTAAAATATATCCCAGTAGATACGTACAAAATATAATACTTCAGTTATGTCTATTATTTCAGAAAGAATGTGCATGATATAGTATCAAAAATCTAACTATAAACGACCTTACTTGCCAATTTATAAGAAAATTAGATGGGAAACCTATCCTTGACCTATAGAGGGTGTTCAAACCATTTTTGGACGTAAAATTAGAGGAAAATGTGAGCTACAGTCTCAACTACTTTTGAATATCCATTTATTTCAATGTTATTTATTTTATTGTTGTTTGATTATTTGCATTTTTTGTCTTTAATAATTTCATGTTATCATTATTTACTTTTTCTTTTATTATTTTTTTTTTACTTTTAAGTCATGTGCTTCATGAGTTATTAGACATAGACATGTTACCTTATTTATAGCTGTGAATCATTATCATAAAGATTATTAAATAAGACTTTTTGTTAAGGCACTCATCAATTGCTTTTGAAGTATCCCAATGCCAGCTACTCACAATAACTAATTCAAGAATATTTGTGTGCTCTCTAGATTCAACTATGATAAATTTAAAGAATTTATTGAGGTAGCCTTAGATCTTGGTCGATATATAACAGTTAAGAAATTACACTTGGTTTATAGAGGAAGTGATTGAGGGTTATCAAAATTGGTTTTAAAAGTAGTTATGTCAAAGGGAGCCAAATGTTAGGCATCATCCCAATAACCATAAAACTATTTTGCTATTCATTTGACCCACCAATTAGAGAAGAGTTAGTCGTCTCAGGTATACAAGAGTGAATAATTGAAATGCTGAATAATGTTAATGTTTTTATTTTCCTACCTAGAGATCTTACAACTCTAAAAATACTAATTACATTAGCATCTTGGGCCCATCTAAATATTCATAAAAACCTCATTAGTTTATTAAATGTCAATAATTTTTATGATGGCTTTATCACATTTCTTAACTATGTAATAAAAAAACTATTTCATTCCTTCCACAATGAAAAAAATCTTTTATTTGTGCTCACATTACTAATGAGCTACTTGATATGTTACAAGCTTATAAATTAGAACCACATCCTAAGACTTTAGTATTGGAGTGGTGAACTAACGATGGTAGTAATAGCCATAGTAAGAAGTACAAATTGGATTTAACTCTTCCCTTATAAATATTTTCTTCTGTATTGTAGCACTCAAGTGATATCTTCTAATCTCTACTTCTTTCCATTAAAACATTAAGGATAATATTTCGTTCTGGTTGAGAGAGGGAATAGTTAATAATTGTGGAATGTTTTAATCTTAGTGAAGCTTTTACTAATTTTTTGTTATAGGAACTAACCTGGCCAACTTTTTAATCGAAGAGGGTTGAATATAGAGTACAGTGACTCTAGAAACGCATATTCTTAGATTTTTTAAAAAGATATTCAGATATTTTCTTATTATTAAGCTTCATTTTAAGTGTGATCTTTTTAATTTTTAATTTCTCCTTTATAAATATACACTTTTAAATTTTTAGGTCAAAGATGGCTAAATATGAAGTATAGTGTTTTATAAATGCATCTTTTTAGTTTTTCTAAAAAAATAATCTTTTAACATTAGATGACTTGATGACTTTAAATTTTAGTATTTGTATTATCTTTGTTCTTGAGTTATGTTACATCATATGTGCTACTCTATATGTTGATATCGAAGACAAAAATATGAGTTGCTTGAAAGAATATGCATGTCATAATAAATTCCATGTGAGTTCTTAAGCCAGTTATTTTTCTTGGACAGTAACCCTTTGTACCCATTCTTCATACATGTTAGTAATTTATTATTTTATACACGATCTCTAAATTTCTTTTTGAGTTAACCTTCTAAAAAAATAGAGAAAAAATGTGTTTTGCTACATCTAAAAGTTTATATAACTAATAAATATGGAAGATTATTTAAAACCCTAAAAGATGATAGAAAGTCCATCTTTGACCCATTTAAGCCTTTCAAGCCATCCTTCTTATCAATACCTATAGTTAACACTTTAAGCCTTTTAAAAAAATCTTTTTCTTGTTAACTTATCATCTTGACCCAACTCTGATCTAGAATATTATTCAATGCCATACAAGTTCCATCACCTATTCATATTCGATAAAAAAAAATGTAAATAAATATTTTGTTCAATAAAATTGTGTAAAAGAAGGAAAATTTTAAAAAATTAAATAATAGAAATATTTTAGTTCAAAACCAAATAAAAGTGAGATGTATGTTACAATCTCTAAAAAATAAATCTACTTTTTTTGAAATATATATTTTATTTTTTCTTATTTTTCTTCTTTTGTTCGCCATATCCCTAGCCTATGTTATGTTCTAATAAAAGTCCTTAATTTTAAAGAACTATAGTCTGAAGTAGAAACAAGTTATATGGGCTATAAATATGTAATAATGTATAAAAAAGAATATAAAAAAGAAAAAAATAAAATTAAGGACTTATATTTTATTTTTGACTTGAGATCATAGTATTTATAAGTTATGAATATATTTATTTCATCTTGGTGAGAGTGTGTGATATTATTTTATTATTTTCTCTCAATTTACCATTCATAAGAGTGACTATTGTTATTGGGTTTAATTTGTTTGTGAGAGTGTCACTATTAATGAGATTTTAGAGTATTGACATATCATTCTTGAAAGCGGTTTAATTACAATAGTTGAGACAATGCTTACTAGATCGATTCATATAGATGGTTGATTTGGGAGTGATATTTCTTAAAGATTAGAGATAATACTTATATTTTTATTTGATTGTTATCACTAGTTTGATTAAATAAACACAATTGTTAAAAAAAGAAGTTTTGAGTTTGAATTATTTTCGCTTAATTTGCTGGGGACTAGTAATAAGCTAGTTGGGGGAAGTGTTGAGTGCTGGAAAATATATATTTATAAAGGAGAAGATTGTTATTTTACACTTCAGTTCTACTAACTTATTTGTTTTTATGTATTTAAGTCTCTTGTGATTTTAATTATGGGTATTTTATTATAATTAAGTATTTTAAATATTTTAAGAACATCATGGTCATTTCACAATAAAGAAATATTGGATGATAAAATGGACATTAAATTTGAACTCAGAATAGCTGAAAACCTTAAGAGGAGTAAAAAATATGAATGTTACTATTTACATGTACGACACTGTTCACATATACGATACTGTTCATAGTACTGTTCTTGACACTCTTCATATATACTCTATGATGATATGGCATTGATCGATGATGTGACACCGATCAATGATGTGGCATTAACTGATTATGTGACATTAACTGATGACGTGGTTTGACTAATAATGTGTCATAATCTTATTGGATTAAAATGTTTATACACTATTGACCGATGATATAGTAGTATGTTAGGAGATAAAATAAAAACATATATACGGTACATGCATATAAACAAGATAATAGCCTTGATAATATGTCCACCCAAATAGAATTTGCCACCTGGCACAATCTTGTGCGTTCAAATTATTTTAAATTGATGACAATGATTTACTTATTATATCTATAAAAAGAGGGCAGCTCCCCCTAATTTGATGAATCTGAATTCAATTTTGAGTTTCATTTCTTGTAATTCCTTCTCTATCTTATATTTTTATATATTTTAATAAAATTTCTGTTTTACGCCTAGTTTAAATATGAATAACTAATTTTCTTTTATGTTGGGTTAAAGGTGAAGTCTCAACATATTCCATGGGCTTAATTTATTAAATTTATTTTCTTTTTCCCTCTAATTTCTGTAAATATTTTGACTTTTCGTTGATAAATAATAATAATAACAAAATTATTATTATTTGGAGTGATAAGCCCTTACCACCATATTAATTAGAATGTGGTTTATAAGGAGTGGATATTCTTAATCGGTACTAATAAAGAATATTAAGCCTAAGTGCATATTGATGTAGATCTAGATATCCAAAGCACCATACTATCATAGTTGCTACTTTAATTTATTCCCACACATTTTAATTTGAATTTTAAGATCATTTATGTTAATTTCACTACAATTCCAACCACCCACTTAGAAAATTAATTCAATACATAATTAAAATTTACCTCGTCGTGGGATCAATACTTATCATCATTAATATATTCTATAATAGATTCGCACACTTGCAAATTCAATAAAATTTGCACAACAATAGTGACTATGCAGGAGATCTAGATGATAGAAAAAGTACATTGGGCTATGTTTTTATGATTGGTTCAGTAGTAATTTCATGGTCTTTAAAGAAACAATCAATTGTAACATCATTAACTGCAGAAGTTGAGTTCATAGCTGAGCAGCAGGTGCCTGTCAAGTAATTTGGTTACAGAATATACTTGAGGAGCTTCTTTTCAAGCACGAAGGGTCTATTGTCATTTACTACGGTAGCAATTCAGCAATAATGCTCTCTAAGAATCCTGTTTTACATGGAAGAAGCAAACAGATTAATGTAAAATACCACTTCTTGCGAGACCTTATAAAAGACGGAAGGGTTGATCTTATTTACTGCCAGAGTAAAGACCAAGTTGCTGACATATTCACAAAGCCCCTCAAATTGGCAGCATTCCAGAAGCTTAGAAGTTTACTTGGTGTTTATGCTTTGGAGAATTCAATTTGAGGGAGGGTTTACGTTACAAGGCTGTTACAGTTAAACTGGATGTTTACAACATCAGTTGAAGGGAGGGACTGTTGGAGATTTTATTTAATCTTTGTTGTAAGGAATAAGTTATGTGTTGTTTTAGTCTTTACGCGTTAGTTGCCAAATCTGTTTTTGATTACCTAGTCCTTAGCTTAGTGGTGCAGACTCCTCTTTTATGGTAATATTCGTTGTTTGTGCTCTTTATAAAGAGCATAATTTCTAAGTCAAAAGTGAGTGAGCAATGAAAAGTCTTTGTTCAGCATCAGTTCAGATTCCATTCTTAATTTGTTATCATGGATATTCCCATAGAAAAAATTGTACATGTTTCAGATTAGAAAAAATAAAAGGGAATTAGTTTGAACATAACCGTGAACGACAGAATGAATAAATAGGAATAGAAAGAAACAATACTTGTAATTTTTTAGGTGTATCCAAGGTACTACAAACATTTAAGGTGATGCCTGGTAAATAACAATAACATGATAGCACAAAACAAAATTGGTATTGCCTAGCAGTTTGTTTGTAGCGGATAACATCGTTTGAAAGTTCCAGTGCTACTTGAACAGTAAATTTAAAACTTGACAGCACAGAAATTTTTTTTGAGTGATATCTTGCTACTGCATTTGTGTTAAAACAGCACCAGGAAGTTCCGGATGTTGATGCAGCAGCGTCACAGCACCCATAAATCTTCTGAGAGCCATTTAACTGTTGATTTGTAGCTTAAATCGGCACTTAGAATTGCAGGTGTTTTTTTAATAGCAATGCAGCAACGTGATAGTACCCAAAAATTTTTTGGCTGCCGTCTAGTTGCTAGTTTGCGGTTAAAAATAGCATTTAGAACTTCAGTTGCTGTTTTAATAGAAAACTTGCAACATGACATCACCTAGAAAATTTTTGGATGCTGTCTTATTGTTGTTTAAATAGCAAATGACAACTAGAAATAGTCTTTAAAAATTTCTGTGCAAAATCAATTCTTCACACCACAAAAAACAACATCAATAATTGAAGTAATCAATTTCTAAGATGTAACTTAGAAATGAATTATCAAATTGACTCTACTAATGAAAATGTAACACACTAGGCGAATCCCACATCGACAAAGCACGGGAGAGATACTAAATTTATAAAAAGTGATTTATACATTAATTGGTTAAATGCATTTAGGAGTCTATGGGCATCTTAGAAACAAATTCGAGCGGACTTTATTAAGACCTAAAGCAGATAATGTTTTGCTGGATTATGATAGAAAATCTCTCAAAAAAATCCATGTGTTGTTAATAATTAACTTAAAAAGCATAACCCTGATCAAAGGTCTCTAAAAAATAACATCCATATGTTGTTAAAAATTGACTTAAAAGTGTAACCCTAACGAAAAAACCTCACAAAAAACATCCATATGTTATTAAAAATTAACTTGAAGAGCATCAACCTAACCAAATAAAAAAAGATAAAGGAAATTTGAACCTTGGTACTTTTTCTTCCAAGCATATAAGAATTTCCACCCAAATAGCTTATTCACTTCCTTCCCCTAATCAGTTTAAGAAATTAACCTGTAGAATAAAAAAAGACTCAAAGTCAAAAGAAGCACATAATTAAATCCTAACGCCCAAAATAATAAAGCCTAAACCATGAACGAGCATAAAACCAAGCCTTAATCCTAAAAATCAATCACAATCCCAGCAAATTTAATGGGATAGCTACAGACTCAAAGAGTATTGACATTCAATGAACATTCCTAGTAGATCGAGGAATGAGTAAGGAGCGAGTCAGCAAATAGTTGAATAAGAGAGTTTTAAGCGAGCATGCAATAAGTTAGTTTTAACAATAATGATGAAATTTATCATAGCCCTTAAATCTGTTTGAGCCTGCATGTTGTAGTAAAATATATATATATATAATTTAGAGATATGATGGTATCAAAGCCATGGGAGAATAGTTTTTTATAGTTTAGAGACTTTATGTATGTTAAAGTCGTGTTTGATTAAAATTTTGCTTGAGTGGTAAAGGTGTTACCTTTGGGTGCCTTAGTAGTTTTTGGTCATAAGTCCCGATTTGGTTGAAGGGCAATAAAACCAACTTTTAACCTAGGATTGATTTGCCATTCTTGTAAATCTTGATCATTTATAGTTTTAGCATATATGGATTCTCTACTTTATAGATCATCATCTTTCTTTAGCTCTTCTTCTGGAAGAACTAGTGATTCAAAAAACGTTGTGAATTCAGAAGAATTTATAATTCAAGACTTTAATAAAGCAATTGATTGTTAGGAATTACCCAATATTTCTAAAGACATGATTTACAAAATAAAAAAATTGATTTTTTAAAGAGTGATTTTGTAATAAAGACAGAAGAACGTGACATAGCCCCTTCAAAGCCATTGAAACAATTCACTTGTTTTCTGAGTATTCTCTCAAAAGACTAAGAGAAAAGAATTTTAATTATGTTCATATTGGCTTAATACAAGTTGATATAAGACCTTTGACTAAAAAAGGACTGAACACCTCTATTTAGCAATCCTCAGAGATGGCCGATTCATCTTTTTGATGATTCTTTACTAAGCAGTATAGAATCAAGTCTCTGTAAAGGTCTAATTTCTTTTAGCTGTTATCCAAACATAACAATTTTCTTAAAAGACAAAAATATTTTAAAAAGCATGATCTTGCAAATCAAGACTCATAATTATCAAATGATTGAAGGATTTGTTCCAGTTGCCTTGATTTATAAAATCTCTTATAAAGCTATGAATTCTGCGTTTAACATGCAACATCGATTTCAGTCAAAAAGAGATGAAACTCTCTTTTTGCAGACTGATCTATCTAAGCCAACACTGTTGTTCCAAAATCAATCCAATGGAAAGATGTCAATCTTCCTCAGGAATGGATTCTAGAATGAGCCACTAAACCAGTGATTCCTAAACAACTAGAGCCCAATATAGAGTTATAAAATGTGACTCAGTATTCTGATGGTAAAGTCAAATTGTCCTTTAGGAGATCTACATCCTCTAGATTATCTGATAAAGATTCAAGTACTAGTATTCCCTCACAAAAAAGAAAATTTTCAAAACTTCTCTCTGTTATAAATCTTCCTTTCTAACCTGTAAAGAGTCAACCTAGGTTTCTCACATCGGATATACCTAGTTCTTCTATATATTCTGTTGACTATACTACTAGTATTGCTCATCCAATTTACAGTAGTAGTCAATATGAGTAAAGCCAGAAAGAGAAGGAACTTTCTCCTCCAACTTCTCCTACATTCTCTGCTGTTACAGAAAATGTAATCAATGTCTTTGAAAAAGATTTTAAACTTGATAAAACCCTTCTTCATACAAATTTTTATTCTGAAAACAGCAAAGAAAAAAAAATTTAGTTTTTCAAATATTTTATGAACCAAAGAAAAGAAATTTAAGAAATTTACTATGATTTTGTAAATTTACGTAAAGTTCATATTCTATTTTTCGATTGGTTTAAAATATATGCTTCGGATAACAACATTGCTTATCCGTTTAACGAATCTAACCCAATCACTGTTAGGAGAAAGATTACTAAATGGAATCTTTTTTATAGTGATAGGACTATAGAATCTGAGCATCCACCCTTTAAGAGTTTGACCATTGACCATGGTGAACCTCCTGTCCACATTAAAGCCTCACCTTATAAAATCTATAAACCAAATAATCCAGAGATAAATTTAGGTAGCATTATTCAATAAAATAACTTCTGTAATGTTAACCTAAATATAATAAGAAAACAATTGACTAGGATAGAAAACTAATTCCAAAAATCAACCATAGTTGTTTCTCCTGTTAGGTCATCAAGATCAAATTTTGATAAAAAACTTAAAGAGCCTATTTTCAAACCCTTCCAGATTTTAAGAACTAATTAAAAGCTTGTTCATGAGTTAAAATTAGATTTTACTAAAGCCATTAGAGACAAACTAGATAGAATAGAAGCCTCTTCTTCTTCTCATAAAATCCAAATAGCTCCTGATAGTGCCCAATCTAAAACCATTGGTGTACTAGATCAAGACCAATTGTTTATAGCCTTCTCTGACATAGAAGCCTTTAAAAAAAGAACCTATTCTTAAAACCAATAAAATTCACTAAGAATTAGCCCTTCCTATTGTCAATTCTCCACCTGACTTAACCATAGACAACAGGTCAAGAAACCACATATTTTAAATGTGGAAGAAAGGCCATACCAAGAAGTTTTGTAGGATGAATACAAAACTTCATGAACTCGATCTTGATGAGGAGACACTTTTCGAAGTTACTCCTTTACTTATAGAGTCTTTCGACTCTAAGACTTCCATGATGGGAGATAGTGAGCCCTTACAGATATGATTTAATTAACTCAGATATATTTGTAACTACTAATAGTGATTTTGACATAAAATCCTATTTAAAGAAAATTAATGTGTTAACTAAAGATCAAGAAATTTTTCTTGAATTAGTTAAACATATTTCTGACCCTGCTCTTCAAAAAGAGTATCTTGATAATCTTCTAAAAACTCTCGAATTAAGAGAGAAAGCAGAAACATCTAAAGCCTCCATTATTAAAAAGAATGCCTATGATCTCATTGAAATTCTTGATAAAAGAAAATAAAGAAAACAACTCTTAATATTCAAGATCTTCAGAAAGAGATTAAAGAAATCAACCTTGAGTTAAAAGAATTGAAAGAGAAATAAAAGAATGATTCTGAAACTATCCAACTCCTGTTACAAAAAAATATTACAGGACAATTCTGATGATGAAACATAATTTAAAGGTGATAATGAAAGACAAAACCTTGAAAACATTGAATCTTTACCCAATGATTTTCTTTTTGTTTTGAAATAAATCACTACTAGAAAGAATTTGATTAAAGTCACCTTAATCTTTTCTAAAGATTTTAAAATTGACACCATTGCCCTTTTTTATACTGGTACCGATTTAAATTGCATTAAAGAAGACATTGTCCCTAAAAGATTTCATGTGAAAATAAATGAAAAGCTTTCTGCAGCCAATAATTCAAGATTAAAAGTTAAATTTAAAGTTGATGCCTTTGTTTATAATGAAGGTTTTGAATTCAGGGCTTCTTTTATTTTAACAAATGATATCCTTCACACTGTTATTTTAGGAACTCCTTTCATTAACCTTTTTATCCCTTATACCATCAATTATGATAGTATATCTTTTAAAGCAAAAAACACAAAAATTATTTTTCCTTTCATTGAAAAGCCTAAAACAAGAAATTTGAATATTGTAAAAGCCTATTTTGTTTACCAAAACTAAATCAATGTTCTTCTCAAATCTAAACAAAATGACTTAATTTATTTACAAAAAGATTTAGGTTTATAAAGAATTGAAAGTTAGTTACAAAATGATTTTATAAAGAGAAAAATTTTTTATTTTAAAACTTTAATTGAAAAAGAAATATGTGTTGATTTACCAAATGCTTTTTGAAATCGAAAACAACATTTGGTTGATTTGCCATATAAAAACTCCTTTGACGAAAGACAAATTCCTACCAAAGCTCGTCCAATCTAAATGAACTGGATTTAGAACAACATTGTAAAAACGAAATCAAAGATTTAGAGTCTAAAGGCCTTATTGTCAAATCTAGGTCTCATTATCTTGTGCCGCTTTCTATATCAACAAAAACTCAAAGACAAAAAGAGGAACACCTAGATTAGTCATTAACTATAAATCCTTTAATAAAGTATTAAAATGGATTAGGTATCTTATACCTAATAAAAATGATTTACTCCAAAAACTATATTCTGCTTTTATTTTTTTAAAATTTGATATGAAACCAGGTTTTTGGCAAATTCAAATCCATCCTAAAGACATATATAAAACTACTTTTACTATTCCATTTGGACAATATGAATGGACAATAATGTCATTCTGATTAAAAAATACACCTTCTGAATTCCAAAGGATAATGAACGATATTTATAATCCTTTTTGAGAATTCTGCATTGTTTATATTGATGATGTGTTGATCTTTTCTCAATCAATTAATCAACACTTCAAGCATTTAAAGACTTTTTACCTAGCAACTAGGAAAGTAGGCTTAGCCATTTCTAGTTTTAAGGTTTCCTTATTCCAAACCAAAATCTGGTTCCTTGGCTCTTACATTTTAAAAAGGACCATAACGCCTATAGAAAGATCTCTTGCATTTGCTGATAAATTCCCCGATAAAATCTTCGATAAAACCCAATTGTAGAGATTTTTAGGAAGTTTAAATTATGTTCTTGATTTTTTCCTAACATTAATAAGATTTTAAAACCCTTGCATGATAGGTTAAAGAAAAATCCTGTTACTTGGACTGACGAATATACTAAAATTGTTAAACTGATAAAAAATTCTATTAAAGAAATTTCATGTTTATTTCTTACAAATCCTGTATTGTCTAAAATTGTTGAAATTGATGCATTCGATTTAGGCTATAGAGGAATATTAAAGAAAATTGATGGTAATAAAGAACAAATAGTACAATATGTTTCTGCTCATTGGAATGAATATCAGAGAAATTATTCTACTATCAAAAAAGAAATTTTATCATTGTATTATGCATTTCTAAATTTCAAAGTGATTTATTGAATCAAAAATTTCTACTTAGAATTGATTGTAAAGCTACAAAACATGTTTTAGAAAAAGATGTTCCAAACATTGCATCAAAGGAGATACAAATTTCATTTCTGATTTTCTAACTAGGAAATTTCTTTAAAACAGATAATGCCGCCAAGAAAAAAAGACAAACGCAAAGCCATCCTTAAAGATTCTACACCGCAGATTATATCTAAAGAACCTCTAATGACCCCTTCTAAAAACCAAATCATATCTACTATCATATCAATTAAATCCTGGATTGATATAATTGAAGAGCATGAGGCTCATTCTAAAGTAGTCGCCTCTGAGCTACAGGTAAAAGAATGAATAGATTCTATTTCTAAATCTCCAAAACTTATGTTAACTCTTAAATTTTTTTCTCAATTTAAAGCTCTTTCTAAAATTCCTGAAAAGGAAAAACCTGTTTCTAAAGATATTTCAAAAACCTCTTTAAATATAATTCTTTCTAGTGAAAGCCCCAATTCTTAAATTATTGTTTCACAACCAAAGCTTTCTAAAAAAATCCTTGGATTGGGTTAATAAGACTCATTTTCAAAATGTTTTATCTATAGAATATGATTTTTATCACTCTGATCCCTTTCAAGCCATATCAAAGGTTTTCCTGAAAGACTAGTTTTTCAAACTATGGATTTATCAAAACTCCAGTCTTTCTACTAAAGCATTCTGGAATATACTGAGTCTGCCAAATTCAAACACTTCTTCCTCAGTGAATCCCACACAGAACCAGCTTATTCCACAGCTACCATTCTAAAAGTTTTGAGTCCAAAACAGTGGAGTGACCAACTTCACAAACCAAAGACCTTTCCTATCAATTTTCAAATGTGTTTAAACCACTGCTTGTCTTTCTCCTACTGGGACTATCAACAGGCCCGGTTTAACACATTCTTCATATAAAATCCAAAAAAGTTCCATTCTTAGTCATTTTTCTTTAATTCAAAAATAACCATACAAAGCCTCCCAAATTGGTTCCAACAGTGGTGGAACTATTTCGGCCTAAGCCTAGGCATTTTAATTCCTAATGCCACACACTATTTAAACCTTTTTAAAGCCCATTATGTTTCTTCAGAGTCTGAGAAAAAGTTTCCTCCTTTTCTTTGTTTCTGTACCAACTTCTTCCTTTCTTGGGTCTGGATGTGGAATTTCCAATACCACAAATAAGAAGCCCAATTAATTTTGCAAAGAACTTTTAAAGTCAAATAGTGGTCTAAAATCAAATTGTAGACTGAAGCCATAGTCCAAGCTTGGCTTTCTTTAAAAGGCCTCCTAACACCAAGCATTCAAGATGTTAAAACCCAAAGTACTTTCTTAGCCCAACGGTCAAAAGTCCAATCTCTTTTGGCCAGTGCAAAAACTGAAGATGAATATTTTTAAAATAATGGAATAGCTCCTTGCCTCAAGATCTAAGCCATCTGCAATAAGTTCTATTGATGAAAAGTCGAACCATTCATTTCTCTTTGAGACGACAACGAAGATGACTGCTTCGGGATTCTTTCTCCAATAAAGCAAATTTAAGGATATTTTTATATATTTCTCTGTTTTGTTAAAAAAAAAGAGTAATTTCCATTCGTACTTTCCAGTTGTACTTTTATTTTCATATGTAATTTTCCTCCGTAATTTTGTTGCATCATTTGAATTTTTGAAAATCTGCTTTCCTTCACTCACTATTCTCTTTACAAGAAAAAAGTTGTGAAGATAAATTTTCAAACTTTTAAGTTTTCTGTGATTAAATATAAGATATTGTCCCCCATGTGACAACGGGACCCATTAAAGACTAAAGATAAAGATGTTGTCCCCCATGTGACAATGGGACTCATCTCTTTGAAGTATGTGATAAAGAAAAACATGTTATCCTCCTTATGACAACAGGACTCATCTTTTAAAAGCATGTGATAAAATAAAAGATGCTGATCAGACCCACCCACATGACACACTAGTAAAGCGTTCTTCTTGTAATTCATATAAAGCCTATAATTTAATTTAAAGTTCGTTTGTATGTTTAAATTTCTATAATTTATTTAAAGTTTGTTTAAATTTCATAAGTATGCTCTGCAGTTACAGCTTAGGTTGATCTTCTATATCAGAAATCTATTATTTTATAAATTGCTACATTTCCTCTAAGGCATAGAGACCGAATCTCTGCCCTTAGTTGTATTTTCCTTCTTCCTCTATTCAATCAGAGTACTATTTCTGGGATTTAGATCTAGTATTATCTCTAAGCATTTGAGTTGCTTAGGGTTGACACACACTCTTAGATCCTGGTTTTAAGAAAGGCTTAAGTTCTTATTTTTATTTAATAAGATGACCATTTCATAAATCACGGTGATTTAACTATTAAACAGTAATAAAACTAAAAAATTATATAAAATCACAGCTCTTGTTAATAACCATCATGGTATGAATTAAAAATTAAAATATGATAAATGGGACTGTTGTCATAAAACTTTTATGAAATATATACAATATATAATAACAGTAATTAACTAGAATTGTTATCTTATAGTTAGTGACCATTATTATATGAGTGATGCTAAATAAAGGGAAAGATGAGAGAGAAATGAGACAAATTATTTAATTCTCTCTCTACTCACTTATTTTCTCTCTACCATTTTCTTTATTATTTATATCATCTTTCTCTACTTTGCAATTTTCTTATTGTAATACTGTCACTAAAAGCAAGAGTCACAAAGGAGTGGAGATACGATGGCCTTTTTCTTAAGTAACTTTATTGCAATATTTATATCTTATGACTGTTCACAAAAATAAAGGCCATTAAATATTTTTTAAAATGGTTTTGATTGAAAAAAAGGTCTTAACTAATGAGTCATTCACTACAAGAAATATTATCTTTTGAAGCCATTAGAAAATGCTGAAAAAATTCATCACATCTTATTAAAATGTCCTAGCGAAGGATGGGGTGAATAACATTAAATTTAAATAGCTTTTTTCAACTACAGCTAGAACAGCATTATCGCAATGTTGTTTCTTAGGCCATTTCTTATATGCGTAAAATGCTGCAAAAACTAGTAAATAAATTCGATTTGTGAAATTAAAAACAATTCATTAAAGCAAAATTCAAAATTTATATCTCCATAAATTCAGTTGAACTTGGCATCAACGCAACAAAAATTTTAGTTGAACATTAGTAAATCTCTACGTAGAATATAATGTGCTTTTATTAATCAAAGCTATAAAAAATATGCAGCGAACAAACCATAGGTACATTGCTATTAAAAATTACTGATAAAGACAGAAATGCAACAAAATAGCAAACCACTACAAGAAAAATATTAACATAAACAAAATTCTTGTCAACTTTGTTCTTTACATTTTCTAAGGAAAAAAGGATACCTTACTTTGAAAAAATGATCACAAAGACCCACAAATTTTAAATACGAGACATCAAGACGCCCTTAACAACAGTTATAAGGAAAAGATTGCATTTACTTGGAAAAGCACTAACAAAAGAAGTAACAGTGCTTAACAAAAGCTAATCTATTTCAAAAATAGATATTCTCGGGGAACAAAAATAAATTCACTCAGTTTTCTAATGTAATCAAATACTAAATTGTTAAAACAGCAGTTCAAGAATACCTTTATAGCTATAGCAACCACAGTGTTGTGAGGTCACCAGTAACACAAACAAATCAAGAAGCCAAGAACAAACAAGATCTAAGCAAACGAAATGAAGAAAAGAAAACAGAAAACTAACTAGTAAAGAGACTCAAGATATAACGTGTTCAGGTCCAAATGAACCTGCATCCATGGTTGAAAACACCCAGAAGTGCAGAAGCTTTTATTGATGATGAATGACCACATGTACAGAAAACAGATTAAACCTCTAGCAAAGTGTTTTCTATCTGCAATTCTCAGCTGTAACGAATTCACTCCTTTATGCTTCCATAACAAGCACACACATATATAATCATCTCACACGTTGGAAACTTAATAACAGAAATAAGCTATTAACTCATAACAACTTAAACACTCGGGCCCCACACACGCCAACCCATCTGCCACCTCAGCATTTTCATAACAGAATATAACTATGGTTCACAAATCTCCACCTTAGGTTTTATTCTGTATTATGCTTCTCCGTACACAGTAACAGCTTCGGTAAACTTGAATTATAAGTTAACACTACCAATCAAGTTCAGCAAGTTCCTGAACTTAACTGATGGCAATGACTTGTTTAGCATGTCAGCAGGATTAACATCAGAAGGAATCTTGACAACACTCACTACACATATCCCAATTTCTTCTCTTATAAAATGCTTCCGAACATCCGTATGCTTTATTTTCTCATATACTTGGGACTCTTACTCAACTGTATGGCAGTTGAGCTATCACAGTTGATAACAATTTTCTCTTATTTGAACCCCGATTCAGAGACCAGTTCGCTCAGCCAAACTGCTTCCTTGACAGCTTCTGGAACAGCTATGTACTCTACTTTAGTTATTGAGAGAGCAACAACTGACAAAGAGAGGATTTCCTGCTTATTGCAACCCCATATATTGTGAATACAAAACCAGTTATAGACCTTCTTTTGTCTAAATCCCTGTAAAATCTGAATCAACAAATCCAGTTACTTCAGGTATGCTCTTTTATAATTCCCAAATAGAATTCCGTTTCCAACAGTTCCTCTAAGATACCTCAGCACCTATTTCACACCATTCTAGTGCTCTTTGCCTGGATTTCCCATAAACCTACTGATTTCCCCAACTCCATATGCCAAGTTAGGTCTAGTGCACACCATGGCATACATTATGCTGCCAACAGCACTAGAATAAGGGATCTTTTTTTATATAACTGATATCATAATCAGTAATAGGTTCTAATGACTTGGATAACCTAAAATGAGCTGACGGTAGAGTGGTCACAGGTTTAGAGTTTTCCATGACAATTCTAGAGAGAACTTTTTTCACATAATCAGCTAGAGAAAGGAATAATTTCTTTGAATGTCTGTCCCTTCTGACCTACATGCCTACAATTTTCGTTGCTGCACCCAAATCCTTCATTTCAAATTTAGTGCTAAGCTCCTCTTTCAATTTTTTTTTTAATTTCTCCTTTTTGCTTACATGCAATAAGCATGTGATCAACATAAAGGATTAAATAGATAACAACACCTACGAATTTCAAATACACACAGTTATCAAAATGGCTTCTACAGTACCCATGGTGGATCATGAATTCATCAAATTCACATACCATTTGTCTAGGGGATTACTTCAGACCATACAGATAGAACTCGTAGATTATTTTTATAAATTAAATTGAGGATAGGTTGATAATTTATGATATTGAGGTTAAATTGATAAATTATAATTTTTGAGATATTTTGGTAATTTTGAATTTAAGGGTATTTTTGGTAATTTTAAAGGATTTGAGGATATTTCGGTAATTTAGGATTATGAGGACAAATTGATAAATTATAATTATGAGGGCAATTTAGTAAATTTTGATACCGGGAGTATTTTGGTAATTTTTGGACATAAGGATATTTTAGTAATTTTAAATATTTAAGAGTTATATGGGTTTGAACTTTATTGAGTATAAATAGTCGTATTTTATGTTACCAGTAATAATTATACCATTTATTTGATTAGGAGGATCTGCGAACGAGAATCAACTCGCAGATGTTGACGATACCAAATTTGATTGTCGTCACTGTGAGTGGAATATATAAAACTTATTTTCTTTGTCGATTATTATGAGTATAAAGCATGTTTGCAAGTAAATTTTAAATGTTTTGATTTAATGATTTTATAGAAATGAATTTTATCTGCATAAGAGTATCTATGATAAAAAACGTGTACCATAAATGATTTTATTTTTTATTTTGAATATATGCATATTAATAATATTTTTAAAGAAAAGAAAAATGAATTTTAAAGGTTGTTGAAAATAAGAAGGAAATGTGATTTTGGATATTATCGGATGTTTATGTACACATGTATTTTTGATTATTTGCTAAGTTATTAGACAATACCCTTCCCCAAATATAGTGATATTGATGAGATGATATGAGATGATATGTGATGACATGAGATACAGGTTTTTGTGGCCTGTCTGAGTATATACTTAGGCATATTTTCTCTTTAGGGGACTAATTATGCATGCATAGATATGATGAGATATGATGAGTTATGATGACGAGATATGTTGAGATGCGATAACATATGATATGTTAGTTTCCCGTCTATCCGTGTAGCTCTAGGGTATGATGGTTTCTTAATTGTCGTCTGTTGAGGTCCGAATTATCCATGTAGCTCTAGGACATGATAGTTTCTTGATTACTCGTCCGTTGAGGTCCGAATATGATGATATTATTTCCCCTGGGTACTCATTTGGTGATAGTTTACAGTATTAAGTATTAATATCATGTGTTGTGAATTTTTCTTGGTTTTACGCAGTACTATGTGATGATTTCAAATTGTGTATTTATGTGATGCTATAATATATTCTTCTCTAATTATTTCATGTGACATTATATATGTTTTTCAAAGTTAGTGATTTGATTTTTAATTTTAAGTGATTTATTAATATTCCCTGCATATAATTTGATGAAATCATGTTAAAAAATGTTACAATTATTTTCAAAAACTACTATCCACTCATTGACCTTCACTAAGTTTTATACTCACCCTCGTTTTATTATATTTTTCTTTTTCCCTCACAAGAGATTTGCGGGTGCAACAGTTGACTCAACAACGATAGCTATTTGTATTTTGGCGGCATATTTATCCTAGAAGTTAGAGTTTTTGTGTGGGAATATTTCAGATTGTATAATATTATAATTAAGAATAACCTGCTGTGTTAGCTACTAAAATATTTTGGATGATATTTGGTATTTGCTGGGATGTTAATTGACTGAGTTGGTTGTATTGTTAATTGTAGAATTGGAAAATGTTCTAATTGTAGATGAAACTCTGTCGAAATTTTGGTAGAATTCATATATTTTTATAGAATTGTTATTAGTTTGATTTCGAAGATCAGAGAGACTCGTTCTAGGGTTTGAGATGAATCGTGACATGCTATTTGTAAAGAGATTTCTAATCTTGGCTTCTTAATATAAAGTATTGGGCCTGCTGATATTATTACGATGCTTTTATTTATATAATGCCTCTGGATACTCTTATTTTGCATGTTTGCTTAAGTGAAATTCAAATTTAACTAGGAGCTAGTCATTCTCCTTGTAGTAAATTCGAATGGTAGCCATGCTGCTGTACATCTTTAATCTTGGTAATTTAACTTGCTCTGATTTGACTGTAGTTTGTTGTATCCTTGATTCAAAGTTGGGTTTATATATAAATAATTATATTTTATGAATTGTCATACAAGATTATGTCTAATTAAAAATGATCTGTTAAATATACCAGTAATATGAATTTTAATATATTGTATAGGGCGTCAGCCTTTAATAAATGGAGACTTGAGGATAATCTCTAATTTATGATGGGTGAAATAGACATATTAAAACACAACTAAAAAAGTTATCGATACAAATAATTATAGCATGTAACAATATATTCTTTAACTCGATTGAGAAATATAGCCCAATGAAATCTGACACTAATTGAATTGAGATATTGAATTGATTCGCAATTAAGAAAAACAAACCTAGCCCAGTTGATCGCGGGCCAACCAGTTTTTGGGCAATGGCTCATCACCTGCATTGGGACATATGTCATCGCCCGTCCACCTCCAAATCAAAAAATTTGCTAAACTCGATTTAACATAATTTGAACGCAAATTAATATTATTGTTCTAATCTTAATCACTCTCTTGCCAAAACTACACTGTACATTGCCTTACATGTGCTAACATTAATGTTTATCAGTATCTCTAAAACGAAAAAGAAAATCCTTTGGATATGAATTTTAAAAGTCGATTAGAGGTTTTTACAACCCACCTTCCATACACGTCTAGATCCTTGCACTAAAAACTTACCAAGCCAGAAAGCAAATCCATTATAGACATTATAAATACTACTCTTAGGCACTTGTATCACTTTTGTACTGCACGAACTTGAACTAATGGAGAAAACAACTTAACTTAAATTGGCTGCTTACTTTGTTGTTCTTCTGTTAATTACTTCGTCTAGTAAATATTCTACACCTTTATCTTCTTTACTTATTTTACACATTTTATGGACTTTTTGTTCCAGCTACTTCTTTCAAAAATTTTATTTATTCCTCCGGCTAATTTATTCATTCGATAATTGGCAAGCTCATATACAATAATGGCGAGATGATTAACTCATAAAATGCATTAAAAAATTTTGATTCACGTTTTTCCTATGGAGTAGAAGCCATACAAATTGGGGACTGCAAAGTTGACAAAGACTGCGACAAATTTTGAGGAATTCCCGGTGGCGGTAGATGTGAGTTCAAAAGTGTTCATGCATTAGAGGAAGGTTTGCGGGGGTGAAATTCTCTCCTAATCATCACTACAGAAAGCGATAATTATTTGTATTTGACGGCAGTGTGTTGAACATCAGCATTTATTAATAACGAATAATCTATTTTGCATATTTTATGGCTCATCACGGTGAGGATCTCTTTGAATTTTAAATCCATATTCATATTAAAATATTTCTTGGTTGATCTTACTATTTTACGTTTTGTTTAAGTAAAATAGTTGGAAAAGAAATTTTCTATCGTTCAAAAGACTTTTAAAAAAAAATTATATGTATAGAATATCAATCCGATTGGAACTTAACATAGATAAGCTGATTGAGTTTTTGAAAATTTGTAGAAATTCATCGACAAGAACAATATCTCTTTAAATTAACTTCTAATCTAATTTAATTCATATGGAATATCAAGTGGGGCCAAGTCATTTCAATGATGTAATGAAATTAATGAAATATTTGTTTAAACATAACATAGATAGGATGAAGATAATGACGAGAGCCGATTTTTTTTTTTTTAATAGAAAACAGGGCAGTTGTGTTCTGACAACTTTTTTTTGGTTCTTTTCAAAAAATACTTTTTTTTGGTTCTTTTCAAAAAATACACCTATCTTTTTTTTTTTTTTTTTAGCTGAGTTCCACCGAAAATTATATTTTCTTATACGCTTCCACTTCTGTCTTCACACTATTGGAAACTTGTGAATGTCATAGGGATAAAATTATTTTTTGGCCCGAGCAACAATTAACGACTTTATTTTTTAGCTTCTTGCTACCTCTAAAAATGTATCTATTTTAGAATCACTGCATATTTTAGTAAATTATGCTGTGTTTGCTTTCCATGAATGGGAATCAATGAACCAAATTGGGTTTTCATTACCCTATTTACTTTTTAAAATATTACAATAATCATAATGAGCATAGTGAGTCCTACACAAACTTAGAAATGTAATATGGGGTTCTGATTACTTGGTCGAGTTGGGAATCAAAACACCTTATACAGAAGAGATGAAATCGTCGTCAATAAACTTTTGATAAATTCAATTTTGTCCTTTAAATTAATGCAAAATACAAAAGCCCAAAATTCGTTTTTTTAAAAAAAAAGAAAAACGCATGTGCCCTTGATCCCAAACTCGGCTACAGTCACATCACTACTGTAGCTCTTCTTTACCCATCATCGATGATTACGCCACTTACCGTCACTGCTCTGCTGCTTCGTGTCGGTCCTGTATCTCCAAAGAAGTAAATGATTCCTTTTTTCCTATTTTTCATATCTTATAACGAAATGTTTTCAGCTTTTGCTCTTTTTTCTTTTTATGACTCTTTTCTTCAATTTTTGATTCTCCTGGAGACCTTAAGACCGGTCTACTAACTTGTTTTGATTTATTTTTTTTAATTGGTGAAACTATGGTTTTGAAGTGAAATTTGTTCTGAAGAGATTGTATCTTCCAGAGGGTCAGCGGGTAGTCCGATTGACTTGGTTTTTCAGTTCTTTTTTTATTAGATTCATTGAGGTTGGGTTTGAGGGGCTAGTTTTTGACTTCGTGCCGACTGATTATTTTTATTTGGTGGTACAAAGTTGAGAAGACACAGTAGGTATTCTGCGTTCATTGTAGGTGTTCTAAATGACATTGTTGCTTTAATTTCACTGTAATAAGATGCGAGTGATGATTAAAAATAGTAACAATAATTTGAATGGGAAAAGATATGCATGCGCAAAAAGAATGGGAAAATGATTATGCTTGCGGTTTGATTATGGTCCATCATTAGCATATGCTGCAATATAAATGTAAATTCAGTAAATTAATGTAGGCAATTCAAAAGACTAAGAGTTTTGACAAAAATTAGAAATCACATATTTCTTATTTTGTATCACAACCCGTCTCGAGCCCTGGGACAAATATTGACTAATTCTCGAAATTCAACTAATAACGATTCTATAAATAATAATAATAATATTTCTACTAAAATTCCGGCAGAGTTTCTTTATTTTTTTTTTAAATTCCCAATCCTGCAATTAATAAAATAGCACTCCCAAAATAATTTTTAAATAGAATCAACTCCGTCAATCAACATTTCAATAAATACCAATTAACATCCGAAATATTTTAGTACCAAACACAGTAAGTTATTATTAATTATAATATTATACAATCCGAAATATTTTCACACAAAATTCTATAACTCCTAAGACAAATATGTGGCCAAAATACAAATAGCTATCGTTGCTGAGTGAACTGTTGTACCTGCAAATCTCCTGTGGAGGGAAAAATATAATAAAAACAAAAAAAATAGAAGTGAGTATAAAACTCAGTGAAAGTCAGTGAATGAATAGTAGTTTTCGAAAATAGTTTTATTTTTAAAATAATCGCATCACTTTTAAATACACAATTTCATCAAACCATAAAGGAGAAATATTGATAAATCACTTAACAGTTATAATCAAATTACTAACTTCGAAAACATATATAACATCATGTTAAATAACCAAGGAAGAATATGTCATAACATTGTATACATGCTCAATCCGAAATCACAAAATACTGCGTAAAACAAAAGAAAATTCATAACATAAGGTATCTTTACTAAATATTGAAAACTTTCACCAAACAAGTACTCGGGGAAATAATCTCATCATATCCGGACCTCAACGGACGAGTAATCAAGAAACCATTATGCTCCGAAGCTACACGGATAATCCGAACCTCAATGTATACTGTCTAATGACTTGTAAATAATCGAAAATACACATGTACATAAACATCCGATAATGTCTGAAATCACATTCTCTTTCATTTTCAACAATATTTAAAATCCATTTTCTTTTCTTTAAAAATATAATTAATATGCATATATTCAAGATCAGAAATAAATCATTTATCATACACAATTCCGATAATAAACAACATTATGCAGATAAAATTCACTTTTCATAAAATCATTAAATCAACATTTAAAAATTCATTTGCAATCATGCTTTATCATAATTAAAAATCATAATAATCTACAGAGAAAATAGGTTTTATATATTCCACTCATAGTGACGAAAATTAAATCCGGTATCATCGACGTCCGAGGGTTAGTTCTCCCTAATAAAATAAATGGCATAATTATTACTAATCACATAAAGTACAATTAATTATACTTAATAAAACTCAAACTCACATAATATAACTCCAGAATATTTAAAATTACTAAATTATCCTTATGTCTAAAAATTACTAAAATACCCCCGATACCGAAATTTACTTAATTGTACTTAAGAATATAATTTATCAATTTATCCTCAAAATTCTTAATTATCGAAATATCCTCAAATCCTTTGAAATTATTGAAATGTCCTTAAATTCAAAATTACCGAAATATCCCAAAAATCATAATTTATCAATTTAACCTCAAGATCATAAATTACCAACCTATCCTCAATTTTATCAAGTATTAAAATACACATATAGTAGAATTTATGAAATTACCCTTAAGGTGTAATATTGTCAAATTATCCCTAATCACTTAAATTATCGATTTACCCTCGAATTCTCAAATTACCTAACTGTCCTTGTCCATAACTATCAAATTACCCATAACTTTCACAAATTACAAAAGTAATATCAAAATTCTCAATCTTTATCAAATTGCCCCTCACCGGTGAACGATGCCCGGACTTCAGTCAACGGTGACGGAAAGCTTAGGTCTTGTAACCCCAGCCTCAGTGAGTTCAAGGGTGCCAACAATGTCCTCCCACACGCGGTGACAGCTGCGAATCCACCTTCTCAAAGCCGCAGGTTGTAAGTTTTCGTACACCGGCAATCTAGCTATTTCATGTGACGAGACCAGTCAAAAATAAAAGCTGGAGGTGAGAGCAGTGAAACCCAGCTAGTTGTGTGGCCAAACTCTGACGAAATTGATGGCAGCAAGAATGGATTTTTTGGCCGAAACTTTCGAGCTTCACCTGCGGCGTTCTAGTCAGTTTCTGGCAGTGAGAACAACAAGGGTATGACCAGCGTCTCGAGGGCTTCAAATCAGTACCAAGATTGTCTGGAACAGTGGCCAAATTTGATAGATCCTATTAGATCAAGTTCGTGGGTCACGGGTCCGGATCCGGGTCAACGGGTCTCTCTCTATCTCTTTCTCTTTCTCTTTCTCGTTCTCTCTCTCTCCCTCTCCCTCTCTCTTGGCTTCTCTCTCTCCATTTGAAAAAATTGAAATATATATATATATTAATACCGATTAAATCGATACTGGTTCTGTAATAACAAATATCGGACTAACTGGCTTTGAAATCGCCTTTGGTTTTGTCTCCTTTTTTTCATCGCGATAAAAATTTAAAGTTATTTATACGCGATTAATTTTATAATGTGTCAAATTTTTCTCGTGATGAGATGTAATGAATCTGAAATTTTATGAAATGGATACCGAATGGAAAATATATAACTCACTTTAAGAAGTAAAAATGCATATAATACATTTTGTATTTTTCTCGCATTCAAAATCAATGGCTCTAAATGAAAATCAAATGGCAGTGCCAAACTTTACCACAGAGTTATTCTTTTATTTATAATTATAACAAATATAAATAATGTAAAGATTTAGAAAATGGATATTTAGTTAGAGGAATAAGTAGAAAATGCATAGTTTCTTCCTTTACTCAATAAATAGCTACATAATCTGCGCAATTAAATTCTGATTTTGATTTTCATTATAAATGTAATATATACACTTTTTATTTTCCCATTAGAGTGGATTGTATAATTTTTTATTCGGTATCGATTTTATAAGTTCGGACTTGTTACACGTTAATGCGAGAAAATTCGACATATTAGTAAACACACTGTGCATGTAGAAATTTTGTATTTTATCGTGGTGAAAAATTGAGATAAAATCGAGCACGATTCCGAGTCAGTTAGTTAGAAAATTGTTATTACGAAACCGGTATTCATTTAATCGGTATGATATTATAATTATATCAAATAGTTAGATTAATTAAATAATATTATAATTTTTATTATTTGTGCGAGAGAAGTCGATAGAGGAGAGAGAGAAGAAAGAGAGAGAGAGAGAGGAGTGATCGGATCCGACCCGATTCGACCCGCAACCCGCAACTTGACCCGGCTGGAACTCTCAATTCCGGCCACTGTTTCCTATGATCTTGATATTAATTTGAAGCCCTTGAGACGCTGGTCGTATCCTTGCCATTCTCACCGCCAGAAAATGACCAGAACAACACCCGTGAAGCTCGAAAGTTTCGACCAAAACATCCGTTCTTGCTGCCGTCGATTCCGCCGGAGTTTGGCCACACCACCGGCTGGGTTCCACTGCTCTCACCTCCCGCTTCCATATTCGACTGGTCTCGTCACCTAAAACGGTCGGATTGCCGGTGAACGGCAACTTGCAAACCACGGCTTAGAGAGCTCGATCTGGCTCCGTCACCGCGCGTGGAAGGTCACCGCCGGTACCGTTGGACTCACCGAAGCCGAAACTATAAGATCTAAGCTTCCCGTCACCGTTGACTGAAATCCGATCACAGTTGACTGGTGAGGGGCAATTCGGTAAAGATTGATAATTTTAGGGTTAATTATGTAATTTTTAAAAGTTATGGGTAATCTGATAATTATGGATAAGGATAGTTAGGTAATTTGAGATTTCGATGATAAATCGGTAATTTAAGTGATTAGAGGTGATTTGATAATTTTACACCTCAGAAATAATTTCATAATTTCTAAAATGTGGGTATTTTAGTGATTGATAAAAATTGAGGATAAGTGATAATTTATGATTTTGAGGTTAAATTGATAAATTATGATTTTTGGGATATTTTGATAATTTTGAATTTAAGGCATTTCGGTAATTTTAAAGAATTGAGGATATTTCGGAAATTGAGAATTTTAAGGATAAATAAATAAATATATTATTGGGGGCAATTAAATAAAGTTTGATATCGAGATTATTGGTGATTTTTGGAAATAAGGATAATTTGATAATTTTAGAGATAAGGATAATTTAATAATTTTAAATATTCAGGAGTTATATTATGAGAATTCGGATTTTATTAAGTACAATTATTTGTATTATATATGATTAGTAATAATTATGCGATTTATTTTATTAGGGGGACCCGTGAACGAGAACCAACCCACGGACGTCGACGATACTGGATTTGATCGTCGTCACTGTGAGTGGAATATACAAAACTTATTTTCTCCGTGGATTATTATTATTTTTAATTATGATAAAGCATGATTGTAAATGAATTTTTAAATGCCTAATTTAAATGATTTTATGAGAAATGGATTTTATCTTAATAATGTTGTTCACCATCGGAACTGTTATGATTTATGATTTTATTTTTGATTTTGAATATATGTGTATTGATAATATGTTTAAAGAAAAGAAAATGGATTTTAAATGTTGTTGAGAATAAAAGAGAATGTGATTTCGGATATTATCGGATGTTTATATATATGTGTATTTTCGATTGTTTTCAAGTCATTGGACAGTACCCTTCCTTGTACACTGTGATGTCATGATATGAGATATAGGCCTTTGGGGACTATGCATGCATAATTATGATGATGAGGTATGTCGAGATGAGATGACATATGAGATATTATTTCCCCGTCTATCTGTGTAGCTCCGGGGTATGATGGTTTCTTGATTGCCCATCCATTGAGGTCCGGATTATCCGTGTAGCTCCGGGGCATGATGGTTGCTTGATTACTCGTCCGTTGAGGTCCGGATAGGATGAGATTATTTCCCCAGGTACTCGTTTGGTGAAAGTTTTCAGTATTCGAATTGATATTATATGTTGCGAATTTGCTTCAGTTTTACGCAGTATTTTGTGATGATTTCAGATTGAGTATTTATACGATGTTATGACATATTCTTCCTTGGTTATTTTACATGTTATTATATATGTTTTCGAAGTTAGTGATTTGATTATAAATATGAAGTGATTTATTAATATTTCTCGTTTATGATTTGATGGAATTGTGGATTTAAAATTGATACAGTTATTTTAAGAATAAAATTATTTTTGAAAAAAAAACTATTATCCACTCACTGACCTTCACTGAGTTTTATACTCACCCCCATTCTTTTTCATTTTATTATATTTTTCCCTCACAAGAGACTTGTAGGTACAACAGTTGACTCAGTAACGATAGTTATGTGTAATTGACCACATATTTGTCTTAGAAATTGTAGAGTTTGTGGATAATATTTTGGGTTGTATGATATTACAATTAAAAATAACTTATTGTGTTTGATATTAAAATATTTCAGATGATAATTTGTATTTATTGGGATGTTGAATGACAGAATTAGTTGTATTTGAAAATTATTTTGGGAGTGTTATCTATTAATTGCAGGATTGAAAATTTTAAAAATATAGAGAAATTCTATCGTAATTTTAGTAGAAATATTATTGTGATTATTTATAAAATCATTACTAGTTGGATTTCGAGGATCAGTCACGATTCGTCCCAGGGTTCGGGACGGGTCGCGACAATAAAAAAGTGCAAAAAATGCCAATTTCTAAAAATCCAAGATTGGCCACAAATTGATGTATAGCATAAGCGAAACTAATAGAATAAGAAATATTAAATATCATTCTAGTACTCGACTAAGCCAACATAATTCGACTACACTCTAATCAAAGTGTCATTAGGTCTATTCTAAACAAAACAACTCAAAGAGATTTTAAAAATGTGCAATACAAGAGTAGATGACACTATAATCCAAATAACTCTATAAGAAGGATTTTGATAAATAATTTTAGAAGGAATTATTAAAAAGGAAATTTTATTGAATAATTGAATCTAGTGTTCTTAAAACAATGATAAGGCCTCTTTATTTATAATAGAGGTAGCTCATTTTTCTAAGTTAACTTAAAAAAGGAAACTAAATCTCAATTATAATAAAAATAAAATATATTTTTCCTAAGGTCATGGACCATAATCATAATGCTTAAGATATGTGCTTGTACGCTAATATCAACAAGATTGTGTTGATTGCAAGAGATGTTCTTCAGAGGGGTGTGTGTGGAAAATATTATAGACCTAGACTCTTTGGAGCTCAAGTAGACCAACCCTATTGAGTTTGCAAAGCTTGTCGTTGATTGAGGATATAACATGGAAAAGGGATCTAAGTGAAGCCCTTCTGTGAGGTACAATCTTCTTACTTAGATATAAGATAATTAACCTAACAAACTCTCTTAAGCATTTATTATAAGAAGAAGAATAATAATAATAATGTATAATAGTATAATGACATAAGTAATGTTGTAGAGATATAAAAAATTCTAGAAATTACTAAAGATGCTTATGAAAGGATAAATTAATAATTAAAACTAATGATGACATAAGTAATGACATAAGTGATGATGTAATAAGAAATATTGTATTAAGAATTCTAGAAATTACCAAGATATTTATGGAAAGATAAATTAATGATGATGACATAAGTAATGACATAAGTAATGACATAAGTGATGATGACATAAGTAATGACATAAGTGATGATGTAATAAGAAATGTTGTAGAGATTTAGAAATTCTAGAAATTACCAAGATACTTATAAAGAAATAAATCTTCACCATTAATAAGATGTTAGGTGGTAAAATCTTAAGCATTCTAGAAATCACCAAAAATTTATAGAGAAATAAATCTCCACCATTAATCAAATGATATAATAACAAAATCCTAGCCACTCATGGGCCTTAGGAAACTCTATAAATACCCCTTAACCCTTGTATTTTTCCATAGACCCTAGAAATTCCATTTTTCTCCATTCTAAGCCAAAGCATTCGTAGTGAAGAAATTCTCAAGTTTAGAAAGGAAGGTTTAGGGAAATCAAAGAAAACAGGTAAGTAACACTCACTTCAACTGTAATGTAAGGACAATATGTTTAATTAGCTTTAAGTAATAATTCTCTTATGTTAGGTTTAGTTCTAAATAATCTCTTGTCTTATAATGATTATTATAGTAGTGTAATTAATTATTATTAAATCCTAATGGCTGGCTATGCCGCCTATATTATGATATCATCCTCATATGGCAGGCTATGCCACCTAGGATGTTATGCTTAATGTTTACATGATTGGATGGTCGGCTATACCGCCTAACATGTGATGCACTTATTTTATCATGCCATGGTCGGCACTGCCGCCAAAATTATGATGTTGTTATAACTTTCTATATGGTCGGCACTACTGCCTAAATTATGATGTCGTTATGACTCTTACATGGTTGGCTCTGCCGCCTATATTATAATTCTATTTACTTAATCTCTGTGTGGACGGCACTGCCGCCTTTGTTAGATGTTGTTATCTTAAATCAGTCTCATGTTATGTTTTATTATATATATAGAAAATTCACATGCTGTGGCATAAGTTGCATTAGTCTCATGCATTTCATGAGTGATTTGATAAATAGGCATTTTAATGATTTTAAAGAAAAAGGGTTGTTGTACTACTAAGTGGCCAACATTCATAAAGAGCGCAAGCCCTCTAAGCTAAGAAAAGAAATCCTTTGGGGACGACGATATGTAACGCCCAATAGATCAATTAAGTTAAGCCCAAGGGCATGTTATAGAATGCTAGCCTATAGTACAACAAACTTAGGGCCCTAACATCGTTCTTTATATTTCAAAGCTCCATGTAAAAGATTTAGCACTTATTTCATAAAGTCATTCATGTGCATGATAGGTAATACATGCATCAAGTATTTACTTACTGTGCATTAGCTCACATAGTCCTTACATTGCAGGAACTGAGTAGAATAAAGCTGACGCCAAATCCCAACCAAGGTAAGGTGCATATGGACATCACAGTTCTTGGGTTTCATAATGGGCTCAACTGTGTTCCTATCTAAGCATAAATACCACAAGCTTGTTCATGGAATTGGTTTTTGAATTTTTGTATCAAGGTTTTTGGCATGACAAACCCTTTTATGTAACAAACTTTCTTTTTGTATACAATATTAAAAAAATGCTTATTTTGAAATCGTTTCCACAAATACTTAATGTTACATCTGATTTAACCACTTCAGTTATGATTATACAGGTGGAGTGTTACACCTTCACTCACTAGTTGGGAAACCAGTCGATATTGTACTACTTCCACTAGGCTAACGCTAGTAGTATGGGATGCAAGAGTGCCGCACGGGCTTGTAATCTCTTATCCCGTGACACTAAGCTAACTTAAAAATGCGAAACCAACTCATAATTATAATGAAAATAAAAGATTAAGTTACATATCATAATTGACTCAAACTAAAATAAAAAATTCTAGAACAATAAATATTTTAGAATCCTAAATTGCCTAAAGTAACGTCCTACATCATTCTTCTCGTCTTAAAAGAAAATCATCCTCGAGTTTCAATTTAACCTAAAGTACGAAACTTGTAGTGTAACACTAAATCATCATCTTGTAACTCAAACTTATAGCCCTACTTATTAATCGAAACTTTGCAATATCATTACTTCATCAACTTCTTTTGCTTGTACGTTTTTTTAGGTGATAAAGTCTTCCAAGAAAGAACAACGATTGATTAGACAATTCTCGCCCTTCCCCTATTGAGGCCCACGCGCTGTCCAATAACTTTCACCTTTTCAATCAAATCTTCAGTAAACACAATTTTCTTTTCTTCAATGTGAATAAGTAGAACCATTTCAATCGTTTTATCTTTTTTAACTTGATTTTACTGCACAACCTTGATCGTACTGCTAGGCTTAATGTGAAATTAAAGGTAGATTATAATTTTTATCAAAAATCACAAAGAAACAAAAAATCTCATCATCTTCAACACTTTTCTTACCTACCAAGGAAACGTCATGTACTTTTTAAAATAAATTGTTAGATTAAAAGTTCAAATCAATAATAAATTGCCTCCTTTCTTTTAATGTCTCATGCAAGTCTTCTTCCTCAACAATAGGTGAATTCATTAGTTCATTACCAAGCACTTTTATACAGACATGTCGTCTCTTACTTAATTCTTAGACTTTGTCCAGTCTTCTAACCATATCATCAAAGTATAGAGAGTGCATGTAGGCATCCTTTCTTGAACATATAAATCGATCCCTTTTACAAAGCTTGCAATTGTTTCCTCTCTAGGCTCGTAATAATATTTGCATCATAAAATTGTTCAAACTCATATCCGTGTGCAAAAACAAATCTCGTACCTTACTGTACCAAATAATAATAAAAAAGAATAAACATATATTGCTAATTATACTTCATACAGTTCCATGATAGAACTTTGCATTTCAAGTCGAGGAATCTATAACTTATTCTACCTTCTGAAGCGCTTATGCTTAATCTACTAGTAGGAAATTGTACTTGCAATTTTTTAGGAATACACCAAAACAAAAATTGGTACTTAACCTTGTCCAACAAATTAAGAAATATTTTTAGATAAGTGTAAGCATTTAATTTCGGCACAAGATAAATAAGAGGGCAAAGATGATAATATGCTCTTTATTGTCAAGTTTCCACACAATAGGAAAACTATAAATAAAGACTTACCTCTCAGTTCTGGTATGGCCAGTGGTCGGTGGCCATGATTAGGACCGAAGGTTATCGAATCTAGAAGATTTAGTGGTGGGAACTCGAAGGTGTCCATGGATTGATTAGATTCACAGTGTTTGGGCCAGAAATTTGACTTAAAATTATGACTGTGGTGCTTAGGTTGTGGATGAGCTTACGGCAATTAGTTAGACTTAACGGTGATGGGGTTTTGACTAGCAGCCAGAATGAAGTTTGATGGTGGGTGTGGTCGGCGAAGAAGTGGCAGAATCAACGGTGGCACCTATGTAGAGAACGTATGGGTGGGTGTCTCGTGTAGTGAGTAGCGATTTAGGGTTAAAGTTGGTCACCTTTTGGTCATTAGTGGCTTGCAAGATTGGTGGTAAAAGCAGCTGACAGAGAAAGTGACTGAATGCTACTGGATTTAAAGGTAAAGCCACAGTTTTAGGTTGGTGATTTGTGGTTATTCAAATAGTGATTGAAGGTAATGACAGCTGGGGTTTGGTCTCTAGATTTCGACATGTCTGATAGTAGTAGTGGGTGGTTGAATTGCAGTAATGGGTGGCCATAATGATTATCAGATCTAGAAGATTTAGTGGTAAGGAACTGAAGGGTGGCCGTGGATTGATTAGATACACAGTGTTTTGGCTAGAAATTTATCTTAAAATTGTGGCTGTGGTGCTTATATTGTGGAGGAGCTTATGGCGATTAGTCAGACTCAACGGTGATGGGTTTTGACTAGCAGCCATAATGAAGTTTGATAACGGGTGTGGTCGGCAAATGTGGCACGTTTGTGGAGAACGTATGGGTGGGTGCATCTTGTAAGGACTGTAGGCAGCGATTTAGGGTTGAAGTTGGTCACCTTTTGGTCAATAGTGGCCCACGAGATTAGCGGTAAAAGCGACTGGCAGTGAAAATGCTGGATGCTACTGGATTTCAAGGTGGTGCCACAGTTTCAGGTTGTTGATTTGCGGTTATTCAGACAGTGATTGAAGGCAATGGCAGCTGGGGTTTGGTCTCTAGATTTCGACATGTCTGATGGGGTGAGACGCAACAAAAGGAAAACTGATAAGGTAGGAAAACTAGATATTATTCTAATATTGGACACAGCCAACACAAATAGGCAATGCCCTAATCGAAGTATTAGTAGATCCGTTCTAACTCCAACAAATCAATGAAATTTTTAATAATTCATAAAGTGAGATTAGATGACTTTTTATTTTAAGGGGTTCTACAAGAGATTTTGATAAATAACTCCCAAGAAAATTATAAAAAAGAAATTTTGTTAAATAATTAATTTGAAGTTTTGAAAAAAAATTATGTGACTTTTTTATTTATAATAGAGAAAACTCATTTTCCTAAATTAACTTAAAAAGAGAAATTAAATCATAATTATAACTCAAATAAAATATAATTTTTAAGTTAACTTAAAAAATGAGAAATTAAATCATAATTATTATGGAAACAAAGAGACTTACCTAAGTTAATTGAATCTTATATCTTAATTGACTCTAATGAAAATACCAAGTCCTAAAATAACAAAATACCATAACGGAAACTAATAAAAATAGAAAATCCAGAAATAATAAAACTCTAGAATCCTTAATGAAACTAAATAACGTCCTAAATCACAAACTCTCCGTACAAACCGATGTGCCACTAGATGATTGGTTGAATTAAAAAAATCCTTACTCCCATTTTTTTAAATTTATCTGTGTATGCGAATATATCCCCCCACGTCCAAGATATAGGTGCAAGGAAACATTGAGTCTTGTCGCATCGAGATTCACGAATTAATTCCTGAGCGTCCGAGAACAATCCGCTGGTAATGAAGATGACCGGCATTGTCCTCCCGACTGATGATATAGGTGGTGATAGCTTTTGGCGGCTAACACGGGCGCATGTGAAGACAATATCCTGATCCATGCAATCAGAAGTTTTCTCTCATCATGAATTGGAACAATCGAAGCGAAAGCTTGTAAAAACTAGAGGAACTTCGGCAGCTGATGGGTCTGTGATTGTCCAATCAGATGAAAACACATCATCTAGGTAAACTTTGGCCTGTCAAAATTATAAAGGATTACTTCATAGCACTGGTTGTCAACTGAAGCAGGCCGCCGTATTTGTTGATATTTAAGTTGTGAAGAAGAAAATTAGACGCCTGATGCAAATTTGATGTTTTCAGGCATCTCGTTTCGCACTGATGCATTTACCCAAGTTGTTCTCCAAGAGATCCAAGTAAAGAGCCCTTCATAACTTCTCAACAAAGCTGAAAATATTTATATGATAAGGTTCCCCGTCTTGTTCTTTTATTACTTTATCGCGAAGCTAATGCTTTCAAAAAGAGAATTCTTTTCATATACGCCTATATTCAATATATTAACCCACGGTAAAACATTTAAAACTTGATAAGTTATGAAAGTAAAGCTATATCGTCTTATTTTTAGGTGGCAACAGCTTGGAAAGAACACAACTTTTTAGGAAGAGGGGAATAATGATTTTCAATTCTTGTTCATTTTATTTTATTTTATTCTATTGATCACCTTAGACAGTAATTTAATTCATCAAAGACACATTTATTCGCAGGCTTTCATCCAGGGATCATAAGCATTTTGCTGAACATGTGTTCTGTCTTGACTGTATCAGGAGTGACTCCATGCGCTATATGTAAAGAGATTTCCGATCTTGCCTTCTTAATATAAACAAATGGGCCTGCTGACATTATTACGATGCATTTCTTTATATAATGCCTGTGGATACTCTTCTTTTGCATGTTTGCTTAAGTGAAATTCAAATTTAACCAGGAGCTAGTCATTCTCCTTGTGCTAAATTCGAATGGTAGCCATGCTGCTGTTATTACTATGCATTACGTGTATTTTTGCTTGTTCATCTATAATCTTGGTAATTTAACTTGCTCTAATTTGACCGTACTTTGTTAAGTCTAATTAAAAATGACCTATTGAAAATTTCAGTAATATGAATTTTAATGTATTATACAGGGCATCAATCTTTAATATATAGATACTTGAGGTAATTTCTAATTTTATAATAAGGTAAAATAAACATTAAAACATAATTAAAAAAATTATTTATATAAATAATTATATTAAAATATAATTAAAAAAATTATTTATATAAATAATTACGATAAACAACAATATATTCTTTAACTCGATTGAGAAATATAGCCCACTGAAATCTGACACTAATTGAATTGAGATATTCAATTGATTCGCAATTAAGAAAAACAAACCTAGCCCAGTTGATCGCGGGCCAACCAGTTTTTGGGCAATGGCTCATCACCTGCATTGGGACATATGTCATCGCCCGTCCACCTCCAAATCAAAAAATTCGCTAAACTCGATTTAACATAATTTGAAGGCAAATTATTATTATTGTTCTAATCTTAATCACTCTCTTGCCAAAACTACACTGTACATTGCCTTACATGTGCTAACATTAATATTTATCATTATCTCTAAAACGAGAAAGAAAATCCTTTGGATATGAATTTCAAAAGTCATTAAAGGTTTTTACAACCCACCACCCATATGTGTCTAGATCCTTGCACTAAAAGCTTACCGAGCCAGCAAGCAAATCCATTATAGAAATTATAAATACTACGCTTAGGCACTTGTATCACTTTTATACTGCACCAACTTGAAATAATGGAGACGACAACTCAACTTAAATTGGCTGCTTACTTTGTTGTTCTTTTGTTAATTACTTCGTCTGGTAAATATTCTACACCTTTATCTTCTTTACATATTTTAAACCTTTTAGGGACTTTTTGTTCCAACTACCTTCTTGTAAAAATTTTATTTATTCCTCCGGAAAATTTATTCATTCGATAATTGGCAAGCTCATATACAATAATAGCGAGATGATTAACTCACAAAATGCATAAAATAATTTTTCCAATGGAGTAAAAGCTATACAAATTGGGGACTGCAAAGTTAACAAAGACTGCGACAAATTTTGCGGATTTCCCGGTGCTGGTAGATGTGAGTTTCAAAAGTGTTCATGCATTGGAGGAAGGTTTGCGGGGGGAAAATTCTCTCCTAATCATCACTACAAAAAGTGACAATTATTTGTATTTGATCGCAGTATGTTGAACGTCAACATTTATTAATAAGATTAATCTATTTTGCATATTTTATGGCTCATCACGGTGAGGATCTCTTTGAATTTTAAATCCATATTCATATTAAAATATTTCTAGGTTGATCTTACCATTTTACGTTTTGTTTAAGTAAAATAGTTAGGAAAAGAAATTTTCTATCGTTCAAAAGACTTTAAAATAGAATATCAATCAGACTGGAGCTTAACATAGATAAGCTGATTGAGTTTTTGAAAATTTGTATAAGTTCATCGAAAAGAACAGTATTTCTTTAAATATCAACTTCTAATCTACTATAATTCATATGGAATATCAAGTGGGGCCAAGTCATTTCAATGATATAATGAAATTATTTAACTATTTTTTTAAACACAACACAGATAGGATGAAAATAATGACGAGGGAACATATGTTTTGAGAGAAAAAAGAGCAATTATCCGCGACAACATTTTTTTCGTGCTTGTTAAAAAATACACATTTGTTTTCCTTTGTTGTGTTCCACCTTAGGTTATATTTTCTTGCGCCCCATCACTTCCATTCTCACACTGTTAGGACTTTGCTAATGTTATAGGGGTAAAATTATCATTTGGCCCGAGCAACAATCAACGACATTATTTTTTAGCTTCTTGCTACCTTTGGAAATGTATCCACTTTAGAATCATTGTATATTTCAGTAAATTATGTTGTGTTTGTTTCCCATGAATGGGAATCAATGAATCAAATTGGGGCTTGATTACCCACTTTACTTTTTAAAATAACACTAGGAATTAGAACGGGAACGGTGAGTTCCACAAAGGGTTCTGACTACTTGAGGGAATTGGCAATCAAAACCCCTCATATTAAAGAGATGATTGCCGCAAATAAACATCAATCATTCTAATCTTATCCTCTGAATTAATGCAAAATATAGAAGCCCAAAATTCATTTACAAAAAAAAAAAGAAGAAAAGCACATGTATTCTTGAAATCCTTAATTCAGCCATACTCTTATAACTGCCACAGCTCCTATCCGCCTATCGTCTGTGATTGCACTACTTTTATGTCGCAGCTTGCCTACTTCGGTGTCCGTCCTATATCTCCAAACACGCAAATGATTTCATTTTTCCATTTTTCATATCTTATAATGAAATATATTTATCTTGTGTTCTTGTTCTTTTTTTTTTAACCCTTCTCCCTAATTTTTGTTTAAATGATTCTCTTGGACATGTTAAAACCCATACACTAACTCATTTTGACTTTTTTTTTTTGGTTTTCACAGTGAGTCTATGTAAATTTGTGCAGGCTGCTTATTATCACTTGTCGGCTTTTCAATCTTCATTGTAGGTATTTTAAAATGACATTGCTGTATTAATTTCACTGTAATAAGATGTAAGCAATGATTAAAACTAATAATAATAATTTAAACAAGAAAAGATATGCATGTGCAAAAACAATGGGGGAAATCAATATGCTTGCCACTTGATTATCATTCATTATTAGCACATTGTCACGGGTTGCTTAAGTCTCCCATAATCAGAGGCTCCCTCAGCAAAAGTTTGCTGAAGGCGGGTTGCGCTTAGAAAGATGGTATACTCAGCACATAGATACTTAGAAGTGGGCTCTGCTTAGAAATGAGCCACCAATATAACTAAGCCTAACATGGTATGTTGAGTAATAAGTCTAGCCCGGCCCAACTTCTAAAATTTTCTATAATTACCAACTTGCTAGAATTCTCTAGAGCTGTGCATTTGAGTCCCCTTTGTCCTCTTGCCTAGGGAGTTCATATATAAATAAGGGTGAGCCTTCTCTTTTTGCACAACACCATTTCACTACACACCACACATTCCAACAGACAACACATATGCTCTCAAGCTCTCTTGCAAAAATTTTCTTGTAAATTATTCTCTTAGTGTGTAATAAACACATATTTGGCCTCATTATTCATTCTTCTTTATAGCCTTTCCGTAAGTGTCCACACTAGGTTAGATCGAGAAGTGTTTTAGGCTTATTTTATGACTTAAGTGCTAGAAAATCATCTAGGTCCCGCACGAGATTATTACACAAAATACTCATCCCATGATAATATGCTGCAATATAAATGTAAATTCAATGATATATAGCCAAGTGAAAAAGATTAAAGATTAAAGAGTAAATAATACATAATTAACAAACAAAAACAAAAGAATGCTCAATAGTTTTTTTAAATATAGATATGTTATAAGTGAGATGACAATTGACTGTATTTATTCAAGCATTAAGACAATAGCAGGGGAAGCAATGGTACCTAACATGGACGGGTTGCTTACTATGCTTTGGATAGTAGATAAAGATGTGGCTGACTTGTAGGTTAAGTTCTATGATGAGATGACCATAATTGAAGGTTTAACTAAAGATGAGATATATGATATGATTACTATGTTAGCCACAAAGATTCTTCTATGTGTACTCTTTGTTATGCCTAATCACTATCAAAAGTAATATATCTATCAAATGCTTCGTTATGGGATCTAATCTGACACTGGTTTGTGCTGCTCTATTTAGGATTTTGAACTTTTATTTCTATTATCTATAGCTATTATGTGGCAATTTTTATATTTATATTATATGTTACAACAGCATATGTTGTACCGGACACCACTATAAAATTATATATGCAAAGGGATGGCACGATCCTAAATTTAGGATATTGCTAGAGTTTTGTAATTTCTAGTGCTCAATCTTAATTAACATACATGCTGCAAACATAAAAAAAAAGTGTGAACTGGCAAAACTCAATTACCAAATGTGCTCGAACTGGAAGCATGGAAAAACAAAAATAATAATTGGTAGAAGCTAAAATGTTTTATGTTTTATAAAGTTAAGAATTATCCTTTTTTTTATGTTGATTCAAACAAGCTTGGATTGAATTGAAATATTGATTAATATTAATATTAATGTTGTTAACATAAATGATCTTATAATATTGATTCTGATAATCACAAATCATGTATGTCTTGATTAAAAATGTTGAAGTTATTAAAATTTTGTTAAGGTTCTAGGCCTGATGATATTTTTGGCAAGAAATATTGAATTTTTAAATCTAATATTGTCAGATTCTTAATCCAACATTGGGCTTACATGTAAATAATTATGTATTGTAGATTGCCATGTGAGGTTAGGTTCAATTAAAAGTGATCGATTAAGATTTTTTAGTATTTCAGGTTTTAATGTATCTAATAGGGTACGGGCCTTTGATGTATGAAATTTAATAGTGTTCTAATTCTAAAACCATATTAATGTATCTAATGTGGTCCTCGGATCATACTTTTCTTTCTATTCTTTCTCAAATCCCATTTGCGAACTCAGGGGTGTCCAATTAGGAGGCAGAAGCACTCCTTTCATAGATAGAACCAGTAAATCATTGCCATTAGATTAAAATAATTTGGACGCACAAGATTGCACCACCCAGTAAGTTCTGATTAAGTTGAACAAATCATAAAAGCTATTATAAAAAATTACAAAAAAACAAAAAATCTCATCATCTTCAAGATTTCATTAACACCCAAGGAAACATAATGTACTTTTTCAAATAAATTGTCAAATTAACACTTTAAATCAATAATGAATTGCATCTTTTCTTCTAATGCCTCGTGTAATTCTTTTTCCTCAACAATAGGTGAATTCATTGGTTCGCCAAGCACTTTCGTACAAACATGTCGTCTCTTACTTAATTCTTAGACTTTGTTAAGTCTCTTAATCACATCATCAAAGTATAGAGAGTGCATGTAGGCATCCTTTCTTGAACATAGAAATTGATCCCTTTTACAAAGCTTGCAATTGTTTCCTCTCTAAGCTCATAATAATATTTGCATCATAAAATTATTCAAACTCATTTACGTGTGTAGAAACTCTCGTACCTTACTATACCAAATAATAATCAAGAAGAATAAACACAGATCGGTAATTATGCTTCATACAGTTCCATGATCAAACTTTGCATTTGCTATTGTTAAGTCGAGGAATCTGTAACTCATCCCACCTTCTAAAGTGCTTATGCTTAATCTACTAATTGGAAATTGTACTTGCAATTCTTAGGAATACACCAAAACAAAAACTAATACTTAACCTTGTCCAACAAATTAAGAAATTTGTTAGATGAGTGTAAGCATTTAATTTTGACACATGATAAATAAGAGGGTGAAGGTGATAACATGCTAGTTATTGTCTAGTTTCCAAACAATAGGAAAACTATAAATAAAGGCTCACATCTCGAGTCTAGTATGGCCAGTGGTTAGTGGCCATGATTAGGACCGAAGGTTATCAGATCTAGAAGATTTAGTGATGGAAACTTGAGGGTGGCCATGGATTGATTATTTTGATAGTATTTTGGCCAGAAATTTAACTTAAAATTATGACTGTGGTGCTTAGATTATGGATGAGTTTACGGCTGTTAGTCAAACTCAGCAGTGATGAGGTTTTGACTAGCAGCCAGAATGAAGTTTGATAGTGGGCGTGGTCGGTGAAGAAGTGGCAAAATCAACGGTGGCACATATATAGAGAACGATGGGTGGGTGTCTCGTGTAGCAACTGTGGGCAGCGATTTAGGGTTGAAGTTGGTCACCTTTTGGTCAATAGTAGCCCGCGAGATTGGTGGTAAAAGCGGCTCACAGTAAAAGTGGCTGAATGCTATTGGATTTTATAGTAGAGCCACAGTTTTAGGTTGGTGATTTACGGTTATTCAAACAGTGACTAAAGGCAATGACAGCTAGGGTTTGGTCTCTAGATTTCGACGTGTCTGATGGTAGTGGTGGGTGGTAGAATTGCAGTAGTCGGTGGCTATAATGATTATCAGATCTAGAAGATTTAATGGTAAGGAACTGGCGAGTGGCTGTGGATTGATTAGATGCACTGTGTTTTGGCCAGAAATTTGTATTAAAATCTTGACTGTGGTGCTTATATTGTGGAAGAGCTTATAGCTATTAGTCAAACTCAACAGTAATGGGGTTTTGACTAACAGCCAGAATAAAGTTTGATAGTCGGTGTGATCGGCGAAGAAGTGGCAGAATAAACGGTGGCACGTATGTAGAGAACTTATGGGTGGGTGTCTCGTGTATGGACTATGGGCAGCGATTTAGGGTTAAAGTTGGTCACCTTTTCGTCAATAGTGGCTCGCGAGATTGGTGGTAAAAGCGGCTGGCAATGAAAGTGGTTGAATGCTACTGGATTTCAAAGTGGAGGCACAGTTTTAGGTTGTTGATTTTCTGTTATTCAAACAGTGATTGAAGGCAATGGCAGCTGGGGTTTGGTCACTAGATCTCAACATGTCTGATGGTAGTGATGGGTGGTTGAATTGTAGTGGTGGGTGGTCGTAAGTGTCGGCAACAATGGTTGTGTTTGTGATTGCTATGGATTTTAGAAATGCTTGGATTTTTTAAAAAAAAATTCAATGGTTGATTTGGTATCGATGGGTATAGGTATCGAGGAAGGTTAAACAAATCACAATGAACCACTCTGATATCCATTGATGGGGTGAGGCGCAACAAAAGGGAAACTGATAAGGTAGGAAAACTAGATATCGTTCTAATATTAGACACAGCCAATACAAATAGACTATGCCCTAATCGAAGCGTTAGTAGATCCGTTCTAACTCCAATAAATCAATGAAATTTTTAATAATTCATAAAGTGAGATTTGATGACTTTCTATTCCAAGCGGCTCTACAAGAGATTTTGATAGATAATTCCAGAGAAAATTATAAAAGAGGAATTTTGATAAATAATTAATTTCAAGTTTTGAATTATAAAAGAGGAATTTTGATAAATAATTAATTTGAAGTTTTGAAAAAAACTATGTGACTTTTTTATTTATAATAGAGAAAACTCATTTTCCTAAATTAACTTAAAAGGAGAAATTAAATCACAATTATAATTCAAATAAAATATATTTTTTTAAGTTAACTTAAAAATAAGAAATTAAATCACAATAATTATGGAAACAAAGAGACTTACTTAAGTTAATTGAATCTTATACCTTAATTGACTCTAATGAAAATACCAAGCCCTAAAAAAACAAAATACCATAACGGACGCTAATAAAAATAGAAAATCTAGAAATAATAAAGCTCTAGAATCCTTAGTGAAACTAAATAACCTCCTAAATCACAAACTCTCTGTACAAATCGATGTGCCACTAGATGATTGGTTGAATTAAAAAAATCCTTGCTCGCATTTTTTTAAATTTATCTATATATGCAAATATATCTCCCCACATCCAAGATATAGGTGCCACATCGAGATTCACGAATTAATTCTTGAGCATTCGAGAATAATCCGCTGGTAATGAAGATGACCGGCATTGTCTTCCCGTTTGATGATATAGGTGGTGATAGCTTTTGGCAGCTAACGGGTGCATGTGAAGACAATATCTTGATCCATGCAATCAAAAGTTTTCTCTCATCATGAATTGGAACAATTGAAGCCAAAGCATGTAAAAACTAGAGAAACTTCAGTTCATTTTGACTTTTTGTTTGGTTTTAATGGTGAGTCTATGATTTTAAAGTGAAACTTGTTCTAAAGAGATTGTTTCCGCTGGAGAGTTGTTGGATAAACCAATTGATTTGGTCTATGGGTTCTTTTTTTATTAGATTCATTGATGTTGGGTTTGAAGGTTTGTTTGTAAATTTATGGAGACTGCTTATTATCATTTGCTGGTGCAATTTTGAGACGACACAATTGGCTTTTCAACCTTTATTGTAGGTATTTTAAAATGACGTTGCTGTATTAGTTTCATTGTAATAAGATGTGAGTAATGATTAAAACTAATAATAATAATTTGAACAAGAAAAGGTATTCATGCACAAAAAGAATGAGGGAAATGAATATGCTTGCCACTTGATTATCATTCATTATTAACATATTATCATGGGCCACTTAAGTCTCCCATGATCAAAGGCTAACTTCGTGCCCATGGGCTTACTTAGCAATAGTTTGCTTAAGGTGGGTTGCACTTAGAATGATGGTTCACTCAGCGCATAAGTACTTAGATGTGGGCTCGACTTATAAATAGGCCACCAATATAACTAAGTCAAACGTGATACCCTTAGCAATAAGTCTAGCTCGGCCCGACATCTGGAGTTTTCTATAATTACCAACTTGCTAGAATTCTCTAGAATTCTGCATTTGAGTCCCCTTTATCCACTTGCCTAGGGAGTTCATTTATAAATAGGGGTGAGCCTTCTCTTTTTGCATAACACCATTTCACTACACACCACACATTCCAACACACAACACATAAGCTCTCAAGCTCTCTTGTACAAACTATCTTGTAAATTATTCTCTTAGTGCACAATAAACATATATTTGGCCTTATTATTCATTCTTCTTTATAGCCTTTCCGTAAGTGTCCACACTAGGTTAGATTGAGAAGTGTTCTAGGCTTATTTTGTGACTTAAGTGCTAGAAAATCATCTAAGTTCCGCAAGATTACGGTACAAAACACTCGTCTCACGGTAATATGCTGCAATATAAATGTAAATTCAATGATATATAGCCAAGTGAAAAGGATTAAAAGATTAAAGATTAAATAATACATAGTCAACAAACAAAACAAAGTTATGCTCAACTATTTTTTTAAATGTAGATATTTTAGAAGTGAGATGACAATTGACTGTATTTATTCAAGCATTAGCACAATAACAACAGGAGCAATTGTACCTAACATAGACGGGTTGCTTACTATGCTTTGGATAGTAGATAAAGATGTGGCTGACTTGTAGGTTAAGTTGTATGATGAGATGACCATAATTGAAGGTTTAACTAAAGACAAGATATATGATATGATTACCGTGTTAGCCACAAAGATTCTTCTATGTGTACTCTTTGTTATGCCTAATCACTATCAAAAGCAATATATCTATCAAATGCTTCGTTATGGGATCTAATCTGACACTGGTTTGTGCTGCTCTATTTTAGGATTTTGAACTTTTATTTCTATTATCTATAGCTATTATGTGGCAATTTTTATATTTATATTATATGTTACAACAGCATATGTTGTACCGGACACCACTGTAAAATTATATATGCAAAGGGATGGCACGATCCTAAATTTAGGATATTGCTAGAGTTTTGTAATTTCTAGTACTCAATCTTAATTAACATACATGCTGCAAACATAAAAAAAAAAAAAAGTGTGAACTGGTAAAACTCAATTACCAAATGTGCTCGAACTGGAAGCATGGAAAAACAAAAACGATAATTGGTAGAAGCTAAATGTTTTATGTTTTATAAAGTTAAGAATTATCTTTTTATTATGTTGATTCAAACAAGCTTGGATTGAATTGAAATATTGATTAATATTAATATTAATGTTGTTAACATAAATGATCTTACAATATTGATTTTGATAATCACAAATCATGTATGTCTTGATTAAAATTGTTGAAGTTATTAAAATTTGTTAACGTTCTAGGCCTAATGATATTTTTAGCAAGTACTATTGAATTTTTAAATCTAATATTGTTAAGATTCTTAATCCAATATTAGGCTTACATATAAATAATTATGTATTGCAGACTGTCATATGAGGTTAGGTTCTATTAAAAGTGATCTATTAAGATTTTTTAATATTTCAGGTTTTAATGTATCTAATAGGGTACGGACCTTTGATGTACGAAATCTAATAGTATTATAATTCTAAAACCATATTAATATATCCAATATGGTCCTCGGGTCATACTTTTCTTTTTATTCTTTCTCAAATCCCATTTGTGAACTCAGGGGTGTCCAATTAGGAGGCAGAAGTACTACTTTTATAGATACATCGAGTAAATTGTTGAGTGTTAGAAAGTGTATATTTATAATGGAGAAAATCATCATTTTACACTTTAAATTCACTAACATTGCTACTTTTATTTATTTAAGTATTTTGTTATTTAATTATATGTATTTTATTATAATTATGTATTTTAGGGGCATCATAATCGTTTCACAATGAACGAGTGATCAAACAGCAAAACGGACGTCATATTTGGAATCAGGACAGTCGAAAACCTTAAGAAGAGCATTAAAGGAAAAAGTCACTGTTTATACGTATGGTACTGTTCACGAGGTACTGTTCACTGTACTGTTCGTATATACGGACCGATGATGTGGCAACTACCTATGACGTGGTAGTATTTGATTGGACGAATTATGTGGCATTGACTGCTTACGTGGCATTGATCGATGACGTGGCATTGACTGATGATGTGTCACAATCTTATAGGGCTAGATTTCTTATGAACTGTAGATCGATGATGTGGCAGCATCTCAGTGGAGCAAAAATCGTGTGTACAGTACATGTGCGTACATGTGATTATTTACTATTCAGGCAGTGTTACTGTGCAAATGTTGACTGTTGACTGTTGACTGATGACATGGCGCAATCCTGAGCATCTAAACTATTTTTAATCCAATGGTCACGATTCACTCAATGTATCTATAAAAAGGGGGCTCTCCCCCCCTAATTGGATACCCTTGAATTTATTTTTAAGCTTAGATTTCTGAAATTCCTTCTCCTTCTTGTAGTTTTTTTGTATTTTAATAAAATTTCCTTTTTTATCCTTAGTACAAATATGAGTGGTTAATTTTCTTTTAAGCTTGGGTTGAAGGTGAAGTCTCAACATGTTCCATGGACTTAATTTGGTAAATTTAGTTTCTCTTCCCCTCTAATATTTGTGGTTGTTTTGACTTTTCGTCGACAAATAATAATAGTCTTGTTTAAATACAGCCCTGATTAAACTACCATAGTACAAGGTTATTATTATTTGGCACGATAAGCTCTTGGCACCATATTTATTGGAGAGTGGTTCATAAGGTGTGAAATCCCCCCTTATGATTTAATTAGTATTAATATGGAATATTTAGCCCATGGAGCATGTTGATGCGGATTCGGATATCCAAGTGCTTTATTATAATAATTTCATTCTTAATTATTCCCGCCATTTTAATTCACAATTTAGGATAAAGTTACCATAATTTAATTATTTCCATTAAAAGAAAATTAATTCGGCATATAATTAAAATTAACCTCCTCGTGGGATCAACACTTGTCACCATTAATTTATTCTACAATAGATTCGTGCGTTTGCAAGTTCAATAAAATTTGCACAACAAGTTTTTGGCGCCATTGCCGGGGAGGTAAGTTATTTTAATTTGTTGAATTAATTTTTTCTTGTATTTTTTCCTTATAAAAAATAATTCTATAATTTAATTTTATTCTGTGATTTCTTTAAATTTCTATACCTTAATTTTTGCTTTATTTTTCTTTGTAATTTGTTTTGTTTATCTCGTAATTTATTTTAATTTATTCATAAAATTAATTCATGGAATTAGTTTTTTTTTAAGAAAATTTTTTTTGTTATTGCTTTCTTTAAAAATTATAAAAAAAATTAAAAAATTAAAAAAAGTGAATTTGTAATTTAATTTTGGTAATTTAAATTTCTTTAAATTTCAATAATTTAATTTCTTTGTAATTTCTTTAAATTTCTATAATTTAATTTTTGAGTTATTTTTTTTGTAATTTTGGTTTATTTTGTTAATTTATTAATCCATAGAATTAATTTTTTTTATTTTTTTCTTTTAAATCTTTTTCCTGTAATTTAATTTCGTTTCTTTTTCTCTTCTTTATATTTCTGTAATTTTTCATTTTTCATTTTTCGTTGTAATTTATCTTCTTATTTTATTTTTAGTTAATATATTTCTTGTATTTTCTTTTTAGCACTTGAGTGTATGTTCATAGTAAGGTTATAATAACATCACAAGGTTAGTATCGTAATTTCTCTCTCCTCTTTATTTTTATTTATTTTATTTTCATTTATTTTGTTGTTTGCATGCATGGTCGAAGGTCATTATCACCTAATCTTGAACCTTTAGACCTTGATTTAGATAAAACACTTTGCACGCACAAACACACTGTTTTTCAAAAGAAATTTGAAATGAATTTGCAAAATCAACAACCAGAACCACAAGAGAGGCCATTTAAGGATTATTTTAGTCTTTTAGCTAATTTGAGCACTTCATGCATAAGGTACCCAAATGTAGCTGTTAGGAGTTTTGAATTAAAACCTAGTGTGCTAAACTGTATCCCCACATTCTATGGCCTAGAAAATGAGAACCCATATAATCATCTGAATGATTTTCATGCTACTTGTCAAACTTTTAAATATGAGAATTTTTCAGATGATGATGTTAAACTTAGATTATTCACATTTTCATTAAAAGATAGAGCTCGTTCATGCTTTAATACATTACCTGCTAATAGCATTACATCATGGGAACAAATGGTAACTAAATTTTTAAATAAATATTTCCCAGTTCATAAAATCAATGCTATTCGCAGGGAAATTTCAAAGTTTACTCAAAGAGACGACGAGCAATTTTTCGAAGTATGGGAGTGATTTAATAGGCTACTCTTGAAGTGTCCACATTATGGGTACGAGAAATGGCACCAATTCCAATACTTTTTGGAGGAATTATTGCCACATGTGCAAGAATGGCTAATGGCAACCAGTGGAGGAGAGTTAATGTCCAAAAGCGCATCAGAGATTTGGGAATTTTTCCAACGGCAATCAGATAATTCTCAACAACAGAGTCGATCACTCAGAAATACTAGGAGAATTAAGGGAGTGAATGAGGTTAACATTGGCGAGTCAAGCTCAGGAATTAAAGAAATCAAAGAGATGGTCGAAGGCCTTACTCGACAAATAGCATCTTTGACAACTGCTAAATCAACAGAGCCACATGACCATTACTCATATTCAGATCAAGCCAATGCCATAGGTATCATGAGAAAACCACCAAACTACAATCCTTACTCCAACACATATAACCCTGGATGGAGAGACCACCTCAACTTTTCATGGTCTCAAGGATTCCAACAAAACAGACCATTAGTTCCACCTCTACCAATGCAACCAGTTCCTCAAATGTCTCAAACCTCTCAACCACCATTTAGACCATACAATCAGAACCCAAACCATTCTCAACCTAAACCATGAGAGGATACATTCTAAAATGTCAAAAATCTTACTAACTCCAAGATCGAGCAGCAGAACTGCACCATTGATGAATTACGAAATGAAATGAGAGTGGGCTTCAACTCACAAGCTCAATCAATTTCGAGCCTTGAGAAAATAGTGGGACAACTTGCTTCTTCAGTTCAAACTTTGGCCATGACCGTTCAAAAAGGTAAATTTCTAAGTCAACCAGTGCCCAACCCTAAAGCAGTGAATGAAGTAAGTTCTAGTTCACCACAGCAGCATGGAGAGGTCAAAGCAGTGATGACCTTACGAAAAGGAAAAGAAGTCGACAACAAAGTGGAGATGCCAAAATCAACTCAGATTGTACCTGTAAACACTGAGGAATCATCATCAGAGGAGAAAGAGGAAACCAACTCACGAGAATATGTTCCTAAAGCTCCATTTCCTCAGAGGTTAGCTAAAGGGAAGAAAGAAATATCCACAGGTGAGATTCTTGAAATCTTCAAACAGGTAAGTGTTAACATCCCTTTACTTGAAGCTATAAAACAAGTGCCATTATATGCCAAGTTTCTTAAAGACCTTTGTACTAAAAAGAGAAATATTCATGTTCAGAAAAAGGCCTTTCTAACAGAAAATATTAGTTCTATACTCTCACATAAAATATCTTTAAAATGTAAAGATTCAGGCTCCCCTACTATCTCATGTAGTATAAGGAACCACACAATTAAGAATGTTTTGTTGGATTTAGGAGCTAGTGTAAATCTGTTGCCTTACTCTGTATTTGTGAAACTTGGACTGGGCGAAGTACATCTAACTCCAGTGGTGTTACAGCTTGCAGATCGATCCATGAAAATACCATGTGGTATTGTGGAGGACGTGCTTATCCAGGTAGATAAGTTTTATTTTCCTGTTGATTTCATTGTAATTGACACTCAACTAGTGCAGGATTCAAGAAAGTATATCCCCATTATCTTGGGTCGTCCATTTTTGGCAACTGCCGATGCTCACATTCAATACAGAACTGAAAATATGCAGTTGTCATTTGGCAATATGACCATAAAACTAAATATTTTTAACATTGCCAAACAACCTCACAGTACTGATGATGAAATTGTAGATGTGGATTTAATTGATGAATTGGTTGATCATACATCTCCTTTAAACCTTAGTGATGACCCTTTACTGACATGTTTAACTCATTTTGGTTTGGATTTTAATATTGACAGGTCGATTGATGAGGTTAATGCCTTATTGGATTCATCGTCATGCATGGACATTGATAAGTGAAAGACAAAGATAGAGCAATTGGCACCATTGAAAGAAAATCTCGTCTCACCATCAGAATCACCACCAGGGATTAAGCTCAAACCTTCACTCGACCCTTTAAATTCTACACTCTTGGAAGAAGAAAAAACATTGTCAGAAATCATCTCATCCTCTCCTGATTACAAACAAAAGAACACAGACATCATTGACCCTATTTTTGCTTCAAAAAGGAGGATACAACTGACAAAACCAGAGGAGATTCGTAACGACAAAAATGCTAAAGACTACAGAAAGTGAATGAAAATCCTCCGTGAAAAGCGGAGCATTAGAAAATCTTTCACACCAGGTCAGAAAGTATTTTTGTTCAATTCTCAAGGGCACATTTCTCCAAGTAAGTTACTCTCTCAATGGCCTGGTCTATCTACTGATCATACTGTTTTTCCATATAGAGCCATTAAATTTAAGAATTTAAGGAACAGTGTAATTTTTAAAGTTACTGATCAGAAAAGTAAAGTCATATCACGAATACCAACCATGTGGAGAAAACAACACAAAATATTGAAGTGACCTAAATTTTTTTTCTTTCTGTTTCCTTTCAGTGATTTAAAGTTTTTTTTATTTTTAATTATGTTTGTATAAGTTTAACTATTATTATTAATTTTTTAATAAGTGTGCCAAAATGAGATGCGATAAAAAAATGATGTTCTTTAGGAATGTTGTCTGATAACAGAGAATATAAGATTCAATTCATTAGGGATGGCTTGAATAAAGAGTCATTGGATAATATCCTTGTGTCTCTTGAAACGCATCCCAGTGGATACGTCCAAAATGCAATACTCCAGTTATGGCCATTATTCCAGAAAGAATGTGCAAACTATAGTCTCGGGAATCTGACTATAAAAGACCCTATTTGCCAGTTTGTAAGAAAACTGGATGGGAAGCCTATCCTCGACCCATAGAGGGCGTTCAAGCCGTTTCTGGACGTAAAACCAGAGGAAGATGTGAGCCACAGTCGCAACTACTTATTAATATTTTCTTCTGTATTGCAACGCCCAGGTGATATCTTCTAATCTCTACTTCTTTCCTTTAAAATATTGAGGACAATATTTCGTTCTGGTTAGGGGGAGGGAATAGTTGATAATTTCTCCTTTATAAATATATGTTTTTAAGTTTATAAAGTCGAAGATGGCTGAATATGGAGTGTAGTAACTCTAGAAACGCATCTTCTTTAAAAAAAAGAAAAAAATTCATTTTTCTTTAATTTTTCTGCATGTATGTTTTTTTTTATGTTTAGAATAGGTTGGGGGGAAATAATTCTGTTTTAAAAAAAATTTGTGAGTTCTTGATATTGGATGATATGATGACTTTCGAATTTTAATATTTGTATTATCTTTGGTTTTGAGTGATGTTACACCATATTTACTATTCTACATGTTGATGTTGGGGACAAATATGAGTTGTTTGAAAGAATGCACATGTCATAATAAATTCCAAGTGAGTTTTTGAGCCTATTAATTTTTCTTGGAGAGTAACCCTTTTTGCCCATTGTTCATGTAACTTAGCAGTTTATTATTTCATATATAATCTCTAGATTTTCTTTGAGTCAACCCTTTTAAAAAAAAAAGAGGTGTGTGTTACTACATCTAAATGCCCACTTAATTAGTAGATATGGAGATTATTTAGAGTCCTAAAAGATTATGGAAGGCCATTTTTGACCCGTTTGAGCCTTTCTAGCCATCCCTATTATGTAATATCCATAGTTAGCCCTTTTGAGACTTTTATTTAAAAAAAAACATTTTCTTTATTAACTTATCATCCTGACCCACTCCAATTTGGAGTATTACCCGATATCATACAAGTTCCATCCACCTATTCATGTTTGAAAAAAATATAAATAATTATTTTGTTCAGCGAAGTTGTGCTACATAAAAAAATCAAAAAAAAGAAAAAAAGAAGATGTACAATAGCAATAAATAAGCAAAATGCATCTTATAATTTTCAAAAGTTCTTGAACTTTTTCTCAAAAATATTTTGTTTTCCTATTTCTCTTTCTTTGTTAGCCATGTTCCTAACCCACGTTACGTCCTAATAAAAGTCCTTCTTGATTTTAGAGAACTATAGTCTGAAATAAAAACTAGTTATATGGGCAATTAAGATGTAGTGATGCATATATAAAAAAAAAGAAAAAAATGAATACATTGGGTTGACTAATAATTTATTTTAGATCGTATTATTTCTAAGCTATGGGCATATTTTTTCATCTTGGTGAGAGTGTATGATATTTCTTTATTATTTTCTCTCAATTTACCATTCATTGTAGTGACAAAATTTTATTGGGATTAATTTCTTTGTGAGAGTGTCACTACAACTGGTGAGATTTTGGGGTTGGATATGTCATTCTTGAAAGTGGCCTGATTACTATTGCTACAACAAAGTATACTGGACTAATGCATATGGATGGTTGATGTGGGTGTGATATTCCTTTAGACTGGAGATAATGCTTGTACTTTTATTTGATTGCTATCATTAATCTAATTGAATAAACACATGTGTTTTCTTTCAAAAACAAAAAGTTTTGAATTTTATCTTCGCTTTATTTGCTAGGGACTAGTAATAAGCTGGTTGGGGGGTGTGTTAAGTGTTAGAAAGTGTATATTTATTAAGGAGAAAATCATCATTTTACACTTTAAGTCTCACTAACATTGCTACTTTTATTTATTTAAGTATTTTGTTATTTAATTATATGTGTTTTATTATAATTATGTATTTTAGGGGCATCATAATCGTTTCACAATGAACGAGTGATCAAACAGCAAAACGGACGTCATATTTGGACTCAGGACGGTCGAAAACCTTAAGAAGAGCATTAAAGGAAAAAGTCATTGTTCACATATACGACACTGTTCATACGTATGGTACTGTTCACGGGATACTATTTACTATACTGTTCACGACACTGTTCGTATATACAGACCGATGATGTGGCAACTACCTATGACGTGGCAGTATTTGATTGGATGAATTATGTAGCATTGACTGCTTACGTGGCATTGATCGATGACGTGTCACAATCTTATAGGGCTAAATTTCTTATGAATTGTGGATCGATGACGTGGCAGCATCTCAGTGAAGCAAAAATCGTGTATACAGTACATGCGCGTATATGGGATTATTTACTATTCAGGCGGCGTTACTGTGTAAATATTGACCGTTGACTGTTGACTGATGACATGGCGCAATCCTGAGCATCCGAACTGTTTTTAATCCGATGGTCACGATTCACTCAATGTATCTATAAAAAGGGAACTCTCCCCCCCCTAATTGGATACCCTTGAATTCATTTTTAAGCTTAGATTTTTGAAATTCCTTATCTTTCTTATAGTTCTTTGTATTTTAATAAAATTTCCTTTTTTATCCTTAGTACAAATATGAGTGGCTAATTTTCTTTTAAGCTTGAGTTGAAGGTGAAGTCTCAACATGTTCCATGGGCTTAATTTGGTAAATTTACTTTCTCTTCCCCTCTAATATTTGTGGTTGTTTTGATTTTTAGTTGACAAATAATAATAGTCTTGTCTAGATACAGCCCTGGTTAAACCGGCACCCTAGTACAAGGTTATTATTATTTGGCACGATAAGCCTTTGGCACCATATTTATTGGAGAGTGGTTCATGAGGTGTGGAATCTCCCCTTATGATTTAATTGGTATTAATATGGAATATTTAGCCCATGGAGCATGTTGATGCGGATCCGGATACCTAAGTGCTTTATTATAATAATTTCATTCTTAATTATTCCCCTTATTTTAATTCACAATTTAGGATAAAGTTACCATAATTTAATTATTTCCATTGAAAGAAAATTAATTCGGCATATAATTAAAATCAACCTCCTCGTGGGATCGACACTCGTCACCATTAATCTATTCTACAATAGATTCGTGCGCTTGCGAGTTCAATAAAATTTGCACAACATAAATCATTGCCATTGGATTAAAATAATTTGGACATAGAAAATTACGCCACAGAGCAGGTTCTAATTAGATTGAACACCTCATAAAGGCTATTGTAAAAAATCACAAAGAAACAAAAAATCTAATCATCTTCAACACTTCTCTTACCCACTAAGGAAACATCATATACCTTTTCAAATAAATTTTCAGATTAAAACTTTAAATCAATAATGAATTGCATTCTTTCTTCTAATGTCTCATGTAAGTCTTCTTCCTTAACAATAAGTGAATTCATTGGTTCGTGCTAAGCACTTTCGTACAAACATGTCGTCTATTACTTAATTCTTAGACTTCGTCAAGTCTTTTAATTAGATCATCAAAGTATGAAGAGTGCATATAGGCATCCTTTTCTTAAACATATAAATTGATTCCTTTTACAAAGTTTGCAATTGTTTCCTCTCTAGGCTTATAATAATATTTGCATCATAAAATTGTCCAAACTCATATCCGTGTGCAGAAATAGATCTCGTATTTTACTGTACCAAATAATAATTGAGAAGAATAAACACAGATTGCTAATTATACTTTATACAGTTCTGTAATAGAACTTTGCATTTGACAATGTCAAGTCAAGGAATCTATAACTCATACCACCTTTTAAAGCGCTTATGCTTAATCTACTATTAGGAAATTATACTTGCAATTTTTAGGAATGCACAAAACAAAAACTAGCACTTAACGTTGTCCAACAAATTAAGAAATTTGTTTGGATGAGTGTAAGCATTTAATTTCGGTACAAGATAAATAAAAGGGTGAAGATGATAATATGTTATTTATTGTCAAGTTTCCACACAATAAGAAAACTATAAATAAAGGCTCACCTCTTGAGTCTAGTATGGTCGGTGGTCGGTGGCCATGATTAAGACTGAAGGTTAACAGATTTAGAAGATTTAATGGTGGGAATTCGATGGTGGCCATGGATTGATCAGATTCATAGTGTTTTGGTCAAAAATTTTGATGTGTCTGAAAGTAGTGTCGGGTGATTGAATTCTAGTAGTGGGTGGCCATAATGATTATCAAATCTAGAAGATTTAATGGTGGGGAACTGGAGGGTGGTCCTGGATTGATTAGATACATAGTGTTTTGGCTAGAAATTTAACTTTCATGATTGTGGTACTTATATTGTGGAGGAGCTTACGGCGGTTTTTCAAACTCAACGATGATAGGGTTTTGACTAGCAGCTAGAATGAAGTTTAATAGTGGGTGTGGTCGGCTAAGAAGTGGTAGAATCAATGGTGGCACGTATGTAGAGAACGTATGGATGGGTGTCTCGTATAGCAACTATGGGCAATGATTTAGGGTTGTAGTTGGTCACCTTTTGGTCAATAGTGGCCCGCGAGATTGGTGGTAATCAAGCATTAGCATAATAGCACAAGGAGTAATGGTACCTAACATAGACGGATTGCTTACTATACTTTGGATAATAGATAAAGATGTGGCTAACTTGTAAGTTATGTTGTATGATGAGATGACTATAATTGAAGGTTTAACTAAAGACAAGATGTATGATATGACTACTATGTTAGCCACAAAGATTCTTCTACGTGTACTCTTTATTATGCCTAATCACTATCAAAAGTAATATATCTATCAAATGCTTCGTCATGGGATCTAATCTGACACTGGTTTATGCTACTCTATTTTAGGATTTTGAACTTTTATTTCTATTATCTATAGCTATTATGTGGGAATTTTTATATTTATATTATATGTTACAACAGAATATGTTGTACTGGACACCACTTTAAAATTATATATGCAAAGGGATGGCACGATTCTAAATTTAAGATATTGTTAGAGTTTTGTAATTTCTAGTGCTCAATCTTAATTAACATACGTGCTGGAAACATTAGAAAAAAAAAAGAAGTGTGAACTGGTAAAACTCAATTACCAAATACACTCGAACTGGAAGCATGGAAAAACAAAAACAATAATTGGTAGAAGCTAAAATGTTTTAAGTTTTATAAAGTTAAGAATTATCTTTTATTATATTGATTCAAACAAGCTTTGATTGAATTGAAATATTGATTAATATTAATATTAATGTTGTTAACATGATCTTATAATATTGATTTTAATAATCACAAATCATGTATGTCTTGATTAAAAATGTTGAAGTTATTAAAATTTATGAAGTTTCTAGGCCTGATAATATTTTTGGCAAGTACTATTGAATTTTTAAATCTAATATTGTTAGATTCTTAATTTAATATTGTTAGATTCTTAATCTAACATTGGGCTTATATGTGAATAATTATGTGTTATAGACTGTCATATGAGGTTAGTTTCAATTAAAAGTGATCTATTAAGATTTTTTAGTATTTCCGGTTTTAATGTATCTAATACGATATAGTCCTTTGTTGTATAAAAATCTAATAATATTCTAATTCTAAAACCATATTAATGTATCTAATGTGGTCCTCGGGTCATACTTTTCTTTCTATTCTTTCTCAAATCCCATCATCATAGAGAGATTCTTGAGAAGACTTAAAGGATTCTCTAAGAGAAACGTAAATTTAAAAGGCCAACCATGAAACTCTAAAGATAATCAGGTATTATAAATTCAGTACACTTTTACATAATTTATTGTTGATTTTTATTAATACAATATGAATGTTCCAAGGTTATAAACAATGATTTTCACCAAATAAATTTTTTTTATCCCAACAAGTTGTTAGCCTAAAAGGCTATACATTATGTAATTTTGTTGATAATAAAAATATGTCTTAGTTTATTTTATAATTATTATATTTCACATGCTCACTAGTTCTTAAAAGGATAATATTTATGTAAATGAATTAAGTGAAATCAAGTTCAAGACACTTAACGGACAACAACTCAATTAAGGATAAATGTTTAGAGCTCAATAGAATAAATATTGTGACAATTTTTGTAAAGCCAGTATGATTTAAATTTATGCATGGTTTAGCATTTGTGAAACTCAAGATTTTAAATTAATTAATCATTATTTTTCATTAATCTAAAATTTTACAATTATAAACTAAGTCTTTTATAAAAATTAATTGTTCTTCAAAATGAGGACTAAAATGAAAAAAATTTTATAATCCTTGATTTTAATAGGTATTATTTTAAATATTGATTTAGATTTATTTTGCAAAACTAGAAATATTTTTTGCCATATCATAATTTCATAAAGTTGTGGAAATGTGTAATATTATTAGAAATTCTGAATTTAGATTTATTTATAAAGGTTTTTTATATTTTAAACTATAGTAAAATTATAGAATGTTTTGACCAAAATTGTAATTTTGTTAACAATGGTATTGTAGCAATTTCAAACTATTTCAAGAATGGACATGTTTGTAAATTTTTATGAGTTTTTGAGTTATAATAATTTTAGGCAAAATTATAATTTTGTGAACAGTATTACTGTAGTAAAATTTAAATTTAATAATAACTCACTACAGCAAGCGGTTAACCAATAGAATGTAGAGACTAGTTGCTTGGATGCTGGAATTTATCTATAAGAACTATTTTTTGAATCAAAACTATATATACCTAAATTAAACTCATTTTAAACCTCTCCAACAAGTCTTAACAAGTACATACAATATATTTTGAGTTTTCAACTTGCAAATCATCATAGATTGATTATTATTGTGCTATAATTTGTTTATCCACTCTTGAAGAGAGTTCTCTTATTATAACTTTTAGTTTTATATTAAATTTGTGAGTGTATAAGTGTCAAAAATATTTGGGTAAAGAAACTGAGAAATAATCTCTTAAATGTGAAGGTTTATTAATATTTTAAAAGTCAATTGTAATAAATTTGAAATCATGGATGGCTTAGATAGTGAAATCCTCGAGTTTGGTTGGCTTAGAAGCGTGGATGTAGGCAATGATTGTCGAACTACATAAAAAATTATCATTTTTGGTTTCTCTTTCCGTTTCTTTTTTATGTTTGAGCATTATTGAATTTATTTTTTTCAAATTCATTAAGGTATTAAATTGAATTGTTGTGTAGTTTGATTAGTTTAAATTTTAGAAACTTAATTCACCCCCTTCTTAAATTGCATAACTAGTATTTTACAAGTGATATCGAAGCTCCTTCATATTGAATCATTGAGAATTATTTTTTATTAATGATTAAAATATTTGGTTTTCTCAAATCTAATAATATTAAAATTATTAAAATTATTGAGTTTGAGAACAAATTAAAGATTGAATAATGTTTTGATGTTCTGAAAATCTAATATCATTAAATTTGAGAATAGATTTGTTGTGTAATTAAATTAAATTCAAAAATCGAGAAAATAAGGATTAATTAAAAAAATTGTTTCCTTTTTTTTTTAAGGAATACAATTGCTGGTCGCTATTGCCATTATCAGTATGAAGGAGAGGCACGGCCAAACAAGCACGACAAGGAAACCAAGCAACAATGAACCAATAATGAAATATAAAAAGAAAAAAGAAATAGAAAGGGCCCAAACATTGTCGGTTGGCCACACCAATAGCCACACCACGACATATAGCTTAAAAGTAGTAGCCATGTTTATTGCATGAGCAAGATGAAGTGGTAGCATGGCTACTGTGAGCAAGAAGTGGAAAAGAAAAAAGGGAAACTAGGGTTACATAGATAGTATCTTAAAGGTCTTAAAGGTGCTATAAATTTTTTTCAATAAAGCTGTTAAGAAATTTTTAGTTGAGTCCTAAATCTATCTCAACTTAATTAAATTAAGTTTTGGGCCCAATATATAAGCTTGATGGATTAAAATTAAGGAGTTGGTTCATATTAGCCCATTAAAAAAAAAAAGGATTGGTTTGATTCATGGCCTGGTTCAAAATCCGATTATGGTCAACTTGAATTGGTCCAGCCTTGAATCGGTCAACGGTCAATGTTAACCATTGATTTAATCGTTGATCATTGACTAAACTTTGGCTTCATTTTTTTAATTTTAATTTTAGGTGATTTTGGTGCAATTTTAAATGCAAATATTGATTGGTTTATATATATATATGTATGAGATGAATCAATTAAAGCAACATATCTATAAAATGATCTCTCTTATGAAAGTTAATTTATTTTGAAATATAAATAGTTCAATATGTGTAATTCCTATAACTATCAATTAGCCCAAAGGAATGCCCATATTTAATAAAATCACATATGCACGTATGGTAATAAATACGTGATAATTATTTAGTTTTATATGTGAATAAAAATCCACCCAAAGGAAGATTCTTTACTAGACATCGTCGCATTATCAATGTTTCATTACTCAGTCAAGATATCACTTATAAGTTAATATTTATCCAAAGATGAAATATTAATAAAGTGTTTAGTATCTTGAGATTGGGTTTACCTTTTTTGAATTTATTTTTATTTTAAGACTAATATGAACTTGTTTTATTTGTTTGTTATTCTCTATTTAATTATGTTTACTGCTAATATTATTGTCAAAATTAATTTTATTCTATGTTAGATGGCTTTTAACTTCAAATCATGACAAGAGAACTTCAAAATAGTTCATGTAATCATGGATCTTAATCTTGCAATAAGCGTTTATTCTCCTCTACTTCTTCTGGATGAAAATACTCTTAATGACAAGAGGAATATAGAAAGGTAGGAGAGATCAAATTATATTTATATTATGATCATGAAAAAGCCAATCTGAAAGCATTCAAGGTTTAATGGTTGAAAAGGCAACTACAGCTAAAAAGTTCCTTTACAAAACTTGAATAAAGGATTCTTAAGAATGAAAAGACAAAAATTAGTATGTTTTAAAAAAACTTAATTTTTAATAAGGTATAAGGGTAAGAAAAGGAACAAGGATAAGGAAGCTATAAATACAACACCTCAAAAGAAACAATAAAAGACACTAGATGATTCAAAAGTCATTAGTTATTTCTTCTAGGGAGTTAAAGGGCATGGATTAGTTAGTTATGATGTTAATTTAACTGCAATATCTAGACACACATAGTGGATAGATTCTAGTGTAAAAGTTTACATTAGTGTATCAATGTAAGGTTGCTTGAATTGTTGAGAGCCCAGTGATGGTAAAAGATTCTTTTACGTGAGTGGTGGCAAGATAGTTAAAGCTGAAGCAAATAAAAAATTTAGATTATTATTAAAGACTAAAATTTATTTAGATACTAATGAAACATTTATTCTCTATCTTTTATATTGGACTTGATTGTATTTTTTCTTTAGACAAATATGATTATTCTTGTTAATCTAGAGAAAAAAAATTCACAATTTGTTTCATGAGACAAAACTAGCTGGTTGTAGTTCTTTATCGCGATGATAATCTTAATTTGATAAATATAATTGCTTCGTTTAATGAATCTTTATAATTAATCATACAAGGTATAAACAGAAAATTAACTAGTAAGAATTCAGCTGATTATAGAACAAGAGATTGGGTTATATTTCTAGATAGAGAATAGAGAGACATGTGTTAGATAAAATTCTTAATTCCTTATATTTCATAAATTTTAATATCTGTGTTAACTATATCAATAGGAAACAAACTAGTAAAAGGTGAATTGAAGGCAATAGGATTCTAAATATCTTATACTCATATAAACAGATATTTTGGACTACTTCGTATACTTGTTTAGTATGGTCAACAATATTTTATAATGCTTATAGATGATTTTTCTAGATATATATATATATATATATCTTCCATGAAAAGTCATAGTCCTTGGATATATTTAAAAATTTAGTAAAAAATTAAAAGTATTATATCTAACCATAGTAGTGACTACTATGGTAGATATGACAATTCAGGTGAACAACGTTCAAGACCATTTGATAAATTTCCTAAACGAATACGATATCATCTCATAATATATTATGTCGGGTTCGCCCATTATAAATAGTATTGCTGAAAGACAAAATATGATGCTTAAAGATATAGCAAGGAGTATAATTTATCATTCAACCTCATCATAATCACTCCGAAGAAAAGCACTTAAAATTGCTATGTATATCTTTGATAGGATTCCAATTAAAGTGACTATTAAAACTCCTTATGAGCTTTAGATGAGGATCAACACTAATTTAAAACACTTTTATCATTAAGAATATCTAGTAGAAGCGAAACCTTATAAGGCTAATGAGAAGAAAATAGATTCAAGACCAGTAATTTGTTATTCTATTAGATACTCTAAATGATCTAGGGTCTACAAGTTTTATTATCCTATAATTAAGTAATTTTTTGAGTCCGAAAATGCTCAATTCTTTAAAGATATCGAGTTTGTAGGGGGAAATACAACCGAAGACTTTGTATTTAAAGAAGAATATATTGATATTTGCATAAATCTTATTGGTATTGATTAAAGTTTTATTCCTAACATTATTCAAGACACAACAGATTAAGAAAAATTAGAGAGCCCTTCAAATACAAGAAGTTATTCTAAAAGAATAAACTTTACATTATATTTCTCCAAGAATATAAATAACACACTAACATAATGAAAAATGATCTGATCAATTTTTGTCAGGCTATTGAAAGTTCATTCTCTCTAAATTGAATCAATGTAAACACTTTCATTTTATTCCATTTGAAATAATTCATATTGTCTAGTAAATCTACTGAGTTTATACTCTTTTACTTGATTAGTTCCTTCATAAACGACTTCAAGTTTGTGCCAAATTTCATAAGCACTTTCACAACTAGAGACTCTATGAAATTTTTTCTTATCTAATACATAGAATCATTCATAGCTTTGGAATTCATAAAAGTTTTTCTCTTTTCCAATTCATTCCACTACCTTAAGGGTTTTAGAATGTCATCTCCTAATTCATTTTTTATCATTGGCATAATTAGTCTATCGCACATAATTTCTCATATTTCATAATTTAAGGCTTGCAAATAAATTCTCATCCTAGTTTTCCAATAAGGATAATCATTACCATCAAAAAATGGTGGACGAGTTGTGGATTGTCCTTCCCTAAATGTGGATTCATACTGGGTTGCCACGAATCTTTTATTCTAGATGATTAAATCTTACTAAGAGAACCTTGCTCTGATATCAATTGAAATTCTAACTAGACAACCCAAGAGGGGGGTGAATTGAGTTTTTAATAATTATAGAAATAAATCAATTAATCAATGCAAACAAAATCAAAATGACTGAATAAATAAATAAACAATGATAAATAAATTAAGAGATAGGGAAGAGAAAGCAAACACAATGATTTTTACATGATTTTGTTATCCCCGCCTACATCCAAGCCTCTAAGCACACCGGGCTTGAGGATTCCACAATGCAAGCCTCCAAGGCTTCAACAACTTACAATTGACTTCTCAGGTGTCAATGGACCTTTATAACAAGAGATTATTCCCAATCTCTTAACCCAAAATATATCCCCACATTTGCAGTCACTCAAGACAAAGGAATACAAATTAATTTATCTCTCACACAATTTTTCAGGGTTACAAGTTTATGCACAATATGTGAATGAATGAAGTATAAATTTGTTTAAAGCTTTCTGTAGATAGTAAACTCGTATATAAGCTCAGTAGTTGTGTTGTCGTCAGTCCTTGATTTAAATTGGATGAACATATTTATAGTTGGAGCTGAAAACTAGCCGTTATTCTTCCATCTGGCAGAAAACGATTTGCCGTTAGTCGTTAACGGTTAGTCGTTTCCTTTGGTCAATATTACCGTTGGGCATGATTTTAAATAATTGGTTGACCGTTAAGAATTATCCTTTCGCTGTTAACATCCAGAAACCTACACAACAAAAACACTTAATCCGTTTTCTCTAAATGGTTAAAGGTTGATAAAGAATATCAATTCTGGAACTTATCGGCTAGCCATTATATATTAACGGTTTGCCGTTAAAGTCCAGTATCCTCATAATACAAAGCTTTGTAACTGGTTCCTTTTAACAGTAAAGGATTTAAAGAGTTGAAGATTTCAGTTAGCCGTTATATATTAACGGTTCACCGATTACTTCCAGTATCTCACAAAACACAAACCTTGAACCGTTTTCTTTAACCGATAATGGATTAACAAAAGTATGATAATATCAGTTAACCGTTATATATTAACAGTTCGCCGATTTCTTCCAGTAGCTCACAAAATACTTATCGGTTAAGGTTTAAGCTGTTAACCTTTTACCGAGTTAAGTCTTTTCACTAACGGTTAGCCATTTAATATAATCGGTTAGCTGTTTACGCTCATAACTTTATTTTTCTTACAAATTATTCTAGTTTCTTTAAGGAATGTTAAACACATATCTAGTTTTGACTTTTAAGAAAATACTCTTAAACACATTTACCAACTTAAATTTATTATTTGTTATCATCCAAATTAATTAGCAAGACATATATATGTTAACACAATAATTATAATTATAATACCCAATTTTAATTTTTTTAAATAATTATTTTTAAAGTAATGCTTGATTCGAAAAGGGTTTAAAAGGAGAAAAAATAATTTTATAAATATTAAATCTAATCCTCCTTTTTATCCCAAAAAAAAAAATCTATTGAATTCTTTCACCATTTTGACATTTGATCAAATTAAAATGATTAAATATGGCATTTCAACCTCATTTTAACATTAACGGAGTCTGAAGAACCTGTCAAAAATTCGAAGGCCCTGAGCGCCCTTTACTAGTCCGTCGCTGCCTCACAGGCGAACGCCGCCTTCACCGCCCACCCTTCTTGCTGTCGTAAAGGCTTCTTTGAAGGTGATTTTAAATTGCAAATTGTGAAAAGAAAAATCGCTAAGTCTCTAGTTCCTAATTTCTAATTTCTATTCAATTGTGCTCAAAATTCAATGCACTCTCACTCGCTCTTACGCAGCAGCCATGAATATATTTCGTTAAATTTTGTCCACAACCCAGATGAAATATTATTCGCAAAGTGTTAATCTTGCAATTAGATCATTGGCTTTAAAATTAGTTTTTGTGGATAGTCTGTTAGTAACTAAATTTTGTTAGAAAGAAATGGCACTGTCATTCTCTCTCTCTCTGTGTCACGCAGCAGCCGCCAGCCCCCCTCTCTCTTATGCTCACCCTCACTTTCTCAGTCAGCCACTTCACCTCGCAATTGTGATTCAATATTTTTAATTAGGTTCGGTCTCGGTTTGGACCAGAAACGAACCTAAACTGCCCACTCCTATGTCCATTGCGGTTTCATTTTAAGGAAATGAATGGAATCATGAAAGAAATAGGGTTAGTAAGAATCCCTGACATATTGCTAGTTCTGTTTGTTATTTGGGTTAGGGCCATAGAGCTGGATTTCATGTTTAATTGATCAATGGAATATGAAAATTTGTAGTTTTAGACGTGACAATGCCTTATTATTATTATTATTATTTTTATCATCATCATCATCATCATCTTTTTTTTATTTTGATGCTTGTTTGGTGACAGAAGCTAAGAAGAGTGAAAGCTCTAGCAAATCAGTTATGGGTTTGATGGAAGTAGAAGAGCCTCCTAAAGAGTACAAGCAGTTTTCTAGTCTCTCTTTATTACTTACGTACATTTTTTTGTTGTTTAATTGATCAGTAACTGATTTACTTGTTTCTAACTGAAAATAATTTGGCGGTAGCGAGCAATTACCAGATAAGCAAAAGCTCGCTGCTCCCGTGAAATCTGTGGTGGATAAATTCCAACTTCTTCCCGAGTTCTTGAAGGTACTCAAAATTCTCTGTGTGTTTATTTTATGGATTTAGGTCTTACTATGGCATTCTATGATAATTACAATTTTCATGAAATTCATTATTGTTTTGGAATTTGTAGGTCAGAGGGCTGGTGAAACAACATTTGGACTCATTTAATTACTTTATTAATACTGGTATTAGGAAGATTGTTCGTGCAAATGATCGTATTGTGTCCGGAATTGATCCAAATATATTCCTCAGGTTAACATATGCTTTGATGTATTTTTTATAGCATTTGAAAAATTGTATTTGATTATTCAATGTGTTATTATTACAGAAATTTACAAATGATTTAGGACTTATATACAACGCCTCTTTTTTAGAACATTTACTATCATGAACTTTATTGCTACCTTGTTTTATTGCTTCGTTTTTAGCTAGAATTGTAATCAGAAAATCATGCACAAGACAATTTAGTTCACTTCAACATTTGTTTATCATCCAAATAGTCACTTAATTTTGTTCAATCATGTAAAATTATTTATTTATTTATTTATTTATTTATTTATTTATTGAATTTTGTTCTCTCTTCAACCAATTCTTTCTGCAGGTTTAAAGATGTCAGAATTTGCCAGCCATCTATGACTGTGGATGGTGTTAGTGAAAAACTTAATCCTCACATGTGCCGCTTATCTGATATGACGTATGTACTCTGTTGCTATTTGTATTCACATCTGCCTAAGATAATTTTTCTTCTAGTATGTGCATTGGACCTAAAAACTACATTTGCATTCTTGTTACTCTGTATCCAATGTGGTTTATGTTATAAATTACATTCATACTTCTGAGGATTTTTTCCCCCCCATGGATATGCTGTATATGCAGCTATGCTGCGCCTATATTGGTCAATATTGAATATGTTCAAGGAAGTCATACTGAAAAGACTACAATGGAGAAGGTAATTTACAGTAACATTTCTGGTTGCTGTTTGATAAAAGTAGTTTGCTTATCATGTGTTAATTCCCACGCAGAATGATGTTGTCATTGGAAGAATTCCTATCATGTTGCGGAGTTGTCGCTGTGTCTTATATGGAAAAGATGAAGCTGAGCTGTCAAGACTTGGTATTTCTATGTGAAAATTAAAATTCATGACTTGTCTAATCTCTTCTGTGAATGCTTCCTAGTCATTGAGTAATTATCATTACTGCTCTTCCTCTTGACTTCAGGCGAGTGCCCTCTTGATCCTGGTGGGTATTTCATCATTAAAGGAACTCAGAAGGTAATATTTGCATTATGCTTTTTAATTTTAGAAAGAAGAGGGAAAATTGAGTCAGAGCTGTCCATGCAAGTTTGTGCTGAAGTATGCAATAGAACATGTTAATGTTGTCAGGGGTTTAGAATTTTACGCAATATGAGCCGTTAAACTTTTCTATACATAAAAGGAGTTTAAACAAGTTGAGCAAACAATTCTTTCTGTCCTATCAGTAAAACATCTATTGATATGACCTATTTAATGAAACTTATGACTGATTCACATCTGATATGAGTCCAAATACTTTTGGATGATACCCTGTGCTTGTGGACATGATGCTCTATCTTGTGAAACATTACTCAATATCTTGTACTGCCATTGGAGTGTAGGAATATTTTTCTAATGCCCTTGAGTTCTTACCATGTGTTTACAGTAACAATGTTAGAATTATATTGAATGTCAGATAATTTTATTTCATATGAAAAGTTGATATTTTGCTGTGTCAGCCTCAATCTTGTGCTATCGTTTTGAGTCAGATTTCACTTGTGGATTTTGTTCTTGATATTATCTTACCAAATTCTCTCGTCAATGAGCTCTCAGGGCTGCTCAATTGGTGGGCTGCTCAATTGGTGAACTTTGTCTATTTCTCTTAGTTTGACTATTTGTTGCTTTGTTCCTGAACATTTCTGGTTTGTCAACCTGTAATGATGTTGTTGCTTTCAGGTACTATTAATACAAGAACAACTTTCGAAGAACAGAGTGATTATTGATACAGACAAGAAGGGGAAGTGAGTAGGTTTTTCTTACTACACTTTTTTATTTTGCCTTGCTCGTACTTGTTGCAATGACTGGATTTCTCCCTCCATAGCTCTTCCTATAATCTTTTGCATCTTCCCTTTTTTCATCCATTGGATATTTTATTGTGCTCGGTGCATATTAGCTGTAACTTCAATAGCATAGGTCATCTTTGATTGTATTGTTAAATGTCAAAATCAAGAATTAATTTGAGACTTGCTGCAAACTTATACAGATCAGAAAGTAAAAGTCTCAACCTCTTCTGCCCTTCAATTCACCTTGAACCAGTGTCTGTTAGATGCAAACCTGTGGCCAGATGCTGACATTCTTTTTCTTTTTTTTTTTTAATAATTTACAGACAATATAGAACTCGAGAAAAGGAAAATGGTTTTGATCCCATATGCAATGGATTTCTGCTCCTCTCCCTTATAAACTTAGCCATCCATATTTTGCCAAATCACCGGCAACATCATTTTGACTGTGGATTCGTTGAGTCTTGGCTTTTGTTCCTTTCAGAAAAGCAAAAGTATATTCTTTAGGATGTAATTACTAGGAATCGATGCCACTCTCAGTTGCACCTTAGTGGCATCCATTTATTTTGCCACAAAATGAAAGCAACAATGCAATGAGGGAAACTCTGGTATCTTCACTATTTTCATATAAACATTCCAAGATAGGGAGAGACATCTTGGAATGCCTTCTTTGGATTTTATCAGATGTGTTAGTCTTTGTAGTAGTCAAATCTTGGAGAACGATGGATATTGTTGGATGCCTTCTTTGGATCTTAGTCTTCATAGGAGTCAAAGCCTAGAGAATTTGCCTTTTAATTGTTCAAAAACATACTCGCTTCTTAGTATTCCCTAATGAAATGTCTGTTTCTGTTGCTTGTGATGTGTTTTCAGTATAAATGCATCTGTTACAAGTAGCACAGAGACAGTGAAAAGCAAAACAGTTATTCAAATGGAGACGGTGAAGATGTATTTACTTGTTAATCAATTTGCGAAAAAGGTTTTTATGCTGCACTTTATCTTATTTAATATTAATTTCCTTTTCTCATCACTTGCCTGCCCCTCTCTTTACATTGTTTAAATGGATATGCTCTTTCCAAGAGTTTCTTTTGTAGATTCCTATCACATTTAAACGGATAGGCTCTTTTTATGAGTTACTTTTGTAGATTCCTATCATGGTTGTAATGAAGGCTATGGGGATGGAAAGTGATCAAGAGGTTGTTCAGATGGTCGGAAGAGATCCTCGGTATAGTGCCTTACTTTTGCCTTCAATTGAGGTAATTGGCCTTGAAGTCATCATCTTTGTCTAATAGCATCCAAAAGAATTTGGTTTTCGATTGCATGAAAATTTTGCTTACACTTATTGCTATTATCTAGACTTTTCAGGGCATTGCAATTCCAGGTCATATATGTTTGTTACTTTTTCATTGTTTACTTAGCAGTTGATAAGGATTTAGTCATAAAGTGTTTGCAGCTGATTGTATAGCCTGGAATTTCTTTTACGGCTTGGACATGCATCATTTCAGATATTTGGAATGTCTGAAATGGTAGCACTTCATTCCTTCATATATTTGGAAGTTTTGTGATCTGACTATTTCTTGATTGATAGCACATGATATTCGTGATGCATGCTTGCTTGTTTAGCACTTGATGCATGGGAACTATTTGATCAGATTATAACATATATCATTAAAAGTTGATGCATGGAACGAAGATTTAAGTATTAATGAAACAAAGATTTCTATAAATTTAGTTTAAGTAGTTGTTGAGTACACAGAAGGATGATCGTTCAGATAAATATAAATGATTTACTTCTCAACAGGCAATGGTTATGCTGTCTTTTTTCTTTTTTAAAAATAGTTCCTGTTGTGAATAAGAAAAGAACGGAAGAGAGGAAAAACTTTCTTACTTTCTGAAATTTACAGCCTTGCTTATATAGACAAGAATTCTAAAGTACGAAGATAACTATTGCAATAATAATACCTATAAAATAGGCACTAATATAGAAGTCTACCTAAAATAGGAATATACACAACTAATGTAATCTTTAAGCCCTAAAATTATGCAGCTGATAATATTTTACAGCTAACAACACTCCCCCTCAAGATGGTGCATATACATCATGCCTGCCATCTTGCAAACCAAAACATGAACGGATTTACTTCCAAGTCCTTTAGTGATGGAGTTGATAAGCCATGACATCACGAGGGAATTTTCAGATTCCTATTTGTCTAGTGTTGGATCTATAGAGGCTGGTTTTGGTTTATCCCCTATAATGTAACCCTGCAAACCTCGAGCTTAGATGTACAATAAACATGACCTTGACCACGCAAGGTAATTTATTCCATCAAGCTTCACCGGACTAATTTGCAGTGAAGGATTTTCGGCCAGTGATCCAACCTTAACTCCATTATTTCCATAAGCAGCCTTAGAGTTTTCCCCTTCTGTCATCATGAATTAGAATAGAGAAATAATTATTTGTATTTGAGAAAAAAAGCAGCAACCTAGAACGCATGTTCTGATACCATGTTGTGAATAAGAAAAGAACGGAAGAGAGGAAAAACTTTCTTACTTTCTGAAATTTACAGCCTTGCTTATATATACAAGAATTCTAAAGTACGAAGATAACTATTGCAGTAATAATACCTATAAAATAGGCACTAATATAGAAGTCTACCTAAAATAGGAATATACACAACTAATGTAATCTTTAAGCCCTAAAATTAGGAATATACACAACTAATGTAATCTTTAAGCCCTAAAATTATGCAGCCGATAATATTTTACAGCTAACAACAGTTCCCATAACAAATTAATCAAATAACTGACAGCAATACAAAAGCTTAACATATTCTTTTTTTTTTTTATGTTTATTTTTTCCCGTATTTTTCCAGAAGTTGATTTGCACAGAGTACATAAGATATAAAACCATTTAAACTTACCAGATGTTGATTTGCTCAAAGTAAATTAGATATAAAACCATTTACTCTTGATAACTAGTGATTTTTTAGGCTACAAATATTTAATTAATTTTGAATGTTTATGACAAATAGTTTCATCTCTCCCCTCACATGATTAAAATAATGATAATGTGTATTCTTATATATATTTTTGTTTTCATTTCAGGAATGTGCAAACCTGGATATATACACACAAGAGAAAGCCTTGGAGTATCTTCAGGGAAAGGTTCTGGGGCTCTCTTAACATTCATGCACTTCTCTTCATTTGTATGGAGCCTTTGAGTTACTATTAATTCTGAAAGCTTAATTATTAGGAAGAGGAACTATATCAAAACACATTCTTTTCTATATATACATAATGTAATTGATGACTGTTTTAGTTTCTACTATATGGTCATTTACTTTAGTTTAATCTGATGCTTATTACTTTGGAAAATACAAAATTTTTGGTTTTAATTGGTGTTACCATTACAGGTGAAAAGGTCTACATTTGGTAGTCCACCAAACGATAGGGTAATCTCTCTATCGCTGTGCGAAGTTCTTTCCTTATGCTTATCTAATTGTTACTTCCAGGACTTTGCTCTCTGAAACTTTGTCCCCAGATTCTGTTTTATTTGTAGCATTTCTACTAAGTCTATGAAGTTTAATCATGATATGGGCACAGGAAATTTTGTTTCTTTGGTGTTTGGAGAATTTTTGTTTTGCTCTGACAAGTTTAGTAGTAACTATTCTTGATGCTTTTATAGGAAGGAAGGGCTTTTTCTATTCTTCAAGATGTGTTTCTTCCCAATGTCCCTGTGAGTTACGTTCCTGTATTTGGTTTAGAGGACATTTTCCAACTTCAAAAGATTTTCACGGCATTATATCTTTTTCTCTTAGGTGCAAAACAATAACTTTCGTCCAAAATGTTTTTATGTTGCGGTAATGTTGAGAAGGATGATGGAGGCAATGTTAAATAAGGATGCAATGGATGACAAGGTAATCTGTTGAATATATTTATGAATAAAAACTTCATCTTTTCTCTTTTATTTTTGTTATTATTATCATTATATATTGTTGTTGGAGGAGTGCTAATTGATTCAGTCTCGAAAGTGAGTGTGTCAGTAGCTCCCTTCTTTGCAGCATATTTCGCTTTGGTGTTTCTTTTTTCTTGCTCGTTTTTTTATAATATGAGAAACTGTAAATTGTATTAAAGATGAGGAATAGTTACAAGAAGTGGACGAGGTGTGCGCTAAAAAAGCAAAATAGTGAAAACTTTTCTGTGCTATAGCAAACTATCCAATCATCCCCTCTACAATACTAGATCAGCCTAGACACCTATCTCAAAACCTCTCCCAGCTTAGATGAACAAAGAAAAAGATGAATCTTGGAACTCCTCAGAATCTGAAGCGCATAGAGAAGCTAGAAGATGGATTCTATCCTACAATTTTTCAATGTTATCAACATTTTTCCCTTCAAAAATACAAAGATTTCTTATTACCTAAAACAAAGCTGAACAGCACAGTTCCAAAGAGTTTTGGCTTTTTCCCTTTACCAAAAGCAGAGGAATTCTCAATAAGTTTAGAGCCATAAGAGCCTGGGATGACCCACAAAATGTTAACCTTTCTGCAGAACTTTGAGGCCATAAAATAATGAAGAAAAAGATGATTAGAACTCTCTGCACTTGTTTTTACCATCATACACCAAGATGAAGATAGACACATATTAGGGAGCTTTCCTTGAAAATCACTTCTCCAGAATTAAATTTTCCTTGTGCCAAGGCCCACAAAAGGATTTGAAGTTTAGGGGGAGTACTAGCTTTCCCAAACATTTTGGAGGGTAAAAATTGAGCAAAGGAGACATCATTAATCAGCCATTTAAGATAAAATTTGCAAGAACAATGGCCTGACGTCTCCAAATTCCACAATCTTTTGTCTTTATTCATTTCTTTGATATCAACATTGTCTAACAACTCCAAGAGAGAAGCATAATCCTTCTATTGCTCAAGCTTCTTTTGAAGTTGAAATTCCGGTGCCAATTTAACAAAGAGGAAGAAGATGTTCATAAATTTATAGGAACATTTCTTGTAGGACAGAGCATATAGGGGAAGGGAAGTGCTCACATAAAGAAAAATCTCCTAACCATTTATCCTCCCAAAACCAATTATCCTTACCATTCCCCACACTTAGTATGATGTGAGAAAGAAAAATGGGATATTCTTTTGAGATTGGTTTCCATGAGCTTCTAAGACTTTCATTATTAACCACATTAGAGTCCCAACCATTTGAGCGGAGTCCATACTTCTAATCTCTGAATGCCGAAGAGAATCTATTTCAAGAGGAAATCTCCACAGCCGTCTAGCTGAAAGAGCTCTATTTTTCTTCACCACATTTCAAATATCTAATCCCTCTTTAAACTTAGATCTTGAAACTGCATCCCATCTAATTAGGTGAGAGCTGTTCGAATCATCAAAACCTTCCCATTAGAAATCCCTCATCAACCTTTCTATTCTGCTAGCTACCTTAGTGTCTCTAGTCTCACCGAAATCAAAGGCCATACTCCTATTTCTAAACTAAAAGTGTCATCTTTCTAAAATAAAAGCTGACATTCTTTTAAGAATCTTAATAAAACAAAATTTCAATTGCCTTTTGCAAAGTGACAAGATCAGGAAAACCGAACTAAAGCATTTCCAGTCCCCATAATTTACAATCAGAGAAGAAACTCCAATAATTGAGATCAAAGTTTGAAAATGGAATAAACCTGTCTCCCCAGCCCAAGCATTTTCAGAAATATTAACAAACTGCCATGAGCACCACAATAATGGCAAACCAATCACCTCATCTTGTCATCTGCTTTTTGTACTTAAACATCATCAAGACTGACTTCAACTGAAACCAAAACTTTAAGTTGAAGTTTTTGTGCCGTTTTACAAAGAGTGTGAGCAATTCAACTTTATGCTTGTGATGGCCATCCAGCTGCTTTGATGTTGGTGTTTTCAAAAATGTAGAAAATTCAGAAGCAAAAAAGGAATACCCAAGCCTGTAATAACCAATGGCAGACACAGAGACTCTAAAAACAGGGTTGCCATATCTTTCAAATTGACTGATAAAATTGAAATGGAAAACGGAAACATGTGCCATGCAAAGAGAAAAGAAACTTCCCTCTTTGAGGCTTCTTCTTTATAATAATAATATGCAATTTTCTTTCTGTGTGAAATTGGTGGTCAAACCTCCAAGATCCCCTACTTACATTTAGTACCTGTTATAAATTCCCAAAGGGATAGTTACTACGAATTCTGCTGGCCAACTCTCCTTGTTATTTAATCTTGGATAAATGAAGGATGATTCCAACATCATTAGCTGCCAAAAAACTTAGAAAGTGAAGCCTTTTTGTGAAACTTCAATGCATTTCACAAGAAAAATTGAGAAGTACACAGACTTATCCATAAGTAAAGTAGTTCATGTGTTAACATCAGATTAGTTGGTGTTTCCTGTATGTATATTTATGACACAAGGTTCTGACAGTAAGTCATTCATGGTAATGCTGATTACTTCAATTTAAGATGCACATGGAAACTTGGATTTTCAGCGCGTCAGAAACTAAATTGTATTGTGTAGATTTGGGAGTTACTATGCTAGCATGTGAACGTATTTGGGTGCTTGTCTCTGCAGATCTTAGTAAAAGATTTTCTTTCCTTAATAGGATTATGTGGGGAATAAACGGCTGGAGTTATGAGGCCAATTAGTTTCATTGCTTTTTGAGGTATTATCTTTTTTCCTTTTACTCCCCCCCCCCCCCCAAAAATGTCCTTATCGTGTACTACTCTATTCTTCATCTCCAGTTGGTTCTTCCTGTCGCCAACACCCCCCCCCCCCCGGGGCGGCCAAAGCCCTCTGGTTTTTCCTTCTAACACGGACTTTCTGTTGTAGGATTTGTTCAAGACAATGATTAGTGAGGTTCAGAAGACCGTAGATATCATCCTATCAAAGCCTAGCCGGTCTAGCTGATTTGATCTTTCTCAAGTAAGCTAGATATTAATGATACTTATTTTCATTTTATTTTATCATTAATAATATTGTACAAAACTTGTGTTAGGATGTTTTTGAAATAAAGTGTTTCATAAAGTACACATGAATGTAGATGAATGTAGGTGCTTTTGGAACTTTACCTGCTGAAGTCTTTCGCACCTCCTCGTCCTTATGATAACAAGATGAGCGTGAAAAAATAACCGTAACAATAATAAAATTTATGTGATCACCATAAGTTTGACATCAACGTCTTATTGAAATGTTTATCTCAAAAACTTCTCTTTCTTCTGTTATCTCTTTTTTGTTTCTGCTTTGCTATGTATTCCCTTCACATCACATAAATTCCAGGACACTTGTCTTTCTTTTTCTCCTAATCAATTAGAAAGCTGTTGTATTGGCCTGATTTTGTTCTAATTTCTGTCTTTTTGATGCTCTAGTTCAATTTTTATACTAGACTTACGGTTCACATCCTTTATCTTGTTCTATTTGTAAGTGGACCTAGAGCATTGCAACCAAGCCAGGTATTGATTTTTCCCTTTTTTTTATTACAAAGGCTTCCACATTTTGATGATTGCTGGGCAGTTGCTTAGGCATTTTTTGTCTATTTTTCAGTTGTACTAATGGACACTGTTTCTGTAACAGTGGGGTATGCTTTGTCCATGTGATACTCCAGAAGGTAAAGCTTGTGGACTGGCTAAAAATCTTGCTCTTATGACTGATGTCACAACTGATGAAGAGGAAGATCCATTAATTTCTTGGGTATGCCTTTGTTCGCCTAAAATTCGTTCTACTTGTGAAAAAGACAGTGATTGGAATGTTCTCTATGGTAGGCAGCAACTTCTCTTCATACTGTGTATGTGAAAGTTATGCACTATTTGAAAATGATTTGAAGTCAGTGGTGAATGTGATTTTTTATCAACCAACTGCTTGTATGTCCACTTTGCAATAACATGATTTTTGCCATAGGGCTAAATTTGCTCTTTGAAGTCAATGGTAGTACATATCCCTGTTCACATGAACTCTTTCTTGTGCATCAAGTTTCAAATCCCAACTTGTTTATTTCGGCCTTTTAGCCTTCCTTCATGCGCCTATGGTTATGCAACTGTTTAGTTTCGTAACAGTGGTTAATGGAAACAGTTCCAATGTAAGTTTTTTTATGTTTATTTCTACATTTGTAAATTTAATAGAACTATTGCCACAATATTGTATATCTTGTTATCAATCATGTACTTGTGTAAAAGAAAACACGAAACAATAATAATAATAATAATAATAATAATAATAATAATAATAATAATAATAATAATAATAATAATGAGCTGAACTACCAGTTGGGATACTTGGCAATATTTGGTGTTTTCTTCCCTTAATGGTCGCTTCAGCTTTAAAATTGATTTTAAAAGATAAGTATAAAAGATGCTATATTATATATGACCTTATGCATTTAGTATAAATGACAATACATTTTGTTGCTTCAACAGTGCTATTGTTTGGGGGTTGAGGATTTGGAGCTGCTCTCTGGAGAAGAGCTTCACAATCCAAATTCATTTCTGGTTATATTTAATGGGCTTATTCTTGGCAAGCATAGGATGCCTAAGGTAAATATGTTCCATAAGACGAGGACATCATTTGTGTGTACAATGATAAATTTATATGCTACAGGAAGCTACATGTATGTCATGAACTCATCCCACTTTCAATTTTGCTTTATCCCTTTAGCGTTTTGCTGATGGCATGAGAAAGCTGCGCAGAGCTGGCAAAATTGGCGAGTTTGTTAGTGTCTTTGTAAATGAGAAGCTGGTAAATTTGTCTTCAACTTTGATTTTGCTTCAGCATAAGTTAGTACATTTATTTTTTTCTTGGAAATAAATTGCTGGCACAAATCGTTTTACAATGGGAAATTATGTTTATTCAGGTTTTCAAGATGGTGTCAAAATGTTTCATTATTTATTTTTTATTATTATTATTATTTTACTTGTATTGGCAGAGCATGTTGCTATGAAACTTTTTTTCTTTTTGTTTTAGTTTTATTTTTTTTTGAGAAAAAAACTTGTTGAAATCAAGAAATAAATATTATACTGAATAAGAATGTCTGAACTGTATTTTACATTAAGTGATGAAGCATCATCTGTCCTATTTTTAAAATGAAAGCTGAAGCAGCAGGAATTAACAGAAAATACAAATTGGGAAGAGTTTTTGCCTGCAATTCTTTAACAAGAAAAAGAAACCTCTGGGGCAACTTTCGATTTTTTAGTGGTGCATAGAACATTTCTTAGTACCTTTCGTAAAATGCAGGTCTTTCAACTCTAAAGTAATTGTAATAAGGTTTACATAAATTCTGGACTTATGGATGATCCCATGAATCCTATGCACTACAAAACCAGATACCACTGGCACCACCCTCCTTTCCCTGGATTAAGAGATTATCCTAGGTCTCTTAGATGACAACTAATGATTTTACCAATGAAGTTCCACTTGCATTCATAAATTATTTTGATTTCCAGTGTCGAAGTCATTTCAAGGAACAAAAATTGTTGACACATCTACTAACATGAAATTAAATGTTTCAGATTGTGACACTATAATGCATGTTCTTGTTAAAAGCGTATGGTCTGCTGAGATAACATTGCAATTACTTAAAAATTTAACAGTTCCTTTACCTTTTTCTGTTTTTATTTTTTCCAGGTAAATTAGAATCATAATTAACAGCTAACTTTAAAATAATGTCTGTCAGCGTTGTGTTTACATTGCTTCTGATGGAGGCCGTGTTTGTTGTCCACTTGTCATTGCTGACAAGGGCATATCAAGGATCAAAGAACACCATATGAAGGAGTTGTTGGTAGGTGTCATTTTTGCTATTTCTTCTAGAAAGAATTACAGTTATATTAAAATTAATACATTTTGTTTGTTCTTGAAGGATGGAGTCCGCACTTTTGATGACTTTTTACGCAAGGGACTGATCGAGTATCTCGATGTTAATGAGGAAAATAATGCTCTGGTTTGTTCCAATCTAATAAGTCCTGAGGACATCTTCTTCTTGATGATACTGTACCTGATAGAAAATGACTCTCAATAACTGATTTATGTTTAACAGGTAGCTTTATATGAAGGAGATGCTACACCTGATACAACCCATATTGAGATAGAGCCTTTCACAATCCTAGGTGTTATTGCCGGGCTAATCCCATATCCTCATCATAATCAATCTCCAAGAAATACCTATCAGGTTTGTCTGCAACATTGTTATGTCCTGATGTCTGGAATTTTTTGTTTCCAGGTGCTGAAAATTTCATTGTTTTTATTTCATCTAGTGTGCAGTGGCGAAGCAAGCTATGGGAAACATAGCGTTTAATCAAGTAAGTGGTTCTAGTCCATAGCTAACAGTCATATTTATTTCTCTAACCATGTTCTCTCTCTGTGTTCTACCATGTTGACTGTATTGCAGTGTTAAGGATTCTGAACAATTTTTTTTTTTCTCCATATCCTAAACCCTTTGTTTATCGTTGTTGACAACGGTAGTTGGAGATTTTTCTTTTTTTTTTTTTTGGGTTGGGGGGGGCTCCAAAAACTGCCATCACATGCAACCGTCAATTGTTTATCCAACTAAGGATTATATCCCTCGTCGGTCTTCTCATATGTTACTCTATAGACTGTTTGCCTGTTCATTTCATTAATTTGATTATTCTGCCTCTGGATTCATCATTTGCTTCTAAAATGAAAACTTAGCATTCAATTTCAGAGTTACGATATAGACACTTGTGAATAATGTTTTCTTGACTCCCAAAGATGCCCTTTTTATTGTTTTAATATAATTTGATGTTGTCTCCAATTAATAAAAAGTAAAAAAATAAAAATAATAATGAGCTTTCTTTCACTATAATTGGAAGGGTAGAATTAATACGACAGCTATTTACTGGATTTATAAACTTATGGAAACCACACATGCTGAGAAGTTCATGCATTTAGTGCCATTTTGTATAAGCATTATGAGAAAACTAAAAGGATAAAACCCAAAATCAGTTTCAGAAGTTTCTGACTGCCAAACTGATGCAGCTGCTGTTGATGAATGTTTTCTTGGCATGTATTTGTTAAATATTTTTTCTTTTTCCCCCTTTTCTGTGGATGATAAATTGTGTACCAATTCTCAAAGCCATTCATTAGGTTAGTTTTATATAATTAAATCATCCAAACAAGGTTGGTCGACCTTACTTTTATGTTCTGTTTGCTATTTCCTTTATATGTTGAGTGAGCATAGCTTATAATTTTTCATATTTAAATATTCTTCTTTGTTATTTAATAATTTTGAAGCCTTATTTGTTTTAATAAGAAATGGTAAGATTTCAAATTTGGTTAATTCTTGCAAAAATTTGAAGTCTTTTCTCATAAACAATCAATGTCTCTCTCCTTTTTCTTCCCAACAATCTCTTGCCACAGCAACAACCTGGAAGACACAACCCCAAAAAAAAAAAAAAAGTTTTCTCATTTATGAAAGGCAAAATGTTTTTTGAAAGAAACAGTCTATCATTATTGCTTGAAGTATTTGAAAGAGACAGTCTATCATTATTGCTTGAAATATAAAATTACAAGGCACATAGTGAATCATCAGTACTTAAGAAACCAATAGCATCTGTGCACACAAATTTATTATAACAAGGTTGTAACATGAACATATTACACCACTATTGAACTCACTTTTCATATGTCTATAGAGGATGGGGTTCAAAGCATTTTTCAGTTACTGTCAGACATCCTTTTAAACAAATACACATCAGCTTTTGGTGATAAATGGGGCCTTCTCATCCATCTTTTAAATTTCTTTTTAGTGTCTCAGTATATGCAATTTCAGTTTCTGTGGCTAGGGAAAAACAAATATACAATTTACTTGTTTCTTTTTGCATAAGAGATATCAGTTGTCTGATAATTTTCAATTTTGAGATCTAGTTTTACGGCAAGGACTAGGAGAGAAGGCGAAAAAGGGGCCGCCCCCTGGGGGGTTCAATTTCTTTGAGAAACATTTATTCATGAATATGAAATTTTTTAGTTTCATAACAGTTGAATGGTTAAATCTCTCAAAATGTATGTAAATTAATTGATATTCTTTTGTTATGTTCAGTCGGATGACAGTAGGTAAAATGATTGAGCTTTTAGGGGGTAAAGCTGGAGTTTCATGTGGTAGGTTCCATTATGGAAGTGCCTTTGGAGAACCAAGTGGCCATGCAGACACAGTTGAATCTATAAGGTGCTTTTTTGCTTCCTTTTTAATTTGTTTTCTATGGATTCTTATCCAGGATTCTGTATTGGATTTATCAATTTTTTTCCTTGCTTAATGACAATGAAACACTTGTGAAGCATGGCTTTAGCTACAGTGGCAAGGACATGATATATTCAGGTTTGCTGTTTGTAATCCTAGCTGATTAAATGTCCGTAATCATTGGAATCCAGCCAAAAGATTAGGATTAATTTACTGAAAGGAGCATTATAAGACTGATGCACGCATGTGTTTTTGGGGAATTATCATGATAACTTCAATTTTTCTCCAGATATAACTGGATGCCCTCTGCAGGCTTACATTTTCATGGGGCCAATTTACTAACAGAAGTTAAAGCATATGGTAGATTCCATAGTTTCTTTTGCGCTGTTTTGAGTGTTGTGTCATGTTTTATGATTATTTACCTTTTTCTTTCTTTCTGTGCAAGTGACTAGCCATTAAATATTAGAACATCTCCAAAAGGCTTTCAAATAAAATTTTATTATTTATTTGAAGAGATACATCAGCATTTAAAACTCCAAAAGACACTCCGATTAAGATTCTTCACGCAAGAAATAGTTCTCTCTCTTCCATTTTGAAGAGTTGCTTTCTCCCGCTTGAATTTATATTTTATTACTTTTTATTGGGGAGAGAGGGAAGTGCTTTAATTACCATTTATTTTTCCTTTGAAAAAATATTTATTTGATTAAAATAATAATTAACTTATTTCTATTTGAAGAGCCTTTTGGAGAATAACATATTTTTTCACTCTCCTTTTTGCCACATAGGTAAGCAAATAGATTTTGAAGAGTAAAATTAATAGAGCCTTTTGGAGATGCTCTTAACATTCAAGTTATGTGTTTGAGGTCTGAGAAATCAAATTTGCTGCTCAACCAACCTTGGTGATATGTACTTCAAACTTAACAATCACTCCAACAGAAAAGGACATGCTAACTGCATATGCTTTATCTACTGTCAAACAGGAACTGACATTCCCTTCCTCCTCTTTAGAGAACAAAAGTGAAACAGACAACAAAAGGAAAATAATTGAACACTTAAAGTAAGCAGTGTTATTTTGGAACTAACTGTTTCTTCTTCATGGCATCACATATGGACAGTATTGTTTCTTGATGACAACACAATCAGTCATCTCATACCATTGTACATAAAATGTAAAAATGCAATAAGAGTTTAATATCTTTGTTGAAATTGAGACTCTTGCATGAGTTATGTCATCTAGTTTTGTTAAAAGGTGTAACTATAGATGATATGTCATCTCAGACCATATGCATGATAGCCAATAATTTGATGATGATCAGGTCCTGGATAAAATGCACGCCCGAGGAAGTGGACCCCGTGTCATGCTAACTAGACAACCCACTGAAGGGAGAGCTCGGAATGGAGGTTACCCATAACCTAACATTTCTTATGTTTAATACCTAATTAGGCATTTTTTACTATAATAAAAAAATTCATTTTCCAGGACTTCGAGTTGGAGAAATGGAACGTGATTGTTTGATTGCTTATGGAGCTAGCATGTTGATTTTTGAGCCTAATGGTTTCCAGTGATCCTTTTGAAGCTCAGGTATTATCTCATGCTTGTGCAAGTAGGTTTTCATTTATTTCATGTATGATTGTGAGTGATTTAATTAGTGAAGTCCAGGTTTTAGCTTGTTTTTTATTGTCTAATGCACTACTGATGCCATCAAACATTTTTCAGTCACTAGCTTCAATTTTGTATTTGATTTTATTGTTATCTCACCTTGTTCAACATAACTTATCCGTTTAGAGCTCCAGGATTCACTTCATTGTTTATATAGCTAATGTTCTGTTATGATTGTACAGAATGATACCTTATGAGCACTTTTGATTGTGAGATTGTCTCTTGCACATAGCAATAAGTTCTTCATTTTTTTTTCCCTGTGATGTGGTGCCCAAAATCTTCTTGTTAAGCTGTATTTACTTAACTCTGTGGTGATTGTTTGATAGGAATGTGTATGAACTTCTACCATTATCCATCTCCATTAATGGTGGAAGATTTGTCTTTCCATTTTAGTTCTTGCTTCATAGAGATCCAACATATCTGTTTTTATTTGTCAATCTTTTTGAAGCTACCACAATATTTAATAACCTCTATACAAGAAAAATCTTTATGCTATGAACGAACTGCCTAGCCTGTGATACCAGTTCATCCATCCCAATCCGCAAAGCAATTCTTATTAGAATGAACAACTAGACCCCACTTTTAAAGCTCAAGTTAAGGTAATCCCTGATGCACTTCCTTCCCCTCCACAACTAATGAGTTCGTCTTCATTTTGATAGAAAATCTTTGTTTTATCACAGAGAATTGATTTGATTAGATTTATTGTTGTCAATTACTCAAAACCTTTTCACAAATCTCTATTTTCCATTTGCCATTAACTACTAGATATTAGATAACTTAGCCTTTATGACGCTGCAATCTTTCTTATCATTCAAGAGTTCCTCCCTTTATATTTCCTCTGAATTTTTCCTCTGTTCTTAAATTAAACCTGCTCTGCAGTTCATTGGATGGACTAGACTACATAATCAGTCTGCCATCTTGGTCCGTCCTTCCAATCTACCTCCAGGGTTTATATCCTTCTGCACCAAAGTTTTGGAAGCTGCTGTTAGACTATTTATTGCCAAATGTCTGCAGCAATTATAGATAGAATTACCTGAGATTTTTTAAGACCTTTGCATGATTTCTATCTTCTGTAGCCATCTAAACTTTCCTCCAGGATTAACCTCTTTTAAGTAAATCTTTATGTCATCATTCTAATTTTCAGTGGTGTTGATTATGCACCCACTTCTAAAATGTAATCTTTTGTTTGATACTATCCAGCTTGGGTATGAATGATTGACATCCTTGTCGAAATCCATGCATATCCAATATTACCATATCCATATTAATGTGCTTTAGAGGGTGGATATGGATCTGAATTTAATCCATATGGATATGGATATCTATGGATAATATTAAGTCTTTTTATTAATAAATTCATTCTTATTTAAATCAAATTTTATGTATAAAGCTTTTTAATAGATTTTCAATTAAATAAATCATAAAATGAAATCAAAATTAGCAATATAAATTTTAAATTTAATTCAAAATATTTAAATTTTTATATTTAGAAAAATAAAAATCTGCTTGTGACACAACTCCAGGATTTCTGGAGTTCCTTGATGTATACTTGTAACCCATTTCAAGATCTATTGCTATCTGTTATTGACTCAGATGACATGGGAACTTCTATGGAAGTTGTTGGAATTTCATTTCCAGTTAATTAGTTGCATTGTTATGATCCATTACTCACATAATGGTAGAATGCCTTTTATTGTTCAACATTCCTTTGCAAACTGATTATGGAAATGAATAAGTTATATGTGGCACTAGGAGAAAAACTGACACACACTTGGTCATCTTTACCTTTTCATACCCTTGATGGCAGATATGAATCATATGATCCTTCGTTCCTTGATTGTGAAAATATTTGCCTTCAATCAAGTAGAAATATAGATAGCTTCTGTTACCCTCAAGAAAATCCTGCTCAAGCAGTGGTGGTGTAAAAGAATTGTGATATTTAACCTGGTTGTGTAGAATCAGCATATTCAGAAGTTATCAAATTTTTGTTAAGTCTTCTTTATCTATCATTTCTGTAATTTTTGTAGAAGCCTGCATTTTATTATGTTTCTGTTTCACGGAGTTCAAAACACAAATATTATATATTTTGTATGGTTGATTGTCTATATTTGCATGATTACTTGAATTGTTGGATTCAATTTCATTAGTTTTTATGGTGGTCCACATCCTCAAACCCAAAAATATTTCTGTACGTCTCTTGTGAGAGGAAGGAGAAATATGGAAGTGTCATCTTTAAATGTAAGCTCTGTTGTTTATCTTGTGACTCAGGTTTGTAGAGTGTGTGGTCTGTTGGGCTATTACAACCATAAGCTGAAAGCTGGCATTTGTTCTACTTGTGAAAATGGTGATAATATTTCTAGCATGAAACTGCCATATGCATTCAAGCTCCTGATCCAGGTGTAGTTTATTTATTGTTTTTGAAATACACTTGCTTAACTGATGACTATTAACCTCTTTTTGGGTATGCCTGCGCGGGTGGCTGAGTAGTTTTTATATTTTGTTTGCTCTTGCTTTCCTTCATACTCCCGTTGATCACATTTCTAACATTTGTCTATTCTTTCAGGAACTCCAATCAATGAATATTGTTCCTCACTTGAAACTGGCTGAGGCATGATCCCAAAGGCTATTCATTTTGCCATCTCAGTTCACAAAAACTGAGAGAGATGAATTTTGATCTGATCTGTACATGGTAGCAGAGTCATCTCAGATGGTGCTGACATTGAATTGCACTTTTGCTGTTGGAGTAGGGATTTTCTGTGGCATGTTTTAAAAAAGTGCATAGTACGACGAAAAGCCCTAGGTTGTGGTTTTCTTAAAGCATTTTCTTGTATTTCAAGTGGTTGGAATTGGTTCACAATGAAGGCCTTATTTCTTGAGCATTTGCTGAGATAAATGAATCTTTTCTCCGTTTCATTTCCTCTTACTGTCTTACAGAGGAACGGATGGACGAGTTTTTTTGGCGGAACAGCTGCACAATTTCGCATGCAGCAAATCAGTCGGTTGTGAAGGAAACGCATATGGTATCATCGGTTGTAAAAGAAACACATATTGCATCTCATGCATTTTAAGAGTAAGTTATCTTATTACATTATTTGTCACATCAAACGACAGTAAATATTATCCGTAGTTTGGTTCATTTTTTACTGACTCTCAGAAGTTTATCAAAATCCCCATGAAATATCAAATTTAATTGGAGACAAATTTTTCTTTATATTTAAAATAAAACTACTAAACTTCCCAAAAACTAGTAATTGGGTACTTAGATAAGATTTTATATATGCCCAAAAAGCAGGGGAAATTAATAAAGAATAAGATTGATGAATTAAAATAAATAAATAAAATCTGTTTTCAAGTGTGGGGATATTTTCACCTAATTATTTTTTAAATCCATTCTTTTTCTAGAAAATAATTCTAATAAATTTACACTAATTTTTAAATACACGAAGTAATAAAAATTTTTGACAATTAATCAAGAAAAAAAATATCTTCACTTTCAAGGTTGGAGAAATAATCATAAAGACTTAAATTTTCAATAAGGGATGTCGAGACTTTCATTTGATCATAATGTCTTTGGGTGTTATAAATTCAAAAAAAAAAAAAGATTCCAAAAATTTATAAAAAAATAGAAGTATGGCATTAAAAATTAATGTAATAATATAAATATTTTAAATTAATTTTAATATCTAAAAAATATTTTTATTTTTTACAATCTATTAGATTTATTTTATTATAGTAAGTAATTTTTTAAAAATAAATATAAATATAATATTAAAATAAATAAATCAATTAAAATTATTATGAAATAGTATGTAAAAAAAATAATTACAACTTTATTAATACGGAGATATTTTGTTAACTGAAAAAATCTATTCAACCAAAAACTTATTTAAAATCTTTATAATAAATACAAATATATTGTTAAAATAAATAAAATAATTTTAAATTTTAAATATTATTTTAAATGTTAAAAATAATTTAATATTATTAATTTACTAGATAGGTTATATTATTTTTATTAAATTTATATTAATTAAAAAAACTTTCAAATTAATTCTTTTAGTTACTACATTCAAACGGTATTATAATAAAAAAAAAAGGATTTCAGTGTTTATTTTTTAAAACTTGACGGCTTTTGTTTTTATTATTTTATTCTCATGATACAAAATGAACAAATAGAATCATGTGTTTTTGTATTTAACAATTAATTATTTATTCTTATTTGATTAAATCTTCAAACTTCTTCCTTCTTTGTATTTTTTAAATTAGTTTTTGGAGTGGGTTGGATTTAGGAAAATTGTAGTGTGAATATATCACCACTCGGTTTTAATTTGTAAAAGATCTATTTTCTAAGAAGTAATCTTTGAATAATGACAGTCAGCTCTTTTTAGTTTGCTAATATTATTTAAAGAAATAAGACTATTTTAATTTGTAATTGTATTTCAGGAGAGAGCTTACAGCGGTACAATCAGATTTTCTTAAGAATCCTCAGTAAAATCATTGGGAAATCAACTTATCTGTTTACTTATTTATCTCAAAATTTTAAAGGTATAGCAACCATTCGGTATCTTTCAATTTTATTAACAAACTCTTAACAAAATTTGATTAAAAAAATAATAATTAAAATTCTGAAGTGCCATCTCAATTTTTTTTTTTTCTATCCGAAGTACTAACATCTCATGCATTATAACTGATAAATTTTATTATTGGTAAAATTATTTATGAAATCTAATTGATATAACATTACTTGTAGAAATTTTTAATCATATTGGGGTTGCTTGAGAAGTGTAAATGTCTCATTCCCTTAACTAAGGACTTTTGGTTATTTAGATTTCATATCACATATTAGTAGGAGCAGATTTGTGAGTTTAATGACGCTCAATAAGCCTTTAATGCTATGTTTACGGGTAAGGATAAATTGTGAGATTGAATTAAATTATGGGACTTAAAAAATAATCTTCTATAATTTATTAGTATCTCTTTTGGTAAGTACAATAAGATTGATAAGAATGAATGAAATGTTTTTGTACTCTCTATCACTTTTTTTTTCATTTAAATTAAATTTAAAAATTAATTTAATAATTTTTTAAGTATAGACTTTCATATTTTATTAGATATCAGAGTTTTATTCAATGATTTTTTTAATTATAATCAATTTAAGATTAAATATCTAAATTTAATTCAATAATTTAGTTGGTAGTGAATATTAAGCATAAGAAATTATACAATTTTTTAATAATAAATTGAAAATTGGATATTAAAATAATTATTTAGTAGTATATAGTATATCTATTGATATAATTATTAATTCATTTATTATTTGATTGTTATGTAAAATATCAGCTTAAATATTATTTAATTTCATTTAAATTTAATTAGTAATATCTAACGTAATGTTGGAGTGAACATGAATAATATCATATATGATTCAGTTTAATGTAATCTTGTATGATTTTATGTGCCAAACATAGTTTAATTCTATTACAAGAGGATATATCTGGGACAAAGAAAAAAATAAAATTAATTTATAGTATGAATATAAAGATTGAAAAAAAATATTTGACACAAAAATTAATAAGAAAATAAAAAGATTAACGATAGAATTAATTAGCATAAATATTTAACCCCAAAAAAAAATGAAAATAAGAACAAAAACGAGGAACCAAAAAGTAGCATATTATGATAATTTCAAAAAATAAAAATAAAAAATAGAAAACGAACAGAAGTTGAGTGGTAAGTTAGGCGGCTGCACGTGGGATGGTAGGTGAAGTGGAGTGCGTCACCACTGACAAAAGCAAGATGTAATCAAAAAGGCAAAAAATACTTATTGGTGCATGATTCACCTATTACTTCGTTATATTACATTATTCTTGCATTTTCGCTTACTTATCTAATTTCGGTTTTTTTCTCTTACTTTGGGTTACAATACATAAACTGAGGGTTGGCTTTTCGGGTTTCAGTTCAGTTTTTACGAATTATGATTTGGGCTTTAATTATTTTGATTTTGAAAATTCAATCCAAATGGGTTCAAAAATTTATTCGGTTCGGTCCCATTTGGATTTGAGTAACAATTTTGGGTCAAGAACCGGTTTGGGATGAGTTTAAGGAAATGGGGTTTTTTTTTTCAATTTTTAATTTTTAATTTTTAATTTTTTTTACATTGAAATGTAACTGGATCGAGTTTGATGCTTGGTTCGATTTTAACCCCATTGGTTTTCAATTCTCACTTCAATTAATTTGGTTCGAATTGAACACTCACCCCCAATATGTATTATGAAAAATGTAGATCTTGTGTAATATTTTAGTTTAAGTTTCTTTCTTATATATTGTCGTCCTTATTTATTTTTATAATTTTAAAATCTTTTAGCTTTCTTTTTTTATTGATTTTACCTTCTTTTTAGACCGTGGGTCTCTTTATATTTACTGCAGAAATAGATCTTATGCAATATTTTAGTTTAAATTTATTTCTTTTAACCAATTATGCTACGTTTATTAAACAAGAACTAAAATATGCTAAAATTGAAATGAGATAGAATTAGAATAAAAAATATAAAATCATAAAAGATTATTCACTTAAGTTGTATGAATCAAAACTAAATAAATTATATTCTTATTGATGTGTTTATTTTATTGTGGAATATGAATTATTTTAAATTATTAAAATGCCCTTGTTAATTGTTGTCCCTAATATTATTTGCCTATATTAAAATAATAACATTGTTAAAAATAAAAAATAATAAAACTAGTAATAATAATAATAAAGACAATATATTATTTAAAAAAATAATAAATTTTATTAATATTAATGACATTAATGAAAATAATAATAATTAAAATAATAAAATTTAATAACATTAATATTCATATAATAGTTATTTATGTTAATGATAGTGACAACATTAATGATATTATTATTATTATCATCATCATCGTCGTCATCATCATTGTTGTTGTTGTTGTTGTTGTTACTACTGGTGCTACTACTATTATTATTGTTGTTATTGTTACTCTTATTGCAATTGTTGTTGTTGTTATTATTATTTTTATTAAAGAATAGAGGACCTATTGTACATAAATCAAACTTTTAAGAATTTTCATAAATTATAGGGACCAAATGAAAAAATAACATAACTTGATTGAGGGCAATTTAAGGAACATAAAAATTTAATGGAACATAAATTATAATTTCAAAAACAATAGTACTAACTGCCTCGAGTCTAGAAATGTAGTGGCTACTTGGCTGAAACTACCAGCTAACTGCTTGGATAGAATCTCAAATTTGATTTTGTAATGGTAACTTGCAAAATCAACATAATGGCTAATTGCTTATTCTAGTAGTGATCTGGCAAGTCTCGTGAATGTTAATAGCAACTATTTGAATGTTAATAGTAACTATTTTACTTGTCCAAACTATATAAACTCAAATCAAAATAAAATTTAACAAGTTTTCTAAGCAAAAATCACTATATATAACATACCTTTAGCTTTCAAAATATATCTTCACTCATTAATTCATTATTAAGCTATTGTTTGTAAACATACACTTATGAGAGTGAAATCTTCGTAATCTTTATTTCAATATTATAATCAAGCGATGTAAGTGTGGGAAATACTAGAGATAGGACGTTTGAGGTAAAGTGTGGGAAATACTAGAGATAGGACGTTTGAGATTACCTCAAGTTATAAAGGTTGATTGACACTTTAAGTCAATTATAAATTTTAAAGCCTTGCATTGTAAAGGCTTGGTTGATGTAGGCATAATTTGTTGAACCACAAAAAAATATCACGTTTGCTCTTTCTTTCCTTATCTCTTTAATTCTGTTTAATTCTATTTATTGTTATTACATTAGTTTAAATTGTTGTTTGATTTTATTTGGTTAAGTTTTAAAACCCAATTCACCTCCTTGTGGGTTTAGTATAGAAAGGAATTTCATTTGTAGTTATTTCATGCATTGCATTAGCGAAGGAATTAAAGTGATGAGTAAACTTTGTTGAGATTTTGTTCTGTGATAATTAAGACTTGCGATGCAATAATACCTAAGATGTTTTTGAATAGTATATGAACACCGTAAGCTAATTGCTCATATAGTCAAAATTTTCCAGAACTAGTCTATGATTATCTTTATTATCGCAATCTGTACTTCATTTCAAAATATGGAATCAGTCAAAATTTTTTAATCATATTTATGGAATTTACTAAGAAAATTGCATTACTATATCGAATATGCAATCTTGGTTGATCTCTTCTCTTTTTATAGAAGTCCATAACGAAAGATGTTGTGGTTTTAAATAAAGCTTTTGAAAGAATATAATCAATTGTTGTCGAAGGGAATTTTAATTTTCAAATAAATTCTAATTAATTAAAGACGGCACCTAACAGGGACAACATATTGCTAACTGATCTTGTGATTTACCGTTATACAATATTCAAGAGCGTACAGAAGTTTCTAATAAATTATAAAATTCCCAGCTCAATATTTTGATGTCGATGGGGTCTTCTCATATCATGCCGGCATGAAGGGCAGGTAATCCCCCCTGTCTCAAGCCATATGCCCATACAGCTTGCATGAAACACTGCAAGTAGATAATTAAACCAAAGAAATAAAATTGATCAGCAGATAATTATGTAATTTCACAATTAGCTAGGTTAAATTAATTTTTAATTAATAATTGAGAGCATGACGGGTTAAAACTTACCGTGTGTGCAGGGAAGTACTTTGAGATTTTCCCCCTCCTGATAATCCTCAAGGCATATCGCACACATCATGTCTGCATGAAGTTGATTTGAAGTTTCAGACCCGAACACAAAGCTAGGCAGTGCGTTCACTAGACTTGTTCTTTGTTGCTGTTGAGTCTGCTCTTCCATCATTACAGGATCGGGTGGATCGGTTCCGGGAATATGACTTGCCATGTATGCACGTATAGTGGATGATGCTACCCACACTAAAGATATGATCATCACCACAAGTAACCAGTACCACAGTTTGTCTTCCGAAGAATTCGATGGAGGAAGTAAACAACACTCTCCAGCTTGTCCCAGCGCGTGGTCCTTTAGATATTGATCGGCATCGAAGGAGACGAACGTGGCATGTATGTTTATGCCCTCTTTATTTATCTGGACTGCTTATACCCAAAAAAAAAAAAAAAATTAGGATTTACACAAAAAACATTAATAATCTAAAATTTGTAAATAATTTGAAAGGATATTTTTTATTATATACTTGATGCCTTTCGGCCGTTTACTCTATCATCGTACACAATTGCGGCTTGATAACCTGCGGCTTGAGCATTCCGGATCTTAATGTTGTAACCATACACGCCCCGAATTATTAAAACAAAGTCGGTTGTTTTTTCTAAAGGAACAACAGGGTTGCTTAATAGGGAACAAACCGTTTGGAGGAGCCGCTACATGGAGAGCTCCGCACATGCTGGTTTTATTACCATCTAAAGGGAAAAAAAAAAGTAAAAAACAGAAAAATTATGCTACAATACAGATTAGATTTTTCTCAAGAAGCAAACAAATTAGCAAACAAATTATGGAGGTAAAGCCAAAATTTTACGGTAAGAACCAGGGATGTCGGGAAAGTGCACATTTGACGGTAACCAAACTACAGTTGCGTACGTTAGAGAAGAAATAAAGTGGAGGTAGATACTGAAGATGACGAAGCGCATGAACACTTTTCCCATCTTTCTCTCTTCACCCGTTCCTGTTGTTAAACAGTACACTTGAACTCAGAAGGTGAGCTGCCTTCAGACATCCCCAGCAAACGCTTGCACTGTATATCCAATTGGCGTGAAGATCACTCCATGGTCAACGTTTTTTATGGAGATGTTACATGGGTAGAAGAAGCATTCAGGTTGCGGAAGTAAGAAAATGATTTCAAAGAGTACAGTAGCAAGAAAATGGTCTCGGAGTATACAGTAGCAGCATTGAAGTGCACATATATACCTCGTCAAAAGCAGCATTGCAATATTCCATGTCTGGTCTCCCACTTTGGGTTGCCACGTCATTATTTTAAAACCTTTGTTATTCAATTTGTTCCCACAAACTTTATTGGGTTAGTAGTTCCACGAGGCCTTATTTACAAAGTGTTTTTCTGTATAACAGAAAAATTAAAACTCATCATCATAAATTGCATGAACAGACATTAAATTTGATTATTATTATTATTATTATTATTATTATAGAAAATAAATTTTAAAGAAAATAAATAAATTTCATTAATAGATTATGGTTATGTTAATGTTAGGCATTTAATGAGATGATCATGTGATTGATTAAACATATTCGCATTAATAAGAACAAGAATTAATGAGTTAAAATTTTTTATCAATAATAAAAATAATAGTAGCAGTAGTAATAAGCATAATCATAATCCAAATAATAATAATAATAGCAACAACAATAATAATAAAAGAATAATAATAAAAGAGTAGGAGTACAGAACGTTATTTGCAATCATCAAACTGGGGAAAATAATTTCTTTTTATCCTCTCTTTTCTAAGTAGTGAAAATAGTAATGGAATATGTCTATATGAGAGCTAACTATTTTCATTTGTTGGGAATATGGTATCTAAAATCATTTCTTTCATCCTTTGCTACCCAGAAATGTTGGCTTGAGAGATGAGCTCTCATTACGAGTACAATTTTTCTTTTTTTTTTTTGGTACATTTTAATTGAGACTTCAGAGTGTTCTCTCTTCCATGTTTTTCAGTTTTAGGGCCCCATTCTCTTCAGTGATTTCAACTTCAGTGCGTGCTTGCAGTGGAAAAGAAAAAAATCAAAACCGTATTTGGCAAAAGGTGGACAGAACAATGTTCCAATATAATTGGAAATGGGTCAATGTGATATTATAAAATAAACTGCACATTCCCAAAAAAAGGTTCCCGTGCTTAGCTGCATGCAAGCTTTGGTGGGTGCTGATGCATCTTCCTGAACAAATATGCATATGTGGGGTCCCCATCATTTGATCATCTCATCCCTTTTCAATAATACCAGCTGCTTTTACGAATTAAAGAGTATCTTGAAATCTCTGGCTTTTAGCACTGTAAGCGAAATAAGATTTTGTTTGGGTTCCAGTGGACATGAAAAGAACGTCGAAAATTAATTTATAGATATATCGAGAATGGGAAGAAGCCGAAGATTTAAATTTGAGCAAGTATTTGTAACTTTAAAACCGCTTTTGTTTATGAAATCCAGATACCGCTCTTTTGTTTAACCACCGTTACGGTCTCTATATAATTGAAGAATGGGGGCACATGCTTGCAGTCAAATCAGTCACATATGGACGGTCAATGAGAACCCGTACTGATTTATTCAACGGTCAGGATCCGCGGTTTCCGAAAACACCCATCTTTCCCTTCTGCTCCCGGGTCCAAATTGGTCGGGTTTACAAGATTAAGGAGAGTCGCTCTCTTACTACTAGCTACTTCACCAGAACTCCCTGACATTTCGCTCTCTAATTCTAGTCTGACTGTCTCCTTTTCCTTTCAATAAAGCCTTTCTCTGTCTATCTCTTCTTGCTTTAATTAAAGTTAAATCTCATACTAGCTCCTCTTGTAGGATATTAGGATGTTAGACCTTTCTGTTGGTGCAAAACGGCATGGGAGAAATAGGTGGCTAAAAATAGTGGAGCCTTCACGTGCTGCACTTTCGGCACGCATAGGTCCCACAATTTGTTAAATACTCGTGCTTTTTGAAATGTTTTTTTTTTGGATTAAAATATAAAGTGAAAAAGAGAATAAATCAATTAACATTGAGTGCAGCAAAAGCGTTACTGTTCAATTTCTTTCCGGGTTACAAATTCCTCAAATTAAAGACAAGTGGCTGTAAAATGCTCGACCAAAGAAAAGCATTTAAGCGGCATCAAGCTGGTAAATAGATATATGGCAATTTTTTTTTTTGGTCGCTTGGGCCTTGTATGTCTATTTTTTGTTATACTATCCTTGCGCGACAGTGCCTATTTCATTAAACTAATGAAAGTGAATGTTTAATAAGTTCTATTCTTTTTTTTTTTTGGTGCATGTAAAATTAAATATTGATCATATGTCATTAAATATATAACATGACCAGTAGCCTATTTGTTTTTGTTGTACTGATATAAATAGAAATTTTTAGAAATGAAGTTTAATTCTATGATAATAATGAGTCTTGTGGCCGCCAGTAGCTAAACCATTTTTTCTTTTTAACTTAGAGTTATTGATTTCTCTGTTTTAGCTAGAACTTAATTTAAAATAAATTAAGATAAAATATTATGAATTATTTAATTCTTAAAAAATAGTAATATGAAATCTAACGGATGAGATTAAATTTATTATTAAATCAATTAAATATTTCAGAAGACTGGAAACTTGATTATCATGTCACTTGTAAATTTTGGAGAAATAGAGCGTAAATGAATAGCGTTTCATCATTAAACATATAGCGTTTACCCCAAATCTTTATCTGAAACATTAAGAAAAACAAAAGTTTGAAAATTTAAGAATTATACTTGAAACCAGCACCATCCAATATGAAATCAATACTTACCTAAGATATAGAACCAAAATATTTATATTGTGTAAAAGTAATAATGGTCATGATATTATTAATTGACAGATCATCATATGAGATAACATAGTTTCCTAAACAAAACTTGAACGCCAATATAAAAGGGAAGGGAAAAAATATGAAACATTTTATTTAAGATGTGCAATAATGTACGTGAAATATGAGTATATTAAAACATGTAACATAGAATGCTAGTCATGAAACTCTAAACATAGGGGTCAAGGTCGGCCAGTGAGACGATGGGGGATAAGCTTCATCGTCGAGAGGGAAACAACCCGGATCACCAGCTAAGGCCCCTAAATGACCGCTCAGTGATAAAAGAGGTAGGGCTAGTCATGGAACTCTAAACATTTAATATGAAATTTCAATGCTAGAATATCGAAGAAAAAGAAAATTTTAAGGGTATTAAAATTTACTGTCTGGAAAATAAATATATATAAAGTTTTAAAACTTCTTATTCATTGGATGAATAATAGATCTACTTGCAAACTAAAATCTCAGCACCTTGGCTATTGATGATGAGGCTGTTGATGATGATTTTTAGAGTGTGGAGTGAATTTTTTTGTTAGGTAAAGTGAAAAAGTATGAGAAAGAAAGCGTGTTAGAGGTTGATTTGTGTATGTATTTTATATTTTTCTTTCGAAATATTTTAGATAATACACTACATAAAATAAAATATCCATATAAATTTTAAATATGGGTATATGTAGTTACATACCCTGTTTTGGGAGTAAATTTAATTAAAAACCCGGCAACTGGCTGTTGGGTCCGGATTTTGGCATGGCTAATTAGAGGTGATCAACAATATTATATTTTATATTCATTTAAAAAAATATTTTTTTTTTTTTTTTGCCGAGACTGACTTAATTTGTTTCTTATGCTTAAAGTTTCTTTGATGTGATTGATATATATGGACGGTAAAATGGCTGCATGCATAGGTTATTAGATAGAATTTGGTACGATTTCTTTTTTTCTTTTTTTCTTTTTTTTTTTTTGAAATGGTGAAGAATTGTACATTATTCAATACAGAATTTCTGAAATGTTATGTTGTATTGTATTATCAGATACTAATATATCCGATAGTACAATATTTAAGGTGGTTAGCTAGGCCAAACTCAAAAAATTTCTTTAGTACTATGTTTAGTTTTAGGGCGTCGAGTTCTTTTTGCTTATCGGCTATAAGGAATTCGTAATGAAGGTAGTCGGTTTTCTTATTTTATTTGATATAAAGCGTTATCCTAATGGAGACTCGAGTCTTAGGTCGTCCTAATGTCACGGTCCGCGTCTTTTCTCATGGCCCGGCCCGCGGAGGGTTCTAGAAACCCTAGAGACTTGTGTAAATATTAATGTGGTAGGTGGTAGTTGGTAGTTGGCATAGATTTAATGCTTCTTTGTATCCTATAAATAGGAGGAGCCTCATTCGGCTCATATCATCCGAAAATCCAATAAACATTGTAGCTTTGTAAGCTTTCTCAAGTAATACAAGTCCTTTCCTCCAATCTTGAGTGTCTCCGAGCGGAATCCACTTTCCGGTCTTCGAATCCAGTAGCGGATTTGAGTTTGAGGCTGACTTAGGGCCAAGAGTGTGTGAATTTGGCGCCTAAGGCCGCACGGTATCGCAAGGAAACAAACCGGTCCGTGACACTAAGTACTTTATTTTGTGCCTGATGTAACGATGTACTATTGGCCTTTCTTGGCCCTTCTCATGAAATTTACTTTGGTGTGAGGGAGTGGAAGGCGCATAGCCACTTTGTACATAAATTGCAAAATTTTGTGGCATCTTAAAAATATTGATAAAACTGTAAATTAACAAAGCGACACTACATGACAATAAGGGAAATTATTTTAATTCTAATATTTACTTTTAACACTTATATTTCAATAACTTTTTTGTATCACTAAATTAACCTAAATATAATTGACTATTAATTAACAATTTGATAAAATATTGTTTAACAGATTTTTATGCAGTGCCATATTTTATCTACAATAAACTACATCAACAATGAAAAACTGATCAATATCCAAAACGTCTTTGTCTATTATTATGGACTAAATATTTTCATTTTTTCTTGGTTAATAGAATTCCTAGGAAAACATAAAGTAGAATGTTCCATCTTTTTCAATTGAAGCAAAAGGAATAGAAAACAGAGATGGAGGAAGAATAATAAATTGTACCATTCCAACAAAAGAAAATGAAAGAAAATCAAATGATAAGATTTGTTTTAAATATGCTTTTGATCTTTACTCTATCTAATCCGCATGCTTTCATGGGTTTTAAAAACAAAATTAAATTGCCGCATTAACAAACAAATATCAAACCTTATTATGAAAGGAAAATAAAAGTTAATAAAAATGGAAGAAAAAAAGATATTTTACTAGTGATGATGAATATTTTATTGGGCCAAAAGAGGAAATAAGGTAACTAAAGAAATGGGTAATGGCAACATTGTAGGAATTTGAAAAAGTGTTCTAAGTGAAAACTTATATTTTGATATTATTTATTGAACATGCAAAAGTAAATGAGTGTTCAAAGGAGATTCTGGAGTACAGATAATTCCACCCATGACAATATCATGCACCAGAAGATGAGTGGCATTGCTCACTACAAATTAAAAATAATCATACGATTCATGAGAAATATTAATATAGGCATACCAAATAGTCTGTCGAAACTAGTATAAGATTTTTTTAGTTCATTCGAATTCTTTCTTAATGATTTGGAGAAATAGGAGAGGCCGTTTACTTAGTTGATTTGATTTAACTAATGATTTTGAGAGAAAGTATGTTAAATTATACAGAGACAATAATGGGTTTTCCTTGCTTGTAGTGCCTGACAGGCTAACATCAAGAAAAGTTCCACAATTAAACCGCAAAATAAGTGGGGCTTCTTTGATTTGTTTACCATTTTACGAACAAAAGAATAAAATCAAAAAAAAAAAAATCCAAGGCTAAAACTTATATGCGCAGAAGGAAAGAGAGATGACAAAATGTACTACAAACTTTTCAAGTGGACTGTTTGACCGAAAAGAACCAATTTCAAAAACAATAGCGCTTTTAAAATTACAATTGCTTGCGCAAAATTAAGCTCTTGCTTCTTCCCACTCTCAATATATCTGTACATAAATTCTCAACTTCCGTTAAATGTACATTAAAAGGAGTTTAAACAAAATTCTTTATATTTTCATTGCCAAAGGCCATAGATTTCCAGAGACTTTTTTGATTCGTAATCTTTGCTAGACGGGTGAGATGATCAAATGATGGGACCCCTTCCATGCATATTTATTAAGGGGAACGCCAAAGTTACGTTAGTAACTTACGATTTTTATCATTTTTTACAACAAATTTCATTGAATCCCCTACTTTTCTTATTATTTATATTTTATTTATAAATATTATAATTTTTAAATTTATATTTATTATAAAATTTCATTAAAACTCTTATATTTTTTATTTTATTTAAAATTTTAAAATATTAGACTAACTTCTATAATTATTAATTCTAAAGATATTGTTATTTAAATTAAAAGAAAAAATTATTAAATAAATTATAATTATAATTATTATATTAAATTATTATTATTATTATTATAAAAAAAAGTTATTATAATTAATTAATACATTAACAATAATTAATAATATTTTTTATTTAAATTAATAATATAAATAATTATTTTTAATAAAAATTATTCAAATAAAAATAAATTATAAAAATATAAATGAAGAATATTTTTATAAAATATTAATTTAAATGAAGAGTATTTCTAAATTCTAAAAATACTCTTCATTTAAAATAAAATATAATAATTATTAAATATATTATAATTATAATTATTATATTAAATTATTTTTACTATAAAAAAGATTTATTATAATTAATTAATATATTAACAATAATTAATAATATTTTTTTATTCAAATTAATAATAATAATAATTAACAATCATAATTATTATTATTAATTAATTTTTAAAAAACTTTAATTCATCTTTTTACTTATTTTTTAAATCTTTTTATTATGAAAATAATAATTATTATGAGATGATATTATAAAGAAGATGAATGGTAATAATATTAAAAATTTTATTGATAAAGTAATAAAAAAGGAGATGTTGTAATTTTTTAAGAGAAGATAGTATTTTTATAGTACTAATTTAAATAAATTTTTTATTAATATTAGTGTGTTATTATAACTAACATGTCATAATATTTTAATTATTGTTAATATATTAATTAATTATAATAAATTTTTATAATAATAATAATTTAATATAATAATTATAAGTATAATATATTTAATAATTATTATATTTTAGTTTAAATGAAGAGTATTTTTAGAATTTAAAAATATTCTTCATTTACACTTTTATAATTTATTTTTATTTTAGTAATCTTTTTATAAAAAAATAATTATTTATTATTATTAATTTAAATAAAAAAATTATTAATTATTGTTGATTTATTAATTAATTGTAATAATTTTTTATTATAATAATAATATTAATAATTTAATATAATAATTATAATTATAATTTATCTAATAATTTTTTTAAAATTAAAAATAATAGGAGTTAGTTTAATATTTTAAATATTTAAATAAAATAAAAAAATGAGAGTTTTAATAAAATTTTATAATAAATCGTAAATAAAAAAATTATAATATTTATAAATAAAATATAAATAACAAAAAACTTAAGGAACTCAATAAAATGTGCGGCAGAAAATGGCAAAAACTGTATGTTACGTTAAGCGCGTTCCCTTTATTTAGGCAGATCCGAAAATGGCAACAGCACCTACAAATGACAGGGCATTGTTCGGGAATAGTAGCACACTGACCCCATTTCCAATTATATTGGAACGTTGTTTTTCTCCACCTTTTGTCAATAATACAAAATTGGTATTGCCTTGAAATTTTTTTTTTTTTTTGGGTTTTGACTACGTGCATGCGCTGAAGTTAAAATTATTGAGGGGAATGGGACCCCGAGACTGAAAACATAGAAGAAAGAGTTTCAAGCAATACACTGAAAGGAAACCCTAAACCATCCCCTCGAGGCCCCACCAACAAATTAAAGCTCTACAGAACTATCACTCAGTGTATTCAACTTTATTGCATGCTTTTCCGCATTAGAGTTAAAATTATTTAGGAGAAAATAGAAATGAGAGCACACTACTGACTTAGCAAATATGTCAATCATTATTAAGCCTCTGCTTCTTGCCAATCTAACATACCGGGCGTCAGTACTGTAAATTTGATGCAGTGGTAGATGCTCACTGTTGGATTCAATAATATGAAATCTAACGGATTTTCTAATCTCTTGATTCAAGTGTATCCCAACACTTACAATTATTTAAAACAAAAGATTACAAATTATTTTTCTCTCACACAATCTTTAAGATTATAAATCAATATTCAATATATAAATAGATGAAGTAAAAATGTGTTTGAATCTCAATGTAGATTGTATAATTATGTATATACTCAACGATCGTATTGTTGTCTCTATTTGATTTGATTTGGATGAGCTTATTTATAGTTAGAGCTGAAAATTAGTCGTTATTCATCTTTTTTCTAGAAAATAGATCGCCTTTAACCGTTAACTGTTAACCATTTGCGTTGGTCAAAGTTATCGTTGGGTTAACTTTCAAATTAATAGTTGACCGTTAGTGATTACCCTTTCGCCATAAAAAAATTAAAGACCTGCATGATAAAAATCTTTTATCTGTTCTTATTAAACGATTAAAGATTAATAAAGAATATTAGTCTGAAACTTGTCGGTTAGCCGTTTATATATTATCGATTCACCGTAAAATTTCAGAGACTTATAAAATAAAATACTTAACAAGTTTGTTTTAAATAGTAAATGATTAATAAGATTTGATAATCTGGATATTATCTGGTAGCTATTATATATTAACGGTTCGCCGTTAAATTCCAGCAACTTATAAAATAAAATGTTTAATCGGTTTCTTTTAAACGATAAAGGATTAACAAGATTTAACCTTACTAGAAATTTTCTCCTCTGATTCCATTACAACATTGCTGCAGTTAAATTTGAAGTTTCAATATCCTATTAATGAATAAGAATATATGACGTTGGACAAAGGCATTCACACATGCAATTTTTGATGAGTAATGGAAAGCTCTCTTTGTAATTGTCCCTTTAATGTCTGTCATTAGTAAACTGGGTTATTGCATTTATTCTAATTTATTTTGAAAAAGAATAATTACTTAACCCCAAACCAAGCCAACTTCTTGTTAATAATCACAAATTATCGCTCCCTTTAGATTCTAACCATTAATTTTAGTATTTTACTACCCCTTTAAAAATAAAATAAAATAAAAAACCAATAACTTTTGTGTTTATTCAAAATTCTTTTTCCCAAAAAGGAAAATATGCTTTCCCTTTTCCACCTTTTCATCCTTTTCATTGGACCGAATCCTCGGTAAGCATAGTTTAATAGCAATAGTAAAAATTATTGTAGTATATAATTTTTAATTTTTAACTTTCTGGGTTTAGAAATTCAGGTACTAACCAAACAAAATGTGATTAATGTTATTTTCTTAAAAAAAATTGCCTACGAAAATTCATGTTGTTCTTGAAAATTTTAAGATCTGGTATTGTGTTGTTTTGGAGATGGGGAGCCCAGAAGATTTTGCATAGAAAAAGGCGATGGTGGTTCATATTTCTTTTTGTTTTTGACTTTTTCTTTTGAAACGGGCTTTAATTTCCATGCTTCGTCTACACTCATTGTCAAAAGTTTTGAATGTACAAACTTGGATTTTCAATCAATGACAAATTGGGGGAAAAGAATTTTACCTCAGAAAGTCACATGTATTACACACACACACTTGTCTGCTTAGCGATTTGCTCTGATATTTTCCTTTCTTCTTCAAACAATGAGCTGTCTTCAGAATCTTCCAAGGTCATCTTATTTTTTTTTCTAAATTTTTAATATTCAATTTAACTTTATTTGATTAATTATTGTTGTTACTTTTATTTTTATTAAATCTGCGTAATCAGTTTTCATTTTTTTTTTTTGGGGTTAACATTTCAGATCCTCAGCTTTGCCTTTGCAAAGCTTCAGATCCAATCAATGGAAGCCTTCTTCTTCTTCTTCTTCTTCTTCTTCTTTCAATTCTCTGGCAAAACGCAGTATCTTTTGTCGTTTTCTCTTTTTTTTTTTTTTTCCTTCTTTTTGGCTAACACTTAATGCTTGCGCATTTTGTGTGTAATGGAAATTAAGTCTCCCCGCCGATTTACTACCGCAGGGAGCAATGAATTACGCCACCTGAATCGACGTATCACCGTTAGGGTAATTATATAATATTTTAATCTCAAATTCATTTCCTTTTTTTTTTTTGTTTTTTAAAAGAGTAATATTAGCTTCAACTGTGATGCCGTTCAGTAGGAGGGCTGATATTTTTATTCATAAATATCTTCAGATACTTTATGATATGAAGTATTCCTGTTTATTCTGTTCTACTTATTTACTGACTTTAATGCACAAACTGTCGAGGAGCTAAAAAAAACTTCAACCTATAATGGCAGTCCAATTATGCCTTTTCCTTTTTTGATTCTTTTTGTTGTTTGATTTGTTACCTGATTATACATGAACATTCACTTGTAGAATTTTTCTGATGAAATTTATTTACAGGCAATTACTGGTTCTACGTCTAGCAAGCAGACATCTAGTAACTCTGAAGTTAAGGAGGAAAAGTCCGAGATCTATAGTACTAATATGGCAGGGCTATGGTTACTGGTATTTTAACTTGCATTGTGCTCTAATTTTGATTGTAACGAAGTGGTTTCCTTAAGTGAGAAGGGGCACTTTCCATGCTAAAGGCATGTTTATTATTGCGAATTTGCAAAATTTGTCTAAAACAGGATTAAATGATGTTTGTATACTGTGTTATATGATTAAAGCGTGAATTAAATAATTTAATGTTCCATTATAATGGACACTGACAAATAATTCAATAATCAATAAATTCTTACAACTAGCTTTCTCAATCAAAATATCAAATATCATGGAAACATTCCAATATAGAAAATACAATTAGTTATTGTTAATCACAAATATAGCAAAATTATACAATCTGGTATCCTAATAAAAACATGTATAACTCTTAACACCACGAAGTTGCCATAATATTAAAAAATAATTATCGATGCTAGATTGACTGTTGGACCTACAAATCTCTTATGAGGGAAAAATATAATAAAAGTGGGTGAATATAAAAACACAGTTAGCTCAATGAGTGGATAACAGTTTTTTAATAATCTTATTTAAAAGTAATTTAATCTTTCTCTAAATAATTTCATAAAAATATCATGAGAACTTAAGTAAACTTATTTAAATTAAATCATGCACTAAAGTAATAATATCATATAATATTTATAAAATCAAGGAAAATCATGCCACTTATAATGTCAAATATTAAATACCCAAAACCATCACCAAACAAGTACCCAAGGAAATAATCTCCTCATACCAGCCCTCAAGAGACAAGCAATAACATACTATTTAGTGCATTGTCATGTGGGTGAGCTACAATTGGTGTACAAGGAAATGCTATTTTATACCTCATCATATCTATGCATACATGACTAAAAATAATAAAAAATACAACAAAAAATGAGAATAAAATTAATAAAAAAAAAAGAGGAAGGAGAAATTATGATACTAACCTTATTACGTTGTTACAACTTTACTATTAACATACACTCAAGTACTAAAAAGAAAATTAGATTACAGAAATTTAAATAAATTACAAAGAAATTAAAAATTAAATTATAGAAATTTAAAGAAGAAAAGAAATTAAATTATAGAAATTTAAAAAATATAAAGAAATTGAATTATTGAAATTTAAATAAAAAATTAAATTATAGATTCACTTGTTTAATTTTTAATTTAAATTTTTTAATGATTTCAAAAGAGAAAAGAAAAGAAATTAATTTATAGGAATTGCAGATTCTTTTTTTTATTTTATTCTTTAATAACAATTTTGAAAGAAAATAACAAAAAAATTACTTAAAAAATTAATTCTACGAATTAATTAAAATTAATTAACAAGATAAAATAAAAAATACCAAAGAAAGTAAAGAAATTTAAATCACAAAAATTAAATTACAGAATTATTTTTTTAATAAGAAAAAATACAAGAAAATAAAAAAATTAATTTAACAAATTAAAATAACTTATCTCCCCAGCAAAGGCACCAAAAACTTATTGTGCAAATTTTATTGAATTCGTATGTCCACGAACCATTGTATAATAGATTAATTTTCACAAGTGTTGATCCCACAAGGAAGTGAATTTTAATTATGTGTTAAATTAATTTTTTAAGTGGGTGGTTGAAATTATAGATCTTAAATTTTGAATTGCAATGGCAGAAATAATTTAAGTTGACAACTATTATAATAAAACACTTGGGTATTTAGAACCACATCAATATGCATCAGGGTTCAATATTCCTTATTAATGCTAATTAAATGATGAGGGAGAAATTTACTCCTCATGAACTACGCTTTAATTAATATAATGCAAGGGTTTACCGTGCCAAACAGTAATAATTGTATTATTACTGTTTGGCAATAAAAAGTTAAAATATCCACAGAAATTAGAGAGCAAGAGAAAATAAATTTACCAATTAAGCCCATGGAACATGTTTAGACTTCACCTTCAACTCAAGTTTGAAAGAAAATTAGGTACTCATATTTGAACTAAGGATAAAATAAAAATTTTACTAAAATACATAGAATATTTATATGGAGAAGGAATTAGAGAGAATGGAGCTCAAAAATAAATTCAAGGGTGTAAAATTAGGGGTGAAACCCTACTTTTATAGTTACAACAAGTAAATCACAGCCACGGGATTAAAACAATTTACATGCATAGGATTGCACCACGTGACAAATTTTGATTGGTTTGAATAAATCATCAAGGCTATTATCCCATGTATATGCATGTACCATACGCACGTTTTTCTAATCATTAACATACTGCCACATTATCGGTCAACAGTACATAAATATTTTTATCCAATAAGATTGTAACACCTCATCAGTCAGGCCATATCATCAGTCAATACTATATAATTAGTCAATACCACGTCATTCCTTTAATCAAATGCTGCCACGTCATTAATTGGTGCCACATTATTGGTCAATACTATATCATCGTATAGTATATAAGAATAGTGTCATAAACAATATTGTACATATGAACAGTACCATACATGTGAACAATACCATACATGTGAACAATGTATTTATATTTTTGTGTTCTTCCTAAAGTTTTTTACCATTCTGAGTTTAGATTTATAGTCTCTTTTGTCATTCGATATCGTGAAATGACCATGATGCCTCTAAAATATATAAAATACTTAATTATAATAAAACACACATAATTAAAATCACAAGAGACTTAAATACATAAAAGTAAGGAAGTTAATGGAACTTGAAGTATAAAATAATAATTTTTTCTTTATAAATATATATTTTCTAGTACTTTATAGTTATCGTTCACATCTACAGGTTGATTCTTGTTTATGTTTCTTCCTAAATTAAACGAACACCATAAATACTCTCTGTAAATGTGAAATACCACTAACAAGCTTGAAATCATGTTTATCCAAAATACACTATTCTTGTATCCATAAAAATATCAAAATAACCATGTATCTAAAAATTATCAAAATGTTGCGACATCATAATTTATCAAATTGCCCTCATAATCCTAAATTACCATACTGCACTCAATTCAAATTACAAAATGACATTGAGGTTAGAAGTTAAAAATTTACCCTTGAATTGCAAAAATATTGAAATACCATTGTTGGTCAACGGTGATTGAAATTCAATCAATGGTGGTCTAGAAGCTCAATTTAGATACCTCTGGTCGAGTTAATTTCAATGGCATTGGCAATAAGCTTCCACATACAGTGATAGTGGTGGATCAAACTCCTAAAGCCGTGAGATTTCTGATGGTCAATTAGTGACAATTTGACATCCATGATAGAAATGGTTGGTTGAATAAAGAAGCTGGGGGTAAAAAGGACTAAAACCTAGTCAGTGGTGTAACTCAATTTTGGTGGAATTGACGACAATGAGGATGGATTGACCATGAGTTTTTGACTCTAATCGGCTGCAATCTATGCATTATTCGGCGACGTGAATGAGGGGGATGTGATGGCTATGCCACAAGCTTTGACTTGGTGCCAAGCTTTAGGTAGGTTGGATTGAGCTTTTGTAGCTAGATTGTCGACGTTCTGACCAGTTTTAGGCATTGGGGATGGTAGAAATATGATGGTTGGTCTTCAAGCTTCATATCAGCATCTTGCTTGGCTGGAGTGGTGGCCAAAAATTAAAGATGGAGTTGGGTTAGTTTTGTGGGATAGGTCGGATCAATAGGTCAATGGGTTGGACCTGGTTCTCTCTCTCTCTTCTCCAATTTATGGAAACAAATGGTTCCTCTCTCTCTCCCTTTCTATTTGAAGAAATAGACAATCCTTTTTTTTGTAAGCTTAAATACAAATTTTGCGAATATCAGAACCCTATTTGAAATAAAATCGGACTATATGACCTTTTGATCTCGTTCGAATTTTCTCAATTTAATGTCATAAAAAATTTAAATTGTTTTAATCATGATTCATCTTATGATCTGCATTAAATTTTACAACCTACATCTATAATTAATGTCGAATAATCTAGTTACATTAGCTTTCATCAGTAACAATTTATAATAAACCCATCAACTTTAAAATCAAGTCGAAATTAAAAATATATAATGCATTATACACTCAGCACCAAGATCAGTACATGGTATTTAAACTAATAGCCAAAGTACCCCACAACTTATATATCGCACTAACATTATTTTTTTTTTCATTGTTTGGTATTAATTGAGATGTGATTACATACATAACACACACACATACATACATATACTTATTGACATGATAATTGCTAATAATTTAATCTTAAGCCCAAATTTCCTGTCATTCCAATCTTTTTTTGTACGAATTGCAAACAAACCAAATTGGATTGTTGCAAACAAACTGATGAGAGCTGTTTTGGTCAACAAAAATAGAAATGAGTGATTCAAATGAGCCTACCAACATAGTATGAAAACGAATCATATTGCTTTAAAAAATTATGAATACATTGCATGACAAAATATTATACATAATCATATTTAATTACAAGTGAAACTAAATATGATATGTGAGAGCCTCTTGTCAACAATGAATCAAGGACATATTTGTGATGTTGCGTATGCCATTGGTCTCCTATTATTCTTGCATGCGTAACCTTCAGTTGCGTTGATATTATCTCAATTCCTATTTGGGAGTGGAATAATATGGCTGCACTTATTAATGCAAAACAATATTTTAGTAAAAATATTGGTTTTAGTTAAATTCATCGTGTGACATCATAGTTTACTTAATAACGATTATTAAAAAAAAGGGTCTATAAAGGTTTTAAATGGATGCTAAAAGTATTTTGCTTGAAATGCTATAAATTATATACTATTACCTCTAGAAATACGATGCAAGATTACCTGTAACAGTATGGTGATCATTTATGAGTAAGCCATAAGTATGGGCAAATGTATTTTGTTCTTGCCCATTAATTTCTCAAGTATGTTTACTCCAACCATAAAAAGTAAACTTTTTATCTACCCAAAATCTTGTTATCATAATGATAGTATACTTTTCGTGACGAGTATGGGCATATTTGAGCAGCTGGCAGGCAACAATGGAATGCATTTAGCTACACTCGTGCCTTACTGATTCGTGATAGCCACTGTTTTTACTGATGCTCTTGCATAGTATTTTCAGAGGTAATATTATAGAGTTTTTTATGTTTCAAGCATAATCCTTTTGACACCATTTAAAACATTTATAAATCTTTTGTTCTATTAGTCATAGTTAATTGCTAGATAAAATTATACAATGAATTGAATTAAACTACGATATTTTTACTATATTAGTGACCTACGTTAATAGGTGGGTCCATATTACTTCTCTGCCTAAAAGGAGCTATGATAGTACTAATATATTTGAATGTTATACATATAAATAGCATAGGAGACTAATAAAGTATGCAACATTAAAAACATACCCTTGGTTCATTGTTGGCCAAGGGGTCTTACTTATCATATTCAGTTTCACTTGTCATTTAGGTGACCTATTTTGTTATTATGTTGGAAAATTTATTCAAATCATTAATTTCCATCTTTGTTGACCGAGATAGCACCCACTGGTTATTTGCAACAATCTGATATGAATTATTTGTAATATGTGACAAAAGATTGGAGTGATTGGATATTGGATTTTAACATTAGATTTTTATTAGTCATTGTGTTGATAGGTCTTTATACACGTACATATGCATATGCATACATAGAAACATACATATTTACAACATAACATTTAAAATGATTTCATCATTTAAAATAATTATTACCACAAAAAATATTACACAGTCATTAACAATTTTTTATTGTCCTGCCTCAAACTATTTTATACACCCAGTGAGCCCTTTAAGAGCTCACATTGTTGAACCTTCTTTTTATTTTATTTTATTTATGATACTGGTGTCTTTCAAAAAAAACTAGGTTACAAGAGCTTAAATTCAATCTTAGTTTAGGAAAAATAAGCTTAGCTACAGCAAACAAAACAAAGCTTCTTTTTAAGTCATCATCTACCTACCTTTCATTTATGGATTTTGACTCTAAAGTTTTCGGCTTAATGTATCCACCACCATCGCAACATCTATCCTTCAATATATCTATATCATCAATACCAAGATCTACATCAATACTAACTCCATTATATTTTATTCTCATAATGTACTAAAAAATATTAGGGAGAGAGATTTATACTCCTTCCGTGCAAAAAAAAAATACATGAAATAAATCGATCAAATTTTGCAATAACCATAAACATAAATCTTGTTTTAGTACCATAAACATAAATCTTGTTTTAGTTTACCACATTTTATGTGTAGAAGACTTTTGAATTACAACTCCACAACAATTTTTTTAATCCTTTAACAATTTTGCAACTATTTTTTCCAAATGATCTGGAGTGCATCTAGTTTCATTGGCTTTCTTAGTTTCCTCTACAAAATCATCTTCTTTGTTATTATTTGGTGCTATATCACTACCAACCATTCTATATTTAGCCTTCTCCTCTTCACTTAAAAATTTTAAACGTTTCCCTGATTTAATTCCATCCTAAAAAGAAAAAACAAACATAACAATAAGTTATTTCTTCAAACATGTCCCAAATTTAATGGAAATTAATTGACATCATAGCAGCATTCACCAAATTTTTTTTTCCTTGTTCCTATAGTATTTTTGTTTCTTATTTGTTACAGTCAATTAAATATTTAAAAAAATATAAGTAGTGCACTGTCACATTATTTTACTTGACTTTATTAAATATTCATAAATTTACCAACAATCAAACACGTGATATTATTGACTATGAAAAGGCTTACAAATACTCAATGGCTGACTTTTTCTTAAATTTTCATGTTGTTGGTTCACGTCATCATTCTCCTTGAAATCTATCTCGTTACGCTTATCCACATTTTCAGCCATTTTCAACTTAACCATAAGAACTTGTACATGAAGATAATAGGTGCAACCGCCAAGCCCCGGGGGTGGGGGGGGGGAAGGGTTTACATGGAACTGCGACCATCAACTTTATTTAAGACATTTACCCATTTTCATCTCTGAACAAACAGACTTCTGCAGTCATTCAAAAAAAAGAAAAAAGAAAAAAATCTGAACCAGCTTGAAGATATCTATATTTGAAAAAAATTCTGTAATTATTTAAAATGTAGACATTCACATCTAGACATGACTTATATATAGTAAGTTTAGTGAAAAAACTATATTGAAAAATATTGATCCATTAAAACATTCCCCGAATAAAAGCAGTTTTTCCCCCTTCAGGGTGAATTTAGTGGCAGTAAAAGATACTTGAAATAACCTAAACATTCCATAAGAAATGTCCAAGGACCACAAGTTTTGGATCCTATAAAAATATTTTGCAAATAAACATTTCAATACAAAATTTAACGCCCTAAAGCAAGAATTAGAAACATCTTTCTAGAAAAACTAAGCTAGCATTTGCTTCCAGGGCAGCCATTTATAGAATTAGTTCTAATAAGGTTTTGCATTTAGTTAACTTCAGAGCTTTACAGATTTATGATTTACTTACAACAGTAACTCACAAATAGTGACCGCTCACAATGTACGTAGTGTATTCTACTAGAGTTATGTTCTACAGCTATAGTTTTGAATAAAAATGGAACCTATAACATTTATACTAAAGTACTGGTCAAAGGTAGGCTTGGCACGAACCAAAAATTGAATTAGCTAAACTCTAAAAACATTATAACCTTTGCTGTCATCTTTACTACCGTTCTAAAATTTTTCTGCAACTTCACTGAATCTATCACTGGAAATAAATTTGAGACAACAATCCGCTTCCAGTTTCAGAATTGTTGTCCTTTATACTTAATTTATATGCCTGTGTCTGATTTATGTTTTCATCTTTTCATCATCCCCACTACAAGAAAAATAGGACATAACAACAAGAATTTAGCAATTTTTGTCCCTTATACTTAAGTTATTTGCCATGTTAACCACATGATTGTTGTGAAATCCAATTTTTTCAATGCGCTTAATAGATGCACTAGTAAAAAGTATTGAAAGTAGAGATTTTACATGAAAACAAAAAGTAATGTGCATGACTCCTGATCCATGAATGAGTTGGTGGGTTGAGTAAATATGTTGCTTCTAAACTTTTGTCTTTGTTAGTTCTAGTTTAATAACAAGAATGCCGTTAAATTTGGGACATATTTCCAACAATAACTTATTGTTAATACTTTTAAAACTATAGATTTTATTGACCTCCAATAAGCCTTTATCTTTCTAATTGTGTATTTTTATTTCAACACGCATGCATATGAACAGCTAACTAATTATTTATAACGGTCCTTTTCTTGTTAAAAATGTTTTGATATTAATTCCATTCCTCTGATAAAAAATTTCAAATTGAATTAAGTTTTTGCTTAGTTTTCAGAAATTGATAATTCAAGAGACTAAGAGAGTGATAAATCATAGAATAAAAGAGCTTTTTGTTATTTTCATTTTTTGATAAAGGTAAATTAAGATATAAATGAGATTAACTAAAAACTAAGGACCAGTAAAATAAATACATGGGGTCAAATATCACTACCCCCACAAAATTGTTTTGGTATGAGTAGTGCCACAGGATACACCACACATCGAATTTACTACTCATTACACAACGAGTCATACAATTCATGTATCAACCTAATTTAGGTGACGGTGTTTTAGTAATTATATATGTTAAGCTTCTATAGATAATTTCAAACTATCGTGACACGTGGAGATAATTAAATAATCGTAGTCACACTAGAAGGCTAAAATAAAGGGATTCGTCTCTTATAGTCAATGATCATCTTCAAGGGGAAATAATTCTTATCTTCTAGGGCAAAGTTCCATGCTATCCCTCTCCTTAAGGAATTCTAAAGTATCATTAAGATTCTAAGTCAATTATACAATAAATAAATAATATTATTATCTGGTAGTATTTATCTAATAATATGCTATAAACTCTGTTGTCATTGTAGAAAAGACTATAAAAGATTGTTTAGCACTCTTTCAAGAGATATCATTCCAGCTAGTAGTTAGATATAACCCGAAGTGGATTTCATATTATCTTGGTATCTAGTAAAATTGGAGTCTGTATATCTAATGATCTCAAGGTTATCTAACCTCCAATATATGAGCATATGGTCCTTTATTTCCTATAAATATCGTACAACTCATTTGGCTGCTATTTGATGGTTTAATCCTAGATTACTTAAATATCGACCTAACACCCTAGCAATATACATAATATTTAGTTGCATATAATCCTAAGTATACATCAAGCTTCCTACTACTGACATATTTAAGAAATCTTTTGTGTTTTATTTTTTAAAAAAATATTTTTAGGGCACTGAGTAAGACTAAAATTATTTTCTTTAACCACAAGAGTATCACCGAATTTGTAATTTTACATGCCATATTTCTTAAGAAATGTTTCGATGTAGCTCTTTTGAGATAATTCAACTCGAAATCTTTTGGTGTCGTGCAATAAGCATATATTGCTACTGACAAACAAAATGCCATTGACATATAAAATATTTACTTCTATAGAGCTTATAATATATACAATCATCAGCCAAATTCATCTCAAAACCAAATGAGATGATCACTTGATGAAATTTGAAATACCATTATTGAGATCTATGCTTAAGCCTATAGATTAATATTTTAAGTTTGCAAACCATATTCTTTGGGTCTCTCGACATAAAGTTTTCTAGATGCATCATATGGATTGTCCCTTCAATGTTGCCATCAAGAAATGTTGTCTTTACATCCATATAATGTAACTCAAAATTGAAATACATCACCAATGCTATTATAATTCTAAAAAAAGTCTTACGAAAAAACCAGAGAGAAATTGAAATGACTAGCCCCGAACCTTAAGGCAAGTCTATCCAATCTCATTAAACCAAACTGATAATAAATATGATATATAAAAAAATTTTACCAAAAAATTTGATAGAATTTCCCTTATAATTATGATATTCCTAAACCCTCTAAATAACCAAAACAACACTCTTACAAAATAATTCCAAAATACAACTAACTCTATCAACCAATCTCTCAACAAAATACCAAATATCGTTCAAACATTCAAATGCCAAAATACAATAAGTTATCCTTATCCACAAATATAACAAGAATATGCAATCCGGAATATCCCAATACAAAAACTCTATGACTCCTAAATACCATTAGATGGCTATGATACAAAATAACTATCATTGTTAGGTCATTGTTGTACCTATAGATCTCCTGTAGTAGGAAAAAAATATAATAAAAATAAGGTGAGTATAAAAACTCAACGAGCTAAGTGAGTGGATGGTAGTTTTTTAAAATAATTTTTCTTAAAATAATCATATCATTTCTGAAAACAGTTTTATCAAATCATATGTGAGAAATATTAATAAATAGTTAATATTTAAATCAAGTTACTAACTTTGAAAAGCATGTGTAATATCAAATGTAATAACCATGGGAAATCAAATCACAACATCATATAAAATATACAAATTTGAAATTTTTGTGAAACAAGTATTTAAGGAAAATAATCTCATGATACTTAGACCTCAACGGATAAGTAATCATGGAACTATCATACCTTGAAGCTACACGGATAGATATGACCTAGATAAATAGGCAATCAGGGAACCATTATATGTCGGAGCTATACAAAATAGATAAGGAAATGTCATCTCATAACTCATCATATTTCATCATATATGTGCATGTATAACTGGTCCTTAAAAGACAAAAGTGTGTTAGCACACGACTTAAAGCCTCTATGTGCACTCAAAAGGGCCTCAAAAGCCTATATATCATCTGTATCATATGTATCATTTGTATTATCTATATCATCTATATCTCAATATCAATAGCACTATAATCATCATACTGCATGCATATGCCCCTAAAAGGCTAAAGCGCCCAAGCACATGGCTCAAAACCTCTATGTTTGTTTAGACGAGCCATAAAAACCTATATCTTATCTCACCTGTATCATTGTATTTGGGAAATAGTACTATCCAATGATTTTGCAAATAACCATATATATACATATACATAAACATATTGTTAACATATATATGTTCTGGTAATTGATTTTGATGATAACAAACAATAAGTTTAAGTTAATAAACGTGTTTTAAGACTCATATAATTTCTAGTATTCTCTTAAGAGTCAAAACTAAGTATGTATTTAACATTCCTTAGAGAAACTAGAACATTTTGTAAGTTAAATGAAGTTCTGAGTATAAACGGCTAACTGATTGTATTAAGCGGTTAACCGTTAGTGAAAAGACTTAACTCTGTAAAAGGTTAACAGCTTAAACCTTAACCGATAGGCATTTTATGAGATACTGGAAGTAATCGGTGAATTGTTAATATATAACGGCTAACCGATATCGTCAACTCTTTAAAATCCTTTAAAGTTAAAAAAGGTTAACAGCTTAAGCCTTAACTGATAGGCAATTTGTGAGATACTGGAAGTAATCGGTAAATCGTTAATACATAACGGCTAACCCATAAGTTTCAGAATTGACATTCTTTGTAAACCCTTAACCGTTTAGAGAAAACGGATCAAGTATTTTTGTTGTGCAGGTTTCTGGATGTTAACGGCAAAAGGGTAATTCTTAACGGTCAACCGTTTATTTGAAATCATACCCAACGGTAACATTGACCAAAGAAAACGGCTAACCGTTAACGGCTAACGGTAAACCGTTTTCTGTTAGATGGAAGAATAACGGCTAGTTTTCAGCTCCAACTATAAATATGTTCATCTAATTCAAATCAAGGACTGACGACAACACAACTACTGAGCTTATATACGAGTTCACCATCTACAGAAAGCTTTAAAACATATTTGTACTTCATTCATTCACACATTGAGCATTAACTTGTAACCTTGAAAGATTGTGTGAGAGATAAATCAATTTGTATTCCTTTGTCTTGAGTGACTACAAGTGTGGGGATACATTTGGGTTAAGAGATTGGGAATAATCTTTTGTAGTAAAGGTCTATTGTCACCTAGGAAGTCAATTGTAAGTTGTTGAAGCCTTGGAGGCTTGCATAGTCGAATCCTCAAGCCCGGAGTACTTGGAGGCGTGGACGTAGGCGGGGATAGCCGAACCAAGTAAAAATCATTGTGTTTGCTTTCTCCTCCCTATCTCTTAATTTATTTATCACTGTCTGTTTATTTATTCAATTATTTCGAACTTGATTGCATTGATTGAGTAATTTATTTTCATAATTTTTAAAAACCCAATTCACCCCCCTTCTTAGGTTTTCTATTTAGAATTTCATTTGGTATCAGAGCAATGTTCTCTTAGCAAGACTTAATCATCTAGAGTAAAAGATCTATCGCTACCCAGTATGAATCTATATTTAGGGAAGGACAATCCACAACTCGTCCACTATTTTTTTATGGTAATGATTATCCTTATTGGAAAACTAGGATGAGAATTTATTTGCAAGCCTTAGATTATGAAATCTGGGAAATTGTGTGTGATAGACCAATTACGCCAATGATAAAAAACGAATTAGGAGATGACATTCCTAAACCCTCAAGGAAGTGGAATGAATTGGAAAAGAGAAAAGCTTCTCTAAATTCCAAAGCTATGAATGCTTTATTCTATGCATTAGATAAGAAAGAATTTCAATAAGTCTCTAGCTGTGAAAGTGCTTATGAAATCTGGCACAAACTTGAAGTCGTTTATGAAGGAACTAATCAGGTAAAAGAGTCTAAAATTAGCAGATTTACAAGACAATATGAATTATTTTAAATGAAACAAAATGAAAGTGTTTATTCTATGTATACAAGATTTACGGATATAATAAACACTTTAAGAGCTCTAGGAAAAACTTTCTCTAACAACGAGAAAGTTAAAAAAATTATTAGATTTTTACCTAAAGAATGGAGACAAAAAAAAACTGCCATTAAGGAGGCTAAAGACCTAAATACATTGCCTATTGATTATTTAATTGGTTCTCTTATTTCTTATGAGGAAGATTTAGCAGCTGAAAGAGGAACTAAAGAAAAGAAGAAAAACATTGCTCTCAAAGCTTCAAAACTTGAGAGTGATGAGCAAAGTGAGCCAGATGACGAAGAATTAGTTATGCTGGCAAGAAGATTCAGAAAATTCTTCAAAAAAACCAATGATAGAAGAAAATTCAGAAACTTCAACAATCAAAAGGAGAAGAAGAAAGCAATCAAATGTTATGAGTGTAAAAAGGTAGGACATATAAGATCAGAATGTCCACTTCTCAGTAAGCTTAAGAAGAAAGCCATGGTGGCTACTTGGGATGATAGTGAAGAAGAATCAAGTGATAAGAGGAATCTCAAGAAATGTCAAATTTGGCACTTATGGCTATTAGAGATGAATCTGATAATGAAATTGATGAGGTAAGTGATCTCACTTATGATGAGTTGTATGATGCATTTAAAGAATTACATGATGAATTGATGAAAATTGGTAAAAATAATATTTGTCTTAAAAAGAAGATGGTAGAAACTTCAAAGGAAAAAGATGCATTACAAAATGTAATGACTCATTAAATGCAAAGATAACATGTCTAGAATCAGAGAATAAAACATTACATGATAGGATTACATCATCAAATGAGAAATCTAGTACTTCATATGAACATGACAAATTTTATGTTGATGAATTATTGAGAGAAAATGAAGTGCTGAAGAAAAAGAGTATTGAACTCAATGAAATTGTGTTGAAATTCACAAATGGTCAAAATAATTTAGAGAAATTACTGAGCACTCAAAAATATGTATTTGACAAAGGTGGAATAGGTTATAAACCTAGTATTAAGTAAAAATATTATAAAAACTATTTTGTTAAATCTACCTATACAAACAATCCTAAGATTGTATGTTATTATTGTAATCAAGATGGTCATATGAAAAATAGATGCCATGTTAGAAAAAATGCATATCATGGAGCTAAATGTGTTTGGGTTCCAAAATGGACCATTGCTAACACTCAAGGACCCAAAAAGATTTAGGTACCTAATACTTGAGATTTTCTTTGCAGAACTCAAAGAAGAAGAAGAATAAATAGTACTTGGACAGTGGTTGTTCAAGACACATGACTGGGAATTATTCCTAGTTCTCAAGTTTCACCAAAATTGAAAATGGCGGAGATGTTTCTTTTGGAGACAATTCAAAGGGGAAGATTCTAGGAATTGTTAATGTTGGTAAGAGTTTATCAACCTTAATTGAAAATGTCTGCTTAGTTGAAAATTTAAAACACAATCTAATTAGTATTAGTCAATTGTGTGATAAAGGTTATAAAGTAATTTTTGACAAATTTAGATGTATTGTTGAAGATGCTTGTGATGGAAAAACTTTATTCATTAGAAGTAGATGTGGTAATGTCTATACAATTGACATAGAAGTTGCATCTTCTCATATTAAATATTTTTCTACATTACATGATGATTGTTGGTTGTGGCATAGAAGATTAGGACATGCAAGCATAGATTTAATATCAAAAATATTGACAAAGGACTTAGTCAAAGGTCTTCCAAAATTTGGTTTTTAAAAAGATAAAATTTGTGAAGCCTGTCAATTTGGTAAACAAATTAAAACTTCATTCAAAAAGAAAAATAATGTTTCTACTTCAAAGCCATTACAGCTACTTCATATGGATTTATTTAGACCTTCTAGACATACTAACTTAAGTAGAAAATATTATGCACTTGTAATTGTAGATGATTATTCTAGATATGCTTGGGTACTATTCTTAGCTAATAAAGATGATGCATTTGAGGTCTTCAAAGTTTTATGTAAAAATATTCAAAATGAAAAAGGATACTCTATTACTTGCATTAGAAGTGATCATGGTAGAGAATTTGAGAATCATGCATTTAAAATTTTCTGTAATGATTTTGGCATTGAGCATCAATTTTCATCACCTAGAACTCCACAACAAAATGGAGTTGTTGAGAGAAAAAATAGATCCATTCAAGAAATGGCTAAGACCATGTTAAATGAAAATGCACTACCTAAATTTTTTTGGGCTGAAGCCGTCAACACCACTTGTTATGTTTTAAATCAAGTGTTGATTAGATCCTATCTCAATAAAACTCCCTATGAGCTTTGGAAAGATAGAAAACCCAACATTGGTTATTTCAAAGTCTTTAAATGTAAATGTTTTATTTTGAACACAAAAGATAATCTTAGAAAATTTGATCCAAAATCTGATGTTGGTATCTTTCTTGGGTATTCAAACTCAAGTAAAGCTTACAGAGTTTATAATAAAAGAACTTTGGCTGCGGAAGAGTCTATGCATGTTACATTTGATGAGTCTAATACCTCATCTATGGAGAAAGTTGGTGTTAGTGATGATGCATATAAAAATATACAAGATTCATCAAAGAACAACCAAAAGAATATAGAAAATCAAGTGGAACAACATGAAGAAACAAGTGCAGAACAAAATCAAGGCACTTCTCAAGTACTCCCCAGGGAATAGAGGTATGTTTTTTCTCATCCAAAGGATGCCATTTTAGGAGATCCATCTAGAGGTGTTACAACTAGATCATCACTTAGGAATACATGTGAGCATGCTGCATTTATTTCTCAAATTGAACCAAAATCTTTTGGGGATGCAGAAAATGATGAATTTTGGATTATGGCAATGCAAGAAGAGTTAAATCAATTTGAGAGAAATAAAGTGTGGGAATTAGTTCCTAAACCAGAACATCAATCCATCATAGGAACTAAATGGGTATTTAGAAATAAGATGGATGAATCCGGTGTAGTTGTAAGGAATAAAGCTAGATTAGTGGCTCAAGGATACAACCAAGAAGAAGGAATTGATTTTGATGAGATATTTGCTCCTGTAGCTAGATTAGAATCCATTAGAATGTTGCTAGCATATGCATATTATAAAGATTTTATTTTATTTCAAATGGATGTTAAAAGTGCCTTTTTAAATGGATATATTATGGAGGAAGTTTATGTGAAACAACCTCCTAGTTTTGAAAATGAAAAATTTTCAGATCATGTTTATAAGTTATCAAAAGCATTATATGGATTAAAACAAGCATCTAGAGCATGGTATGATAGGCTTAAAAATTTCTTGCTTGATAATGATTTTTTAATGGGAAAAGCCGATACTACACTTTTTGTTAAGAATAAAAACCAAGACATACTTGTTGTTCAAATTTATATTGATGATATTATTTTTGGTTCTACTAATGAGTCCTTGTGCAAAGAATTTTTTACATGTATGAGCAAAGAGTTTGAAATGAGTATGATGGGAGAGCTGAAATATTTCCTTGGACTGCAAATAAAACAAAACGATGAGGGAATATTCATAAATCAAGCTAAGTACATAAGAGATCTGCTCAAACGTTTTGGAATTGAGAACTCAAAGGCCAAATGCACACCAATGAACTCAACAATCAAGCTAGACAAAGATGAAAAAGGCAAAGAGGTTGATATCAAGATATATCGAGGTATGATTGGTTCTCTACTATATTTAACTGCTAGTAGACCTGATATCATGTTTAGTGTATGTTTATGAGCAAGATTTCAATCAAATCCCAAGGAATCTCATTTGCTTGCTGTGAAAAAAAATTTTCGTTATTTGAATAGAACAATAGATCTTGGTCTTTGGTATCCTAGGGAAATTCATATAGACTTAACTTGTTATTCGGATGCTGATTTCGCTGGAAATAAGGTTGATAGGAAAAGTACCAGTGGTACTTGCCATTTTCTAAGTCATGCACTTGTTTCATGGTTTAGTAAGAAGCAAAACTCAGTAGCACTTTCAACCACTGAAGCTGAATATATTGCCGCAAGTAGTTGTTGTGCTCAAGCCCTTTAGATGAAATAAACACTTAGAGACTATGACATTAAACTTAAAAAAATTCCTATCAAGTGTGATAATACTAGTGCTATTAATCTTTCAAAGAATTCTATTCAGCACTCTAGAACCAAGCATATAGAGATTAGGCATCACTTCTTAAGAGATCATGTTCAAAAGGGTGATATTGTATTTGAAAATTAGACATGAACTTGGGATGATGATGTCTTTGCATTAACATCATTAATTATGTTAATAAGATTATTATTATTTAATGTTTTGATGATGTATTGTGATTATATGTCTATACCTTATTTAAGTTTTAATGCTAAAGATTGTGCTTTCTTGACTAAATTACACTGGATGAAGCTTAATTTTATGCCTTAGTTGATTGGTGCAATTGTTAAGTGTATTATGAAAATTCGTGTAATAAACGGATAACCGTTTTCATATAAACGGTTCACCGTTTATTTCCAGAAACTAAACGTTGTTCAGTTTGCACTCTATTCTCTCACTGTTTAAATTAAAACGGTCAGCCGTTATTGCATAATAAACAGATAACCGTTTTCATATAAACGGTTCACCGTTTACTTCTAGAAACTAAATGTTTTGTTAGCACTCTACCTCTTCACCGTTTATTATTAACGGTATACTGATTAATAACAAAGAGTTATCTTAATGTTGCCCCTTCACCGATAACTATTAATCCTTGACCGTTTAGTAATTATAATCACTCAGGAATTTAGCCTCTCACCATTTACAGAAAACGATTAATCGATTTCGCAAAGTATATAATTGGTCACAGTTTTATCTTCTTCTTCTCACTTGCCCTCTCACCGTTTCAGCCATTGTTCCGAAACCTAAGCTTTTTCATCTCAATTTTCTCTCAGATTCTTTTCTTTTTGCAACAAATTACATCAATAGAAGACTTCATCATCACCTTCTGAGCAAATCCACCGATTAAAAACATCAAATCGTGATCAAAATCAAAAATTTCCAAATTCAAACCCTAAGAGCAGTCGACTGAAATTTGAGAAATGTGTTCAATTTTTTCAATAATTCTTGACACTTTGAAGCATAATTTCTTCTCCTCTACTTCCCCTCAACATTATACTCGGTCCATTTTTTTCAATACTCATCTCCAAAAATCTTCTTGCTCTTATTCAATGGCTGAGTCCTCTCGGAGACCTAAGAGAAAACATACGCCTGCTGTCAATCCAACACGATCACGGGAGAGTTCTGAATTTGAAAGACTACACTTCCCAACTGCTATATTGCGAAAATGATTCGAGGATCGTTTTATGAGTAAACAGGTACTAGACTCATACTTTGTAGACATATGAGATTTTGAAGATTTAATTGTATGTGGTAGAAGTGTTAGTGAAATACTTAGACCCTGGGAATCAGTTGTTAATATTGATGATAAGACTTACCCCAATCTAGTTCGGGTATTTTACTTCAATATAGAAATTTCCGTTACCCATTTAGATATAATAGTTATCGTAGTTGGTGGTATAGCAATTGATTTTGATGTACATATTTTGAATACTGTCATACTTGGGATTTTGGATGAAGGTGAGTCGTTCTATACCTCTAGAAAATCCTTGTCATTTGGTGATTTTATTCACAATGAAGGTGTGAAAAACATATGTCGTTGTAGGGACCTTAGCGATGATATTTGTAGCTTACCTTTAAGACACGACTCATCGCCTCTTCAGGTTTGCATTATTCATAGCATTCTGCAGCATATAATAACACCTAGGAAAGGTCATTCAGATGAGGTAACACGGATGGATGTTGGATTGTTGGATAGCTTACTTAGTAGGAAACCTGTCAATCTAGGGTATATTATTGTGCGCCATATGTTAACCACCCCTGCTGTCACCCATAGGTTACTTCCATATGGTAGTCTTATCACTCACATTCTGAGACATTTTCATGTACCACTAAGAGAGGCCGTGTATAAAGAACCTAAGAAAATTGGTTGGGATGCTATGAGTAGCATAGGATTTACTATGAAGAATGGCCAATGGCACAAGACTGAAAATGCCAAGAACCTGGACACCTTAATCGCTTCTGAGGATGATCAGATGCTCAACGATATTTATCCTCCTGATCAGCTTCCTGACTTCAGACTTGGAGCTTGTCCTCCACCTCCTCCTCACCGTGTTCCTCAACCATCAGTTCCCTCTAGTTCCGACATGCCTGAGATGGATTCTGCTCCTCCCTCAGTCTCCGCAGTCTCTCCAACTTCTGAGCAGCCTTCAGCTCCAGCACAGCCACCTATCACTGACATTTTGCATCAGCTGGTTGTTGATGTTCGCCAAATTTCTGAGACCCAGCAGACGATCCTTGATCGCTTAGATGCTATCTCTCAGGATCAGCAGCAGCTCCGAACTCAGCTTCAGACTCTTCAAGAGGTGAGTTTCGATCATTAGTATGAAATCATTGCTGGATATAGACAACTTCTGGGGTATTTTGGATATGAACCTGGAAGCACCTCTACAGCCGCTTCTCTTCCATGATCTACCTCTTCTCGTCCTACACAACCATCCACTGTGAGACCTTCTTCTCGGCGACCCTCTTCTACTCGACCTCCTCTTTCACGACGCGGTTCTTAGTTTCTACTATTTTGACATTATACATATTTTCTAATTTAGTGATCTGTTTAATATGTTGTGTTGATAGATGTTTGACATTAACTGTGTTTTGTTGATGGATGTTGATAGCTATAATCTGTTTAAACTGTGTTCTGTCTGATTATATTATTGTTTTTGGATCATATTGGAGTTGCTAGGATATGACTATTTTGTAAATGTTTTTCTTCTTATTGTATCTATGGTTTTCCTAAATTTTGAGGGGAAATTTTGCCATTTTTTTTAAATAGAGTCATAATTCTCTACTGCCAATTTACTTTTCGAATTAACCCTTCTTTGATGATGAAGGAGAAGAGATAAATGAAAATTACATTTTGAAAAATAAAATTTTTTTAAGTCATATATGCAAGGGGAGCATATACTTAGGGGGAGCAAAATTCTGAATGTGTTTTTCATCATCAAAAAGGAGGAGAATGTTAACATATATATGTTCTAGTAATTGATTTTGATGATAACAAACAATGAGTTTAAGTTAATAAATGTGTTTTAAGACTCACATAATTTCTAGTAATCTCTTAAGAGTCAAAACTAAGTATGTGTTTAACATTCCTTAGAGAAATTAGAACATTTTGTAAGTTAAATAAAGTTTTAAGTATAAACGGCTAACCGATTATATTAAGCGAGCGATTAGTTAATGAAAAGACTTAGCTACGTAAAAAAAGTTAACGATTTAAGCCTTAACCGATAGGTATTTTGTGAGATACTAGAAGTAATCGGCAAACCGTTAATATATAATGGCTAACCGATATCGTCAACTCTTTAAAATCCTTTAAAGTTAAAAGGTTAATAGCTTAAGCCTTAACCGATAGGCAATTTGTGAGATACTGGAAGTAATCGGCAAACCGTTAATACATAACGGCTAACCGATAAGTTTCAGAATTGACATTTTTTGTAAACCCTTAACCGTTTAGAGAAAACGGATCAAGTGTTTTTGTTGTGCAAGTTTCTGGATGTTAATGGCAAAAGGGTAATTCTTAACGGTCAATCATTTATTTGAAATCATGCCCAACGGTAACATTGACCAAAGAAAACGGCTAATCGTTAACGGCTAATGGTAAACCGTTTTTTGTTAGATGAAAGAATAACGGCTAGTTTTCAGCTCCAACTATAAATATGCTCATCCAATTCAAATCAAGGACTGACGACAATACAACTGCTGAGCTTATATACGAGTTTACCATCTACAGAAAGCTTTAAAACAGATTTGTACTTCATTCATTCACACATTGAGCATTAACTTGTAACCTTGAAAGATTGTGTGAGAGATAAATCAATTTGTATTCCTTTGTCTTGAGTGACTGCAAGTGTGGGGATACATTTGAGTTAAGAGATTGGGAATAATCTCTTGTTGTAAAGGTCTATTGACACCTGGGAAGTCAATTGTAAGTTGTTGAAGCCTTGGAGGCTTGCATAGTGGAATCCTCAAGCCCGGAGTGCTTGGAGGAGTGGACGTAGGCAGGGATAGCCGAACCACGTAAAAATCATTGTGTTTGCTTTCTCTTCCCTATCTCTTAATTTATTTATCACTGTCTATCTATTTATTCAATTATTTCGAACTTGATTGCATTGATTGAGCAATTTATTTTCATAATTTTTAAAAACCCAATTCACCCCCCTTCTTAGGTTGTCTATTTGGAATTTCACATATAATCACATCCGAAATCTCATTTTTTTTTTCATTCAACAAACTTTAAATCCATTTCTTTTTCTTCAAAATATTATTATTATGCATAAATTCAAAATCAGTAACAAATCATTAATCATACATATCTTTAATAATAACTATTGATTACGTAGATAAAATCCATCTCTAAAAATCATTGAATCAAACCTTTAAAATTCATTTTGTAAACATACTTTACCATATTTTAAAAATATAATAAACTATAAGAAAAATATGTTTTGTATATTCAACTTACAGTGACGATGTTTGAACTCGATATTGCCAACGTCTACAGGTTGGCTCTCATTCGCGGTCCTTCTTATTCATAGAAATGGCATAATTGTTATTTGAAACATAGGATACAACTAATTGTACTCAATAGAGTTTGAAACTCATATAATACAACTCTTGAATATGTAAAATTACCAAAATACTCTTGACATCAAAATTTACTAAATTACCCTTGAAACCATAATTTATCAAATTTTCTTTTGAATCCTAAATTATCAAAATATCCTCAATTCAGATTACAAAAATAATCTATGAATTTTGAATTGACAAAATTACCCCTGGAATGAAAAATTATCAAAATGCCCCTAATAATGTAAATTATTAATTTACCCTCGAAATCTTAAATTACCTAACTACCCTAGTCTATAATTACTAAATTACTCACTAATTTTGGAAATACAGAATTATTTGCCAAGTTTATGAAATTATCAAATTGCCCCTGCCAGTTAACAAAGACTGAAATTCAGGAAATTATGTCAACAACAATAGGAAGCTCAGGTTTGGTACTTCCGACCTCAGTGAGTCCAAAGGTGTCGAAGATGATCTCTACTTGTGATGGCAATGGAGGTACGAGTTTCAGAAGCCATGAGATTTCAAGTGACTGATCGGCGGCAATCCGAACATTTCAGGTGACATGACCGATCAAAAATGAAAGCTAAAGGTGAAAGGAGTAGAAATCGAGTCAGTCTCGCAGCTTGATACCAGCGAAATCAATGGCGCTGATGATAGGTTCTTGGCTGTAACTTTTCAAGCTAAATCGTTGCCGTTTTAGCCATTTTCAAGCAAAGTGGATGGTAAAAGTATGACTAGCATCTCTTGGCTTTAAATCGATACCAAGCTTGACTAGAATAATATATATGAATGGAAGATATAGCCAAGTTGCTTTAGTGAGTTGGGTCAGGAAGGTCAAATCGGGTCAAACCTTTCTCTCTCTTCTGCTATCACGACCCGTCCCGAACCCTAGGACGAGTCTTGACTAATCCTCGAAATTCAACTAATAATGATTATATAAATAATAATAATATTTTTACCTAAATTCTGGCAAAATTTCTCTAGTTTTTGAAATTCCCAATCCTGCAATTAATAAAATAACTCCCAAAATAATTTCCAAATGCAACCAACTCCATCAATCAACATCCCAATAAATACTAAACATCATCTGAAATATTTTAGTACCAAAAATAGTAAGTTATTCTTAATTATAATATTATATAATCTGAAATATTCCCACACAAAACTCTACAAATTCTTAGAACAAATACGTGGCCAAATTATAAATAGCTATCGTTGCTGAGTCAACTGTTGTACCTGCAAATCTGCTAGAGGGAAAAATATAATAAAATGAAAAAAATGGGAGTGAGTATAAAACTCAGTGAAGGTCAGTGAATAGATAGTACTTTTTAAAAATAATTTTATTTTTAAAATAATCATGTCATTTTTAAATACACAATTTTATCAAATCATAAACAAGAAATATTAATAAATCACTTCACATTTATAATCAAATCACTAACTTTGAAAATATATATAATGTCATATGAAATAACTAAGGAAGAATATGTTATAATATCGTATAAATACTTAATCTGAAATTATCACAAAATACTGCGTAAAACCGAAGAAAATTCACAACATATAATATCAATACCGAATACTGAAAACTTTCACCAAACGAGTACCCAGGGAAATAATCTCAGTATATTCGGACCTCAACTGACGGGCAATCAAGAAACCATCATGCTCCCGAGCTACACAGATAGATGGGGAAATAACATCTCATATGTCATCACATCTCGACATATCTCATCATCATAATTATGCATGCATATTCCCCAAAGGACAAAAACGCCCAAGCATACGACCCAAAGCCTCTGTGTGTACTCAGACGGGCCCCAAAAGCCTGTATCTCACATCATCACATATCATCTCATCACAATGTACGGGGAGAGTACTGTTTAATGACTTATAAATAATCAAAAATAACATATACATAAACATTCGATAATATCCGAAATCACATTCTCATTTATTTTTAACAACATTTAAAAATCTATTTTCTTTTTTTAAAAAAATATTATTAATACGCATATATTGAAAATGAGAAATAAAATCATTTATTATACAGAATTCCAATAATAAACAACATTATGCAAATAAAATTCATTTTTCATAAAATCATTAAATCAAGCATTTAAAAATTTCATTTACAATCATACTTTATCATAATTAAAAATCATAATAATCCACAAAGAAAATAGATTTTGTATATTCCACTCACAGTGACGACGATCAAATCCGGTATCACCGACGTCCGTTGGTTGGTTCTCGTTCGCAGGTTCCCCTAATAAAATGAATGGCATAATTATTACTAATCACTTAAAGTACAATTAATTGTACTAAATAAAATTCGAACTCGCATAATATAACTCCCGAATATTTAAAATTACTAAATTATCCTTATGTCTAAAAATTATTAAAATGACCCCAATATCGAAATTTATTTAATTGCCTCAAAAAATATATCTTGTTAATTTTATCCTCAAAATTCTTAATCCTCAAATCCTTTAAAATTATCGAAATATCCTTGAATTTAAAATTATCGAATTATCTCAAAAATCATAATTTACGAATTTAACCTCAAGATCATAAATTATCAACCTATCCTCAATTTTATCAATTACTAAATACCCACATACTAGAAATTATGAAATTACTCTTAGAGTGTAAAATTATCAAATTACTCCTAATCTCTTAAATTATCGATTTACCCTTAAAATTTCAATTTACCTACCTGTCCTTATCTATAATTATCCAATTGCCTATAACTTTCAGAAATTACAAAATTAATTCCAAAATTCTCAACCTTTACCGAATTGTCCCTCACCAATCAATGGTGATCGGACGTTAGTCAACGGTAATGGTAAGCTTAGGTCTGTAGTTCCAGCCTCGATAAGTCCAATGGTGTCGGCAATGACCTCCCACACACGGTGACGGCTATAGATCGAGCTCTCTAAAGCCATGGGCTGTAAGTTGTCGTTCACATGCAATCAGGCTGTTTCAGGTTATGTGACCGGTTGGAAATGGAAGTTGGAGGTGAGAGCAGTTGAACCCAACCGGTGGCGTGGCCAAACTCTGGCAGAATCGACTGCAACAAGAACGGATTTTTTACAGAAAGTTTCAAACTTCACCGGCGGCATTCTGGTCAGTTTTCGGCTGTGAGAACAGCAAGGATATAACCAGCGTCTTGAGGGCTTCAAATCAGTACCAAGATTATCGGAAACTGCGGCCGAAATTGAGAGATCTTTCTCGGTCAAGGTCACGGGCCGGGTTAGGTCTAGGTCAACTCCACTCTCTCTTTCTCTTTCTCTCTTTCTCTCTCTCCTTCTCTCTCTCCTCTCTCAGCTTCTCTCACTCTATGAATAAAATTTTATTATTATTTTATTTAATTTAACTATTTATTATAACTATTATTTTCATCGATTAAATCGATGTCGGTTCTGTAATAATAATTTTCTAACTAACTGACTCTCAATCGTGCTCGATTTTGTCTCAATTTTTCACCGCGATAAAATATAAATTTTTTTTTTACCCACACGGTGTGTTTACTAATATGTCAAATTTTTCTCACAATGACATGTAATGAGTCTAAAATTATAAAATCGATACCAAATGAAAATTAAATGATCCACTTTAATAGAAAAATAAAAGTGTATATATTACAATCCTTCCCCCTTATAAAAATTTCATCCTTGAAATCTACACATCTGATGAGAATAGCTGGGGATATTGAGCTCTCATTAAGTCTTTGCATTTCCAAGTAGCTTCTTCTTTGTGTGATTTCTCCATAATACCTTTACTAACGGAATGGTCTTAGAACGCAAAACTTGATGTCTCCTTTCAAATATTTCCACTGCTTCCTCTTCATAAGTTAAATCTTCTTTCAACTCAATTGGTTGGCTCAATAACACATGACTCGGATCATATATGTACTTCCAAAGTATCGAGACATGAAACACGTTGTGAATCCTGGATAACTTAGGCATATATGTACTTCCGAAGCATTGAGACATGAAACACGTTGTGAATCCTAGATAACTCAGGTGGTAGAGCTAATCGGTAAACTAATACACCAATATGCTCTACAATCTCATATGGCCCAATGTAACGTGGGCTCAGCTTACCGCATTTCCTAAATCGAAGTACTCCCTTCCAAGGTGATATCCGTATAAATACCTCATCACTAACTTCGAACTTAAGTTCCCGTCTGCGCTTATCAGTGTAGCTCTTTTGTCTATCTTGGGTTACCTTTAATCTATCCCGAATAAGTTGTATTTTCTCGTTCGTATCCTGAGCTAATTCAGGACCAATTAGTCTTCGCTCACTAACCTCATCCCAATGTACTTGAGTTCTGCATTTTCAACCATACAAAGCCTCATATGCTACCATCTTGATACTAGCTTGAAAATTGTTATTGTATGCAAACTCCATCAAGAGTAAATAATTGTCCCAACTACCCTTAAATTCCAAAACACATACTCGAAGCATATCCTCCAATGTTTGAATAGTACGCTGCTCTGACTGGCCATCAGTCTGTAGATGAAAAGCAGTATTAAAATTCAATTGAGTGCCCAAAGCCTTCTGCAAACTAGTCCAGAACTTAAAAGTGAACCGAGAATCTCTATCTAAAACAATCGACACAAGCACTTCATGAAGTCAAGCTATCTCAGCCATAAAGATACTCCCTATAAGTGGTCTTACATGGTAAAAATCAGCCATAAAGATACTCCCTATAAGTGGTCTTACATGGTAAAAAGTGTGCTAACTTCATGAGTCAATCAACAATCACCCAAATGCTATCATGTCCACTCTAAGTACGAGGAAGTCCTGTTACAAAGTCCATAGTGATATGCTCCCATTTCCACTCAGGAATAGGAAGTGACTGCAAAAGTCCTGCAAATTTTTTATGTTCAACCTTAATCTACGGGCAAACTAAACATCGAGAAATAAATTCTGCTATCTCCCTCTTCATGCCCTGCCGCCAATAATGATCTCTCAATATACGGTATATTTTCGTACTATCCGGATGCATTGCATACTCTGAACAATGAGCTTCCTCCATGATCTCCCTTTTCAGATTCCCTATATCTGGTACACAGAGTCTATTTTTCATGACTAAGACTCCATCATCTCGCATTGTAAAATCAGTTCACAAGCCTTTTTGTACATCTTCTTTCAACTTCGCTAACTGTGGATCTTGATCTTGCATTTGATAGACTTTATCAACCAAAATCGGTATAATCTAAAAATTAGCTATCAAAGCTTTGCCATTATCAACTTTCAACTCAACTCCTAAAGATCTCAATTCGATCAACAGAGGCATGTAGGCCACTCGCAAATGAGCTATAGAGCTCAAGGACTTTCTACTTAGTGCATCTGCTACAGCATTTGCTTTTCCTAGGTGATAATCAATAGTGCAATCGCAATCCTTAATCAACTCAATCCATCTCCTCTATCTCAGATTTAATTCTTTCTGAGTGAACAAGTATTTGAGACTCTTATGATCAGTGAAAATTTGACATGTTACTCCATACAAGTAATGTCTCCATATTTTGAGTGCAAACACCATTGTTGCCAACTCGAGATCATGTGTCGGATAGTTATGTTCATATTTTTTAAGTTGTCTAGAAGCATAAGCCGTAATTTTTCCATGTTGTATTAGTACACATCCTAATCCTTGTCCAGAGCCATTACTATATACCACAAATCCTTTATTACCGAATGGAAATGTAAGAACCGGTGTTGAAGTCAAACGTGCCTTAAGTTCTTGAAAACTCTTTTCACAATCATCATCCTAGTGGAACTTAGTACTCTTTCTAGTTAATCATTTCAAAGGAGTAGCAATCTTAGAAAATCTCACCACAAATCTACGGTAATAACCATCTAATCCGAGGAAACTTCTAACCTCTATAATATTTATAAGCTGTTCATATTTCACCATTGCTTTAATTTTCTGAAGATCAACATAAATACTTCAACTGATATCACATGACCCAGAAATACTACTTTATCCAATCAAAACTCACACTTGTTGAACTTGGCATACAATTATTTTTGCTTCAAGATTTACAATACGATCCACAAATGCTTAGTGTGGTCCTCCTGATTCTGGGAATATATCAAAATATCATCAATAAATACAATCACAAATCGATCTGAATAGGATTGGAATACCCTATTCATAAAATCCATGAAGGCTGCTGGCACATTAGTTAACCCAAATGGCATCACTAAAAACTTATAGTGCCTATAACGGGGTTCTAAATACTATTTTAGGAACATCGGTCTCTTTAATTTTAAGCTGGTGATATCTCGAGTGCAAATCGATCTTAGAAAACACCTTCGCTCCCTAATGATGATCAAACAAATCATCGATGTGCAGAAGTGGATACTTATTGCGCACAATGACTTTATTCAACTGTTTGTAGTCAATACAAAGTCTAAGTGTACCATTATTTTTCCTAACAAATAAAACTAGAGCTCTCTACGATGATACACTTGGTCGAATAAACCCCTTATCTACTAATTCTTACAGTTAAACTTTAAGCTCTTTTAATTCAACTGGAGCTTTCTTGTATGGTGCTATAGATATAGGAGTCATTCTAGGAATTAAATCGATAGAAAACTCAATCTCCTTGTCAGGTGGCATTCTAGGAAGTTTATCAGGAAATACATCTAAAAACTCTTAGACTACTTAAACATCCTCTAATCTCAATTCTTGAACTCCCGTATCTATCATATGTGTAAGATAAGCTGAACATCCTTTTTTTTAACAACTGTCTTGCACTAATGGCCAATATGACACATGAAGGTAAAACTTTGTGCTCTCCACAGAATTTTACTTCGTTTGTTCCTAATTTATTAAATAGGACTTCCTTACTGAAGCAATCCATAGTAGCATGGTAAGATCTAAGTCAATCCATGCCCAAAATAGCATCGAAATCATAAATGCCTAAAATAATCAAATTTGCCCCAAACTCATACTCACCCAATCTAATTATACAATCTCGATACACTCTATTAGCAAGTAATGACTCTCCCATAGGTATATTAACAACTAAACCATAATCTAATGGTTTAGGTTCTCACTCTATATGCATAGCAAAAGTATAAAAAATAAAAGAATGAGTAGATCTAAAATCAATAAGAATATAGGCCTCACGGCCAAAGATAGATAGTGTACCCATAATAACTTGTGGTGTAGAATGAGCCTCTTGCTGTGTCAGAGCAAAAACACGAGCCTGAGTCTAAGATCGATTAATCTGACCTCTCTGACCTGGTGTGGTTGATGAAGACCTTCCTAGTTGTGTACCTTTTTCACCCTAAATCTGTCTCGGGTGAGACTGATATGGTAAGGCTGTCCCTCGAGCGGAATTATGACCTTGAGATAAAGTGGGATAAAATCTTCTGATATGTCATAGTTGTCCACATGAATAACATACTTTGTCTCCAGCACGGCACTAACCCTGATGGTGCCTACCACAAAAGGAACAAAGAGTCTGCTAACTACCCTTATAACTATCATCTTCGTATCTCCCACTATCTCTATCATGATGCCCCTATGTTCTGACATTACTCCCCTCAGATAGTTGTATTAAGGTATGACTGGCAGTCTGTCTCTGATCTCCTCTAAAACTTATACTCTAACTCCTGTGGACACCAGCAAAAAAATTCATATGCTAGACTTGCTTCAAAGGCCTACTACTCAAGCACCCTCTGTACAACATTGGTTGTATTTTTGTTTCAAGGCCTAAACTCTGTGTCCCTCTGAAATACTATGCTCCACTATCTTGGCTGCCTCTACTACCTCAACAAACTCAGTGTATCGAGATGCAGTTATGGTTGTGCGGATCTCAAATCGAAGACCCTTCTTAAATCATCTGCATTTCTCCCTTTTATCACCAATTGGAGAAATAGCAAATCTAGAAAGATTCAGAAATTTCATCTCATACTCCTCTACTGACAAAGATCCTTGGACCAATCGAAGGAATTCACTCCGTTAATGTCCTGGTACATAACTGAAAAATACTGATCATAAAATTCCTTACGAAAAATAGCCTAAGTAATTACTGCTTGTCCCTAATATCGTCGCTTTACTATTTACCACCAGTGATAAGCTCTATCCTCGAGTAAGAAAGTGACAAAAGTAAGTTTATCCTCTGAGCATCCCATGACATCAAATATACGTTCTAACTTGACAAACCATGACTCTACCACTAGTGGATCCCTAGAACAATTAAAACTTTTAGTCCCTAAACTCCTCACACGCTCAATAGTATTATAGGCTCAGCATGTGCCTGAGTCTGGTTCGATACAACTATAGTCATAATCTGAGCCAGCCTATCAATGGACTGCTAATGTTGGGAACATTTTATGGAGTCTTCTGAGCAACTTTATGCATCGATGACTTAACTTCTCCCTCGATTACGGGTTCATTCTCCCCTGCTGGTACAACATTTGGAGTCGACTCAGCTTCAACTAGCCCAGGAGGAGGATGACCACGGCCATATCTACTGCTACGACAGTACATGACAATCCTACAAAATGTTAATTTAAACTTTAATAACCGTACAACTTATTCTAACTAAAGTAGTAAAATCTACAGAATCTAAAACCATGCTCTAATACCAACTCTGTCACGACCTGTCCCGAACTCTGAGACGAATCTTGACTAATCCTTGAAATTCAATTAATAACGATTTTATAACTAATAATAATAATATTTCTATCAAAATTCTGACAGAGTTTCTCTATGTTTTTGAAATTCTCAATCCTACAATTAATAAAATAACACTCTCAAAATAATTTCTAAATGCAACCAACTCCGTCAATCAATATCCCAATAAATACTGAATATCATCTAAAATATTTTAGTACCAAATATAGTAAGTTATTCTTAATTATAATATTATACAATCTAAAATATTCCCACAAAAAACTCTACAAATTCCTAGGACAAATGCGTGGCCAAATTATAAATAGCTATCATTGCTGAGCCAATTGTTATACCTACAAATCTCCTAGGGGAAACAATATAATAAAACAAAAAAAAGGGTAAATATAAAACACAGTGAAGGTCAGTGAGTGGATAATGGTTTTCAAAAATAATTTTATTTTTAAAATAATCGTATCACTTTTAAATACACAATTTCATCAATCATAAATAAAAAATATTAATAAATCACTTCACAATTATAATCAAATCACTAACTTCGAAAATATATATAATGTCATCTGAAATAACTAAGGAAAAATATGTCATAATATTGTATAAATACTCAATCTAAAATCATCACAAAATACTCCGTAAAACCAAAGAAAATTCACAACATATAATATCAATACTGATTACTGAAAACTTTCACCAAACGAATACCCGGGAAAATGATCTCATCATATCCGGACCTCAACAGACGGGCAATAAAGAAATCATCATGCCCCAGAGCTACACAAATAGATGGGGAAATAACATCTCATATGTCATCACATCTCAATATATCTCATCATCATAATTATGTATGCATAGTCCCCAAAGGACAAAAATACCCAAGCACATGGCCCAAAACCTCTGTGTGTACTTAGACGAGCCCTAAAGGTCTGTATCTCATCTCATCACAGTGTACGAGGAAGGGTACTATCTAATGACTTATAAACAATCGAAAATACATATATACATACATATCCGGTAATATCCGAATCACATTCTCATTTATTTTCAACAACATTTAAAAATCTATTTTCTTTTCTTTAAAAATATTATTAATATGTATATATTTAAAATCAGAAATAAAATCATTTATCATATAGAATTTCGATAATAAACAACATTATGCAAAGAAAATCCATTCTTCATAAAATTATTAAATCAAGCATTTAAAAATTCATTTACAATCATATTTTATCATAATTAAAAATCACAATAATCCACAAAGAAAATATATTTTGTATATTCCACTCACAGTAACGACGACCAAATCTGGTATCGTCGACGTCCGTGGGTTGGTTCTCGTTCGCGGATCCCCCTAATAAAATAAATGACATAATTATTACTAATCACTTAAAGTACAATTAATTATACTCAATAAAATTCAAACTCACATAATATAACTTCCGAATATTTAAAATTATTAAATTATCCTTATGTCTAAAAATTACTAAAATGCCCCCGATATCGAAATTTATTTAATTGCCCTAAAAAAATATCTTATTAATTTTATCCTTAAAATTCTTAATTACCGAAATGTCCTTAAATCCTCTAAAATTATCAAAATGTCCTTGAATTTAAAATTACCAACTTATCCCAAAAATTATAATTTATCAATTTAACCTCAAGATCATAAATTATCAACTTATCCTCAAATTTATCAATTACTAAAATACCTATATATTAAAAATTATGAAATTACTCTTGAAGTGTAAAATTACCAAATTACTCTGATCACTTTAATTACTGATTTACCCTTAAAATGTCAATTTACCTAACTGTCCTTGTCCATAATTATTCAATTACCCATAATTTTCTGAAATTATAGAATTAACCCTAAAATTCTCAACCTTTACTGAATTGCCCCTCACCGGTCAACAATGACCGAACTTCAGTCAACGGTGACAGGAAGTTTAGGTCTTGTAGTTTCGACCTCGGTGAGTCCAACGGTGCTGACGGTGACCTCCCACGAGTGGTGAGGCAGCAGATTGAGCTCCCTAAAGTCGCAAGTTGCAAGTTGCGTTTCACCGGTAATCTGGCCGTTTCAGGTGACGAGACTGGTCAGAAATGGAAGCTGGAAGTGAAAGCAGTGGAACCTAGCTGGTGGCGTGGCTAAACTCCGACGGAATCAACGGCAGCAAGAATGGATTTTTGGCTGAAACTTTTAAGTTTCACCCGTGGCGTTCTGGTTAGTTTCCAACAGTGAGAATGGTTCAACGCTTCAAATTGGTACTAAGATCGTCGGAAACGGTGGCTGGAATTGAGAGATCTAGCTAGGTCAAGGTCGCAATTCGAGTCAGGTCGGGTCGAGTTGGGTAAGGTCCGAGTCAACTCTTTCTCTTTCTTTTTCTCTTTCTCTCTCTTTCTTTCTCTCTCTCCTTCTCTCTCTCCTCTTTCAGCTTCTCTCACTCTATTAATAAAATTTTATTATTATTTTATTTAATTTAACTATTTATTATAATTATTATTTTATACTAATTAAATCGATACTGGTTCCATAATAATAATTTTTCAACTAACTGACTCTGAATTGTACTCGATTTTGTCTCAATTTTTCACCACGATAAAATATAAATTTTTTTTTACACACATAATGTGTTTACTAATATGTCAAATTTTTCTCACAATGACATGTAATGAGTCTGAAATTATAAAATCGATACCAAATGAAAATTAAATGATCCACTTTAATAGAAAAATAAAAGTATATATATTACATATGCGCCCCTCTCTCTTTATGTTTTTGGCTAGTTGCTCTCTTTCTCCTTTTTCTATTTATAGAAACCAATTTTTTTAGCTTAATATGAATTAACCCAATGCCGGACCCATGTTGAAACAAAATTTGAATAACCAACCTTGCAATCACATTTAAATTATCTCAATTTTATTTGGTGATAAAATTATTCATACGTGATCAATTTAATAAATGCATCAAAACTAAAGAGGAAAATTAAAATAATATACTCAATTAGAAAATTACAGTGTATATGTTATAGAAAATCTGTTTATAATTTATACCTTCTTTCTATGCAAAACCTTTTAAATATAAGACATGTCTTATACCTCTCTACATTACTTTATAATCTCTCTTGGCTTTAAATATCTATTTGCAACTAATAAGTTTCACACCCTCTGGCAATGGGGCCCTAGATATCATTGTCCTTCATGGACTTCATTTTTAGTTTATGGCATCAATCTATTTTTTAGAGTTAGAACTCTCTGTGACTTGACAGAAATTGAATAAATAATCTTTCATTATGCCAATTTCTTCTTCATATTCTGGGAGAAATATATGGAGAAACATAATGTAATTATTTAGAAATGCACTTATCTTTTCTCTAGTGGATATCTTTAATGGCACAGGTTTTTTAAGTGGTAGAATTTATTTTTTTAGAATAACTTCTTATATGAGGGGTTCTTAATTATTGTCTTAATTTGGTATGTCTTGAACAAAGTTAGGAATAAGACCCTGATCGACGAAAATAACACCCATGGGAATATCAACATATTCCTCTTTAAAGACTAATCTCCTAGTTGTATCTCTCATCATAAACTTGACATCTTTAAAGAATTAAGCATTTCCTAATTTAAAAATTGACTTAGTCCTAGGATCATAAAACTTGTACCCTTTATATCATTATAAATATCTAATGAATAGCAATTCACCAATCCTTCAGACTAGTTTCTTCTTATTAGACCTATAAGGCCTTCCTCAGTGGACATCCCTAAACATGCAAATGTTCTAAACTAAATTTCTTACTTATCTAAACTCATAAGGAGTTTTGGCCATCATTTTAATTGAAACCCTATTAAGGATATACGCTATAATCTTAAGTGCTTCTCCCCAAAGTAATTTTGATAAGATATAATGAAAAATCTAGCTCTTTATCATGTCCTTAAGCATCTTATTTTGTCTTTTAGCAACACCATTTATAGTAAACAAACCCAACATAATGTACTGGAGGAAAATAATTCATTCTTCTAGGAATAGAATTATATTAGCTGTAATATTAGTAGAAGACATAGCTGAACAAAGAACAATAACAAAACAAAACAAGCTCACATTAGTCCTAAAATAAAAATAAATTCGAATAAAGGTAAATCCTTTCTTAAGATAACTGACAATCAATTAATATTTTATTTTTGGATAAAATATTAACTTATAAGTAATATCTTAATGTAGCAATCAAACACTAATAATAAAAACATGTTAAATAATGAATCTTCCTTTAGGTTGATTTACTGTTTACATATAAAATCGAATAATCGTCGAGTGTTTATTACTATAGGTCCACATGTAACTCTATTAAATATGAACATTTTTTTGGGTCGATCGATATTTATAAAAATTATATATATAGAACTATTTATACTCTAAAATAAATTAATTTCTATAAGAAAAGTTACTTTGGTGACATGTTTACATATATAAACTGACCAATATTTGAATTTAAAATTACACTAAAACTATCCAAAAATAAAAAAAATTTTGGATCAAAGTTTGGTCAATTATCAATCGTCAAATGTTCAAAATGAAAAAGGATATTCTATTACTTGCATTAGAAGTGATCATGGTAGAGAATTTGAGAATCATGCATTTGAAAATTTCTGCAATGATTTAGGTATTGAGCATCAATTCTCATCACCTAGGACTCTTTAACAAAATAGAGTTGTTGAAAGAAAGAATAGGTCCATTCAAGAAATGACTAGGACCATGTTGAATGAAAATGCATTACCTAAATATTTTTGGGCCGAAGCTGTCAACACCGCTTATTATGTTTTAAATCAGATGTTGATTAAATCTCTTTTTAACAAGACTCCACATGAGCTTTGAAAATGTAGAAAACCTAACATTGGTTATTTTAAAGTTTTCGGTTGCAAAAGGTCAATTGTTGACCGAGTCAAGGTTCGACCAGTTTTTGATCTTGAACCAGCCTATAAATCAAATCAACCTTTTTTTAATGAGCTAAATTTAACTTTAATTTTAATGGATTAATATAAACCAATAGCTTAATTTTAATCCATCAAGCTAAATATATTGGGCCCAAAATTAATTTTAACCATGGCTCAGTGGCCACAACTCGCCTTTCCCTACCAACTGTGGTGGCTGGGTTGTCATAGGCTTTAAACTTAAACCAATTTTTTAAAATGATTTTCCCATAAAAATCTTAAATTTCAAATTTAATTCAAGAAAAAGAAAACAATTTTGTTCCTAAATTGAATAATATTTATAATCTAGTATTATTAAATTTAAAAAAACTAAAGATTTAATCATTAATCAAAATAAATTTAATTCTCAATTATTTAACATGAAGATTCTTTGATATCACTTACAGAGACCAAAAAAAAAAAAAAAACTCCTTTGGTGAAAACCATTACCTATAACCCATAAATATTTATGTTGTAATCACTAAGAATTAATAACAAATAATGCAGAAGCGTAATTAAATCAATAATGCTTGATTACCTTCTGCAGTTCTGTGGTTGGCCTTTTAGATTCACACATTCTCTTAAAGAATCCCTTTATATTCTCTGTGCTTTCTCTACGATGATAGGATGTCAAAATAAATATAAAGAATATGTGTAACATGAGGACCATAACCATTTATATAGATAACTTTTTTCTATTATTACCAGATATTCCTAATTTTGTCCCTCATAGAATTAAAATACTATTGGGTCTCTACACATTAAAGGCTCATACCCTATTAGATATGTTAATGCCTATATACTGAAAATCTTAATAGATAATTTTTAATTGAGTTTGATCTTATGTGGTAGTTTGCAGGATATAATTATTTATATATAAGTCCAATGTTAGATTAAGGATCCAACAACATCATGTTAAAGATCCTGTTGATTGTCTTCTAAAATTGTGGTTGACCTCCAAGATATGTCTGTTCTCCTAAAGAATCCCTTAATATTCTCTACGCTTTCTCTATGATGATGGAGTGGACAGAAAATGTGTAACTTTGGGACCATAACCATTTATCTATACAACTTTTTCCTATTGTTATAAGATATTTTTTAATTTATACATCATAAAATTACAGTACTATTGGGTCTTTATACATTAAAAGCTCACACCTTATTAGATATATTAAACTCCTTAATAGTAAAATCTTAATAAATCATTTTCAATTAAGTTTGACCTTATATGGCTATTTGTAATACATAATTATTTACATATAAGTTAAACGTTAGATTAAAGATCTAACAATATTTGATTAAAAAATCTAACATAATGAACAGCCATATTGACATTATCCCAATTAGTCCCAACATGCAAGTTTACCACCAAGTACTCATTCATTTGATTATTCATATGTCATATGTGTAGGAAATTAATGTTATTATTATATTTCAAAATATATAAACGATAGTGAAAGCTATGAAGATCACTTTTTTTACTTTCGGATATTGCCAACCAAGGCCAACTCAATCAAAATCAGGGCCTTAGAGGAGTTGTTAAAATTAGGCCTCCTACAAAATTTGATGAAAGAATATGTATGAATTATATAAAAAAATTATCTAAAATTAATTTTTTTAGCTTTCTAAAATGCAAATTTATTAATCAAATTTTTATATTCTAATTTTGCTAATATATCTTTCTCTATAGACAGTATAGCTAATCTACTTAACTTTGGTAAATGTAATAACATTTATTAGCTTTTTCCAATAGCTTTCAAATTGAAAATATTTAAGTGTTCTCCATTATTATTAGCCGAAATCTTTAATACAATATTTAATACAATTTTCCTATTAAAAGTGATTTATTATATTAATTAAATTTAAAAAATTAATATTCCTAAATTTGAGACCTTCATTTTGGTGGGGCCTTAAGCAACGGCCTAAGTTGCTTAGGGTACAAACCGGCTCTGTTGCCAACACATATCACATCCACGGCGGGAGGACAAGAATTTGCTATTATCATTTTTATGCTTTTTTCTTTTCGCTTATAGGTTATTTTTGCTTTGTTCTATATTTGTGCAATAATCTTTATTTCGCATCATTCATGTGATAAAAAATTTTGTCATCTTTTTTTAAGAATGTAGTGGGAAGAATACTTTTTATTTATCCATTTATACTTTTTTTTTTAAGTAACCAAGGTTGACAATTACTCTTCAGGATTGTTATTGTTTACTAGCAAAAGAGCTTATTTGATTGCCTTAAGTACTGTAATTATTTAGTTTTTACACCCAAAATTTACTACTTTAACTCAAAACCCATTTTATTAATTGTGGCTGATCTGCTTTAAATCTAAAATGCGGTACCCTTCAAAAAAATGGAGAAAACAATGCTTCAATATTTTTGGAAATGGCATAATAGCATGTCTCTGAAATAATTACATAAAATTAAGTTAATAGATTTTCCCAAGCAATAATAAATTAAACCAGGACCACGGAATCTCTCAGCTAATGATGGCAACAATTAAAAATAAAAAAAGAAAAAGCTCTGATGAGTTAATAGATTTTCCCAAGCAATAATAAATTAAAGCAGGACCACGGAATTTCTCAGTTAATGATGGCAACAATTAAATATAAAAAAAGAAAAAGCCCTGATGAGTGTCACCTGCATGCTGCGCTCTACGTTTGTCTAATTGACAATATATCATGATGATAATTTTAGAGAATTATTGGCCTGGCATTATTGTAGCCCTATTTTTTAAACCTGTATTAACAAACTAAATAATTATTGATAAAAAATTATAATTTTTTTCATAAAAAATATTTTATGACCGATCTCATATACTATATAAGAAATTTATAATCTAAAAAATCATACTTTTATAATTTGAGAAGATGAACGACACTAAGTAATAAATCTACCACTAAATGATCTTCCAAGTTATGACTCAAGTTTAATCTGCATTAAATGTATGGGCATTCGTTTCACCACTCCTAAAAATCACTGGCTTCCTTTTCTTCAGTATTTTTTCTCAAAAGGCGTCTCACACTTTTTTTAAGAAAAAAAACACTTATATATAATATTTTCCTAGTTAAAATCCTAATTTGTGTTATCCTTATCATATAATAATTTAAAATATTAAATATATTAAATTTAATATTTTTCCTCTCCACTTACATAAAAGTGGAGATAAAGTGTAATAACTTTAGGGCCCACCTTTTAAAATATCACAAGGTCTCATTTATACATAAATATAAAACATAGGGTCTTAACAAATATTATATTTAGGTTTATCACCTAATATATCAGTTTTATTATTTTTTAGTCCAGTAGTGGTGTAGTCAATTAAATGAGCTAACTTGGGGATCATTTGGGAATATATAATAGTGACTACAATAATTAAGCCTGTAATTAAACTAGCTTAATTATTTAATTCCAATTCTATTCCACTATAAGATTGAAATTGACCTCCATAATTGTATGTTCGAATAATAATTCATCCCAAGCCACATTGATCTCTTTACTGCATAATCCTTTGCACCACATCGTTAATTAAATTGATATCTCAACTGTCTAATTAATTTAATAACATCTTATTCCTTGATACTTACTGGTTTTCTCTAATAATCATTTTCAATATATTATATATGTCAATACACTCTGGCAGAGAATTTTATGATCAAGTACTGAAAACCTATCAAGAGATATGTTATACAAATTCTATTTTGTTAATATATAACTTCAATACTTATAATTACTTCACCAAAATACTGGATAATCTTGACTACAAGTATGTGTCGTGCCCATTGATAACTCAAATGGAATAACAACCACAATTATGAAATTATAACTAACTCAAGATTAAGATTACAGTAAAATCAATGCCTATGAGATTTAATAAGTTTAACAGTTATTATAAAGTTAATTAAATCGCATATGTAATCCTATTTAATATAGTCGTACTATATCAATAAATTCATACATGATTAAGACAAATCATTCAATGAATTTATTACAGTTTATACCTAAATAAAGTGTCTAATTTTATTTATCAACTGCGAACTCAATCTATTAAATCATAAGATAACTTGTATTTATGTCTTCTATGAATCCACATAATGATCACACAAATACATATAATATGATTAAATGGACTTTACTCAAAAATTAATGTAAATAAGATATTTATATAAAATACTTCAATTATTTTATTAATCAGAAAAAATATTTATTATAATTAAATAAACCTATATACTTTAAAATATATATATTTTTCAAATAATAATTAGAGCCGCACTGTGCATATAAAAGTATATTACCATTTTATTATTCTTTTAGATATTCATGCGCAAATAGGCTCAAATTTTGTATATTACGACCATATCATGAAAACTGGAAACAACTTAATTTGGCATTTTTTTTCCTTTTTGCATAAGCGATGAAAGTTATTGAGTTGGAGACAGCCTGCAGAAACCACAAAAAAATTAAATATATATATATATACACAGCAGGGTACTTTTGGAGGCTGATAGCTAGCCGTGAGGGTTCATCATCAAATTCATCTATTGCTTTTATAAAGCAGATTGCAGCATGCGACGTGGTCCATTGAATTATTGAATTGAATGGTAGAACAACCGAAAAATTAAATGCTGCGTTTGAGAGAAAGAAGCTCAAATTATTGATTAATTAATTTTACAAGAAATTTTCTGCTCTCTTAGATTCCATTACGGCATTGCAGCAGTTGGATTAAAGTTTCAATATTCTATTAATGAAAAAGAATAAATAATGTGGGAACAAGACATTCGCACATGCAATCTAGAGGTCAGTATTGGAAAAGCTCTGTTCGCAATTGTCCCTTTCACGTCTTTCACTATATGGTAAATTAGGCTGTTGCATTTATTTGAATTTTTTTTCGAAAAAGAATTATCACTTAACCCCAAACCGAGCCCACTTCTTGTTGCTTAAACCACTATTCACTTACTTCTTGTTTGCTTAAGAATTATCACTTCTTGTCGGCTTCAGTAACTATTCACTAATTACCACTCCATTTCAATTCTAACCACTAATTTTATATTTGACTACCCATTTAAAAATAAAATAAAAGTAAAAACCACAAAATTTTGCGTTTGTTCAAAATTCTTTTTCCCAAAATAGAAAATATGCTTTCCATTTTTCTCCTTTTTGCCGTTTTCATTCATTGGACCAAATCTCCACCAAGCATAGTTTAATAATAATAATTAAATTATTTTAGTATATAATTTTTAATTTTTTACTTACTGGGTTCAGAAGTTCAAGTACTAACCAAACAAAATGTGATTAATGTCGATTTTTTGTTATAGAAGAGAAAATGCCTACGAGGTAAATATAAATTGTCAACTTGATTGAGGTGATGAGTTGGGCACACCACATCTGTGAGGTGGTTGCCTTGTCTTTGCAGTAATAACTAGAGAATTATTACAAAATTTACAGTAATAACATTCTCTTTTTAATTACGAAAGAGTTGAAGAAGAGTCATAAATTTCTCTGAGAGCGTGAAGAGTCACAAATCTCTCTTCTTGGGCTCTTGACTAAAAACTCACATTGTTGTTTTTGAAAATTCGGAGTCCGGGTTTGTGTTGATTTCGAGATGGGGAGCCCCAGAAGATTTTGAGAAAAGGTTGTGGCGGTTTAAATTTCCTTTTGTTTCTGATTCTTTTTTTTTTTTTTCCCCCAATTAAAAGAGACTTTCCATGCTTCATCGACACTCATCGCCAAAAGTGTTGGATGTACAAACTTGGATTTATTCCTTCAAAAACACATTAGCAAGACCGATGGCACTCCCTTCAAAAGCATACTTGTAACTCCAGTGTCAGATTCTCCAAAGAGCTACCCCGAAAAGCAAGCCCACTTCCCATTGCCATCCTTCTGACTATTAGTTTTCAGAATATGGATAGCCCATTCACGAAGAGGCGTATCCTCACAATGGAACAGCCACGAGGAGCATGTAGCGTATCCTCAGTCATCAGATGACGGCGAGGACAGGCTACATCTGTGCTAATATGGTGCTAATATGGCCGTTCCAACTCCATAAACGCCGCCAGAAAGAGTCTTATTCAGCAAGGTTTCTGGTGTCCTCTTATATAAGTGTTGCCAGTGTTTCCTCTGTTTTACCTTCATGTGTTTTTTGAGCTTATCTAAAAGTGTTGCAAGTGTTTCCTTTCATCGTCTTCTTGCATTGATACGCCGTTCCAACCTCTTCGTCCGTTCAACGAAGTCCTAGCGAGGTAAAAGTTCCGAATCTTTTCTCAATTACTTGGATTTTCGCAATGGAAAATTTTGCGCTCTGTTTTTACATGCACAAATTAGCCAACATAGAAATTGAATGGGGTCTGCCATAGAATCTGAGTGGATCTTCCTTGTGGGCTTTGATTCGGGGGTTCTTTTGAGCTATTGTTGTGATAATAGCTATTCAACTATTATTCGTGATTTGTTTGGATGCAAAAATTGAGTGGATCTGCCTTTGACATTTGTTTGTGATTTTTTCTTTATTTCGGCTATTTTATTTGCTTTCCTGAAATATTCTTTCTAGTTAACGAGTCTTTTCCCTTTCGATTTTCTGGAATTTGCTTTGATTTGGTTTAAAGAGTCTCTTTTTATTTTGAATATCAATAATATTTGGCAGCACATCTACAAGAGGACACCAGAAACTTTTGTATATCTAAGTGCTAAAAAGATAAGAAGGAAGTACTGTTGACTTTCCAGTTGTTTCAGCGGCTGCGGTAGATGCTGACGCTCATGAAATTGATGTTTCTGATGGGTTGTATTCTTTCCTTACTGTTAATATCCTAACAATATTTGGCTGCTGAGAAACAGAGAAAGTGAAAGAACCAGAGAGAAAAAAGTTTTGATGATTTGTAATATTGTTTGACTATGAGTATGATAAATCGAGTCAATAAACAGCCTTTTTTTAAAATTATTTTCGTGATCTTGATAGGACTGCAGAAATTCAAAGCCCGCTACAGAAGGCTAGATAACTAGCAATATGCAGGGAATATCAAACGTGGTAGGCACTGATTGACCTATAGTTGTTGCAATGCCAACTTTTTATGAAGGCATTGAAATCAATATTAGCCACAACAAGATTGATTTGCTGATAAACCACCATTGTGATTATGAAGTTCTTCAGAATGACAGTCGAATGTCTGGTCACCAAGGAGTACTAGCTAAGTTCTTCAGTGTGCTTAATATGGCCATTAATTCTGCATCCCTAGTATAGAATCACCGCCAACGACATTGGTCATTATGAATTATTGCAATTCTAAATTTATTTTCAGTTGGCAGGCAAAGGACGAGTGAGACTTATCTTATGCAACAACCATTATTGGATAATTAATTTATGGATGCCAAACTTAGCATAGTAACGACAAAGATTTATCATTATAATTGATTTTTTTTTTTTTAATTTTACATGGACCAGCCTAATTTTGATATGACTGCAGATATGCAAAGGCGCCATCAAAGAGCTTCAGCAATAATCTCATGCACTGGTCATTGGCCTCTCTTTCTTTGAGTGGTAAGCTGTTAAAGTTTAATAATGTGTGGAATTTGGGATTGCTTAATTGAATTTTGCCATTAGGACTCTATTTTCTTAATTACTTCGCTGATAATTTGATGATACACAACATGCTTTTAAACTTTTTCCGGCTTTCACTTGATAGCTAATGTATAAGTTGCGTATCCATAAAGCATAGTATTAGCATCTTTTATTGTTCCTATATCAGTTCAATTAATCTCTAAGCCATTTCATCTTCAGCATACTTAACAAATAGTTCTACAATTATTTCCCATATCTATTATATCCCTGTGGATGACCAGATGCTTTTGTTACACTCACCACCTATTTCATCCCAACTTTCCTTAACAAAAAAAAAAAAAAAGCATACCCTTCATAATAAAAAGGGAAGTTTTCACTTTTCTGCTGCTTTGTTTCTATTATACATCTTCTATTGGTGTCATGTACTGTCTTGTTTCTCGGACTACTGGTCTTCCCGAGCTTGCTGTAGGTTTCAGCTTCAGTTTAAGTCTCTCACTTGCTGCTTTTGCTTAATAAACCACATTCTGGCCTGCTTCAGTGGCTATAATTTCAGTATGTATGCAAAAGCTACACTTCTATATTCTACTGCTGTTATTGTGATGGATTATCAAATATTCTTTTCTGCCATATTTGTATAAATCTGCGAGAGACCGTCTCTTGTCTATTTAATAAAAAGATCAACTCATGCTTGGAAATTTTGTGTTTCTGCTTTTGTTTTCGGAACTATTTATATACTTTAATTATTTTTGGATGACGTAAAACTTGCAAAATTTATAGAACATGTTTTAGATATACAATATTTCTTGGAGATGCGTAATGCCATATTCTGGGGAAGCTTACATTTTTCTAATTACATGTGCTGGAAATTGATATTTGTTTCTTCTCCTTTGCTCTGCTTATGCTTCATTTGGTTTTTATTTGAGTTCTTTTGTTTTCAGGTACTGATGAATTTGCATCTTATAGCCGAATGAATGTTTTACCATTGGAATATTAATAATATTTAAAACCTTTTGCAACTTCGTGTTCATATGATACAAAATCATAAAGCTAAACCTATACGGATATAGTAAATCTCAAAAGAGTGGAGTACATCTTATCAAACCCCATAGTGTTTTTGTTATCTGTTGAAATGCTTGTATATATTAGTCCTATTAGTCAAATATGAGGTGTGAAAATGAATATAATCCAAACACTGTCTTGCTTTGCAATCTCTGTTGGAGTTCTGTTACAATAAAGCCTTGTTGCTCCTTCTGTGGATATAATCTTATGAATTATTTTATGACCTTATATTTCAATAATTCTGTGTAGGTTCATATTTAAGTAGGCTGAACGTCTTCGACTGAGAAATAGAATTAAAAAAAAATAAAAAAAAAGCTGCCTACCTGCAAGAACTGGAGGATCAAAAAAAATTGGAATTATTTTTCCTGCCTTTTCATAATCGTAATTTTGGCATGAACATTTTTTGTTGCATGCTTTTTTTTGGTTTTCATGCTATTGGGGCTGACTTTTGAGGTATTTTCATGAAGTTTTTATGGATTCAGAACCTTATACGATGAAATGAGTGATTAAGCATGCAGTTCAGGAAAAGGTCCGACTAGACTAAATGCTTTCACACAAGTTTTAGTTTCTTATCATAGATTGAGCTTTTGATTTGCAAATCATCTTAGATTGAATTATTATCGTGCTATAATTTGTACATCTACTCTAAAAGAGAATTTTATTATTGTATTCTTTATTTTTTTTAATCAAATTTATGAGTGTATATGCATAGAAAATACTTGAGTGAAGAGATCCCCCACTTAAGTGAAGAGATTGGAGGATAGTCTCTTGTTGTAAAAGTTTATTAACATCTTAAAAGTCAATTGTAAAGAACTTAAAGTTTTCCGAAGCTTGAATAGTGAAATCATCAAGCTTAATTTGCTTGGAGGGGTAGACGTAAGCAGAAATTGTTGAATCATATAAAAATATTCGTATTTGATTTCTCTTTTTTTACTATTTTATTATTGTATTTTCTCAAACTTATTATTTTTTATTTTGTTAGGGCACTAGATTGAATAGTTGTGTGATTTACTTAGATTAAATTCTAAAAACTCAATTTACCCCTCCTCTTAAGTTATATTATTAGTATTTCACACTTTGCTATGGATCTTTTACATCATATGTTGCACCATACTTATCAGAGTGGCACTTAAGATGTCTAGTGCCACCATTAAACTTGCAAGAAGAAAAACTATGACAAAAATACACCAAATGACATTTCTTTCTTTTGCCCTTGGAGTTTAGTCCTTTTTTAATTGAAAAAAATTTCTAAAAATTTGTAAATTTTACTCTCTTGCTAGACTTTGAAAAAGCACTAACAGTAGTAGAAATAGATATACATGCACTTCGGACACTTTGGACTTGGCATTCATTTAAACACTAATTATATTAATCTCTCATTTCTACATCTTGACTCATTTGAACAAAATTGAAATTGGATCAAGTTTATAATTTTCAGAATGAGCCATCTGTTTTGTAATAGTAAAGATGAATCAAGAATAAAAGAAAATGAGTTGAGAATAAATGTTGAAAAAATGATTCAATCGGATTTTAATAGATTGAAATTTGGCAAAGAGTATAATTTTTTAAACAGCTAAAAACTGCATAAGACATAAAAGAGAAAGAGAGAGGGAGACGAAATGATGATTTAGCGAAACGTGAAAGAAAAATGAAAGATGATTTCATGAGTTCACTTCACTTTTTCATTTTTTTCATTTTTTTTGAAAAAAAAGGAAAAAGAGCATGTGCAAATGTGTAATATCAATAAAATACTTTTTTCTGCTAAATTTACTTGGCTAACATTTATTCAATCTTATTTTCAAATAAAAAAATAAAAAATAATCTGAATTTCAAAACATCACGTGGCTAATTATTATTGGTCATGTTATAAAGTGACAATGACATATTAAAATAATTTAAAAAATGGCTTTCACTTTTTTTTTTGGGGTCATCTTTCCTTTTTTTAACATTTAAAGTTAAGACATGAGTAATGTGATACAATACTTACACATATAACTTATAAGTATAATACACATTTTTGAAACATAAGCTTTTAAATTACTAAAAATAGATTCTATTTAGATTACTAAATATAACCCGTATTATAAAAATATATACATTACAGTCCACATGTTTTAGACACATACTCTCATGTTTTTAATTAACTATAGATATGTTCACCTCGACTCTTTCTATTACTCATTCATTCACCTAAAGTTCTGAACTCCTCATATCACTCATTCACTTTGAATTTTCAATGGAAGATAATAACAATCAAAATAAGTATCCTCAACCTGAGCATAGAGGCGATGAGCACCATCCTCTTGAAGGCAATGAATTCCAACGTCCTCATCCTTACCCAAAAGTTATTGATTATTTTACATTAATTAAATCGAGGGACAAGATGGGAAAGCTTTAGTGCAACTATTGTGAAAACATATTTTGCTATAGAGCCTATAATGGCACGAGATCTTTAATGTGTCATATTAATCATTGTCAGCCCATATTTGAAGGTATTAATGAGTTTAATCAAAGGACAGGAGGTAGTGCTAACCCACCTCATTAAAATTGTTTTGTTATAATGTATTATTTATATCTTAAATTTAAGGTGTTAGGTGTTTTTAATTTGTAAGATGTTATTATTCTATCGTTTATCAAATATCAGTATTTATTCTTATTATTATATTTTAATTGTAATTGAACTTAGTAACTTTAAATATAATTAATTTGCAAATCACAATCAAAAATTAAATTTGTTTAACAAATTAGAGTTGTTATATTTTTAAAACTAAAAATTAATGTCATTTAAAAAATTACAATTAAGTATAAAAAAAAATTATTGAGCCCACAGGCCGTGCCTAGCACAACGGGCTGCCACGACCCACGGCCCGTGTGTGCCTTGCCCAAGAGCCTTGGCGGGCCTCTTTTTTTATGTGCCCATGCCGGCCCACATCACAGATGGGCCTCCTTAAATGGTTTATGCCGCGCCTATTGGCCAACTTTGGCCACCTCTAGGTTGACTAACACCAACGTGTAACCACCTAATTTCTCAGCCGAAAGTAGTATCTGCTTTATTCTTCTCCTCCTCAAGCGTGAAGCTCATAGTTATCCTGTCAAGTTGTTCCCAGTTCTTCAAATCATCCATTGCGTCTGTAAAATTAAATAAATATCACAAAAAGAAAAAATGTAATTTTATATGTTAGGTTACTTCTAGACTTTATATAAAATTAGAAGAAGATCAAGAGAAGACGAACAGTAAAAGCAAGACTAGAGAAGAGAAATTCAGATAGAGGAAAAGAAAAATTCAAATAAAATTACTTCTTGTCTATTTCCATCAAAAGCAACGCTTAAATAGAGAGCGATCACTTCCTAGTTACATAATTAGGGGAACAGTTCCAGTTCCTACTCATAGGTAGATGGGACAGAAAAATAGTAAGAGACATCAGGGTTCTAACGCTACAGAACCCCAATTTTAAAATTATATGTAGAGAATCACAGGCCATAACATAACATTGTTTAAATTGGTATCGTTTCATTCAACAAAAAGCTTATGGAGTCCCCCCCCCCCCCCTTCTCTCAGTGAGGTACTAAGTAATTTAGAAGGATCTAAAAAAAAAAAGAGTTAGAAGGATAAAATTATTTATGTGAGAAGTCAACATATAACTTTAGCCAGAGCAAGAATCATTGTTACTGAATATATTATTTTTTATTAACTCATGCACTGAACTCAAAACTCTTGCTATTGGAGCTGCACCTTACCCTCATTGTTACTACATTTTTCAAAGAGAAGGATTTGAGGCTCTTTTTTGTCATTTAAATAGGTTAATTCTTATAAAATTAAATTTTAAATTTTATAATTATGTATTTAAATAATATTCAAAGTAAATTATAGAGTGTAAACCCAATCTTTTAAGTAAAATGAGTTTATAGTTATATCAAATCCAAAATTTAAAGATATAAAAAATAAAAATAAAAACAAAAACAAAAGTCAAAGTAAAGCAGAACGATTAACAACGTCTTATCGTTTCATTTATGTAAAAGAAGCTACTAGTTAAGAACAATAATATGGTATGTGAAATGGAAAAAAAAAAAAAATTAATGCTTGATACGAAATATCAAGTTTTCATGATTTTCTTCGCTAGCTGGAGAGAATCGTCATCACTTGATCAATCTATAGTCTAAATATTTACAATCTGAAAAAATTTAGAATCTTAAATAGAAGAGTAATAACTAAAGCTTGAGGGATAAGTCAAGTTCTGTTGGATCTTCTTGATGAACACTTTTTGAAGGGTCACCTCGTTGGAGAAAAGCAACACTCGTGGGGCTATTTTTGTGAATTGTATTTGTTGCAGCCAAAACATTTCTTTCCTCAAATCTCGAAGATGGCCCCGAAATTCCAAAACCGTTCATTCTCATCCTTGTCCGTTGTGGATTCTTCATATTCATGTCTTGCCTAGCAAGCCAACTGCCCGGGCCAAAACGATGATTAGCACATGGCCATGGATGTGAACCATAGGCCGCCGGTTTTTGAATCATGGTGTTCATTTTAACCCCAAGTGATCGATTGAATGATCCGTAATAAGGAGAATAGAAAGAAAAGTATTGATTGCCAAAATCAGCAGCACCAACATCTTGATACACACCTTGGCGACTTTTGGCTGCAGCACGCTCTTGTTTATGGGCATTTTGGTGACCACCTAGGGCTTGGGAAGTTGAGAACTCTCTCTTACAATAGTTGCATGAAAAACCCTAGCCTCTGACGATTTCTTTTCACTTGAAGTTGGATTACCATTATTCTCTTCATGGCAATGACTATTATTCATCATGTCCATATGGTTGAAAAGACTCGAACCGCGAACAAGATCATCGTTGTAAAGCCTTAGATTGAGCAAAAGACTAGAACTTGATTCGGGACGTCGCGATTCATCAGAGGCTTCAACGACATGTTTCATTTTCATTGTCTTCTTTTCATCACTCTTCTCCATACATGGAGTGTCGTCTGAGGAGGACGCCAGAATGATGCTGGAGGCCTCGGAAGAACTCGCTTCTAAAAAGAGAGCTTTCATGTTTATGTTATGGAAAATTGAGGAAGAGGGTTGTTGGTTTTATTGTGGAAGAGTAAAGACACAATATCTTTTCACAAAGGAAAGAAATCTCATTTTTTTACTTTACAAGCATTAGTATTAGCGAAATGAATTAAAGTTATGAGTAAGCTTTGATAAGATTTTTGTTCTATGATAAGGCTTGCCATGCAATAATACCAAATATGTTTTCAAGTACTATATGAACACGCTAATTTTCCATTTCTTTTTTAAGTATTTATATGAACGAGTTCGTTAATTACTCATATAGTCAAATTTTCTGGGACTAATCTGTATATGGAGACATTAATTCTGGCAATCCGCACTTGATTCCAAAAGCATTTTGTTGTGTATTTATGGAATTTATTAAGAAAATGGTAAAATAAAATACGCAATCTTTATTGATCTCATCTCCAACTTTTATAAAAATGTAGCAAGAACGAAGGCCATATGTGGCTGTAAATAAAACTTCTGAAAGCATATAATTAATTGTTACCGAAAACGAATGCTAATATTCAAAAATTCTATTTAAAATTAAATGCAAGAAAACTAAAACCTTTAGTGAAGTGGAGAAATTATAGAATATATCTATTGTATTACAACTAATTGACGCATGCATAATATGTGTAATTAAATATAATATAACCACTGCTTGAATGATTTATTTTTAAAATAACTTTACATATGTCATCGCATCATTTGCATATTGTATAACTGATAAGATACACTTGATATATTCTAATTTCTCTGGTAAAATAATAAAGACATTTAGAATATCTCATATCAAACTATGATTCAATGATTCATCCTCCATTCCTGAAGGCGGGAGATTTTAGAGTACATATAATAGGAACTACACCAAATTAATGCACGTATGCCCTATGTGCTTCAATTAAATATTAATTGAGTATAATACCTCTAATATACTTTAAAACTTCTCCTTGCATAAAGTCATTTATAGAGCAATACTTCACTCTTTAATAAATTATCGCCATCTATGTAATTGGCTGAGCAATATTACACTTTTTTTAATAATTATTGTCATCTATGTAATCGGTTTTAACATAAATGACTGTTTTAAATTAATGTATATGCACATTTGATAATAATGATTTGGTGATATTTAATACCATAATTAAGCAAATGATAATTATTACAACCAAATAAAATTCAAAACAATAAAACTAATCCAATGTTGACTAAAATTCGTCACGCGTTTTTCTTTTTATGGCTTTTGTTTTAGGTTTTTGTAAATCTTAACTTTAACAAACCCTTTCAGTGAAGATCTTCACATTGCAAGTCAATTGAAATTTGGATGCTAGCATTAGCCATGTCAAACCTCACTTTTTTGGTAGAGTTTTATTAGGAAAATTTTCTTCATTAGACCAATTTGGTAAATGAAAGAAATTTTTTAAACTAACCAATTTCTAACTTGGCTCAGCCTGAATGCCTGATCTTATCATTAGTTTGGACCGACCTCTCGATTTAAAAATGGACATCAATCAATGCTGGCGTCGAGAATAAGGACAAAACTATGTTGGGCCGGATGTAACATTTAAGTCCTGGTTCTGGCTAATGACATTAGATTTTAAGTCCTAGAGTACTGGTGCAAATTAGCACCCTTCTATGATCCTTTTCAAACGCCTTTCCTTTTTATATTCTCTTTAATTACTAAAATAGCCTTCATAGTCTCTCTCTTCACGTTCAACGTTTCTTCCTTTTGTAGCAAAAATTATTGATAACAACCAATATTTTGTGTTCCATGCGCTTAATTTTTTACTAACTTCCTATTTGTTTTGGGTTTATGATCTTCGGTTTATGGTGTCACATTTCAAAATAAATATGTATAAAATACGCACGAGGCTTGGTTATTCTTTAGCATTCTAATAAATTTGGTAAATTGTGATAACTTTACAAAATTATCTTTCCTACAAAAATAAATTGTTAGGTAAAAAAAATTATTTCATATTTTTTACTCTTTTACAATTATTTTCTTTAAAAAAAGTATTCATAAGTTTTAAGAGTTTTTAATGGAGAAAGAGTCAAAGAAAAAAAATCATATGTGGATTTAATTAGATAAGATTTTACATCTAGTACAATTTTTATATATTAAGGACAACATTGTAAATGCACAACAAGAGGGGTTTTATAAGAACAATAGAGGGGTGCCAATAATGTTGCTCTAATAACTTTTAAAATAATTGTTGGTAGTTGTATAAAGGAAATAATGAATTGAGAAGAAAATCAATTAAATTTTAATAAATTTTATTTTTAAAAGTATTGTGAGTTTCAAAAGCAAACATATGTATTTGATAAATTTTATTGTTAAGCTGCTATAAGAATGTAAATTAGTGAATTAGATATAATATTGAATAATATTTACTTAGATATTTATAAGAATATATATAAATTTTTTTACTGTATAAATATCACAATTAATAACTAAAACAAAAATTTTCAAATATTAATTTTATTTTTATTTTGTTATCTAAATATAATTGGTAACAATAACAATATGTTTAAAGGTAATGATTTATTCTTTAATTAACAAGGATAATTTAGATATTTTTATAATATATAGGGAGAAAAGGACACCTAAACCCTTAAAGTTTAGAGAAATGGTCATAGATACCTCTAAATTTTTAATAGAAGACCCCAAGATCTATTTTTTACTATAATATTCTTGATGGATGTTTGTGTGTAGATTTCAAATTAAGCTGGATCCTCGAGTCAATGGGTAAAGGTTCGTATTGAACTAAATTTGGCTTATTATATCCTTCCTTTAATTTGATTAGGGAAATTGACTAGTACCGGGTGACTTAGAATTCAACAATGCTATTTTGACAAAAATTAGGCTATAGAATTTCGTCAAAGAGATTTAAAAAAAAAAATTAAAGTACATCAAGACACTTGCATGCAACTTACTTTTTATCAGGATATTCTAATCTTTCATATTTCTTATCACAATTTTCTAACCTAATTTTTTTTTTTTGGTCAAAATAGCATTTTTCTTCTAAATTTGAAGGAAAATCTTTCGGGACCGGTTCCCCAAATCCCCAAATACTCCAAATGGTTTAAGTTTTACCATAAAATTTAACTAAAAAAATGTAACAAGTCAATATATTTTAGGCTTCGTTTAATATAAGTTTTCAAATAGAGTTTTTACTTAAAAATTTAAGTTATTTAATTGTCCATAAAAATTTTTATTAAAAATTTATAAAATTATTTTAATAGACAAGTTTTTAAAGTAATGTTATGTAAAAAGTAAAATAAAATTGTTAAATAAGTAGAAGATATTTTAGATATTGTAACATTTAAAAGAAAACTTTTTAAAATCTACTCTCAAAAGCTTAAAATTTGAATTTTTGTTAACAGAGACAAAATACCTTATTTAAACTTAAAAAGCTTTATTAAGAAAATAACCAAACAATAACAAAAAGTATGATAAAAGTTTATTTAATTAAATAGACACTTATAATCATTAAATAAACCGTACCAAACAGACACTTAATAATTTATGTTTCGCATTACTCGTTTCCCACTGTACCATCATATTTGTGTCTATTTTAATTTCGGCAATTTTCAGTACAAGCAGTATGTACGTAAGAACAACCAGGAATGCTGCCACTAATTATTTTTTAGCAAGTCAAGGCTCTCAATATTTGGCGAAGCAGGAGCATGTTCGGATTGCATCACTTATTTGACAATTTAGTATACAAAAATGCTTGATAATAATTTTAATCTTTAAATTGTCTAGAAATTGGATTCCTTAATAATTTAGTAAAATAATTGTCCACTAAAAGTTAAAATTCAAAATCTGACTTGTCTAAAATGTCATGAATGAGAGAAAGGGGCATTCGAAATGTCAGGACTCACCGATTTAGTAAAAAAATAATTTTCTCTATCAAATATAAGTTTCATATCACAAAAATTCTTGTTAAAAAGTCACTAACCCTCACCTCCAAGTATGTCTTTAAAGGCATTCCTTAATTTGAGCGGTAATGCATGTTTACTCTTTGCATGCATGGTGACAATTGGTGGCCATCCTTAAAAACAAAAAATCCTGGATACTTTTGTTGGAAAGTGATAAGAATGTTGTTTAATAGTTTAGAGACTCGGTTTAAATCCCAATAACCACATAAGATTACTTAAAAAAGGGTACTTTTCATAAATATAGTCGGTTCCAACACTTAAACTAAATAATTTATTACTATTATTTTTTTAAACACTAAAAGAAAATAACAGAATTTAAATATTTGAGATTTAAAATATGTTCAAGTAAGCAATAAAAAAACACCCTAATTTAATTTTTTAAAAAATTAAACTTCTCTTAATTTAAATATCTAGGTCCACGACTGGACATCAAATAGAATTAATTTCTTCTAGATATATCTCTCAAAAACATCAATAGATAACTTGTGAGTCACACCAATAACACAATGGAATTTTGTCAAATCACATATGATGTAACTTAAAGCAATCCATAAGTAATATTTTCTTACTATGATTCAATTATTATCGGCCAAGCAACTAAAAACCATGAGGACTGACTCAGATGCTGATACAAATTAAGTATATTGTAACTTTGTTGCTGCCATTAATCCTTTCAAAGACGCTTTGACGCACACAGGATATAAGACTCATAAAATTTGGATGATAATAAATAGTTATATTCTTTCTCCAATTCAGCTGCTCATTTGATATGACTTTTTTTTTTCTGATTTTAAAAATTAAAAGTTAATTTTATTGTTTGATTAAATTACAAATTATTTTAACAAAATAATCTTATCCTATAGCATATTTTGTAAAGAAGGTATGGAGTAGCCTTTTAAAATTAGATTTTAAAGAATTAATTTTATACTACAATTTTATATATCCTCACATAAATTATAAAAATCCAAAATTATCTTTATTAATTAGGAAATAACATTTTTTAAATTTAAAAGGATTATTATTTTGCTGATTATATTGAGGTAACGAGATAAAAATAAAATTCATAATATAAAAATATCCATTTAGTTATCAATTATTATATAAAAAATATCATATATTCATGTTTATAAATGTTTAAGTAAATTTTATTCAATATTATATTTATTTTAGTTATTTACATTCTTATAACAATCTAATAGTAAGCATTATTAAACATTTACGATTGCCTTTGAGACTCATAATTCTCTGGACTAAATATTTAATTAATTCTTTTTATATCTGATTATTTTTACGGCATAACTAATAATTATTATTTTTTAAGTTATAACATTATTAAACTAACCCTTATTTTCCTGTTTATAGAAAAAGAGTCAATGGAGAATTAGAACAAAAGCTTCGTTAAGAGAAGAATTGACAAGCAAAACCATAAATTATTATTTCTTTTAATTGAAAACTATATTCTAGTTCTAGCTTGTCTAAATTTGTATGAGATATATTTTTTAAAAAAATATATTTGAATATTTAAAATATAACAATTAACATTTCATTAACAAAATATATATTATTTAATTTTTTGATAACCAATTATAATACAGGGATATATAGATCTAATTCCATAGCTCACCAATGAAGTGTGCCTATTGTTTGCTTTCTCACATAGCTCATCATAATCATACCGTGTTTTTAATACTCACGTACCTCAAATTTTTAGCCTAGCCTCGCCAGTGTGCATCCCATATAGTGTTGTGTGCCCTATCGGATGAGCTTAGTAATGTATGGCCACATGCCATGCATGTATTATACCGGCTTCGTGCCATGCGCCATTCGCTATGTTGGCCATCTCTACTTATGTTACTACTTTTCTAAAATTATTATTTTTCTCAAATAACTTGTTGAATTATGATGTCTTGTGTTCGCTATAAATTAACTTTTTGATAGGTTTGCTTAAATAAGATTAACATATAAGATCATATGAGCACATGAACATCATTTTCAAAATTCTTAGGTGGCATTTGTTTTTTCATTTGAAATTTGAAAAGACCTAAATTAGTTTAAGTTTTCAATAAAGTAAAATATTTAAATTTGACCTAAATTAGTCTAAGTTCTCGATAAAGTAAAATATTTAAATTTGAGTATCATATTTCTCTATCTTGGTTTAAACCACTAGAAATAAGCATTAAATTATTTTTTAACTTAAAACAATCTCAAAACCAATATTTCTACATTTGTGTGCTTACAAATTATAAATATTAAATAAATAATAGACATCTCAAAGAACATAATAGACAATATAATACCATAACATCACATATTTAATTGAATATAATCATTCAATATTCTAAGTCAGTGTATGCTAATAAATTATTATTGTAATAATCATTAAAAAATTATAAATATAAATAATATTAGTTTGAAGAAAATAAAAAAGATAAAACAACAATATCTTACCATTCTATTATCACAAGTCATAGAGATGGATAACAATGATAATTATTAAATTTTTTTAGGGTAAGGATGAAAATTAATTAATTAATTAATTAGAAATATTTTAAAAAATATCATTTAATGATGTCATCCAGACTTTTCAGATTACATAAAAAGATTAAAAAATTAACTTAATGATTTAATGGCTAAAAATCTTAATTAATTAGAAAAAGACAATCAAACTTAATGACTTACACGATTAAATTTAAGTGAATTAAGTTATTGGAATGTTATTTGTTAAATGTCTAAAGTTTGAAATTTTATTAACTTCAGACCTTTTTTTTAAATTTTTTTGTAACTTATATCTAATTTTTAGAATTTATATCTGAATAAAAAAATAAGTTTTGTGACTTTTATTTGAATAGAAATAAGTCTAAATGATAAGTAATATTATATTTTAAAAATATCTCTATAAAATAACTTATTTCCTAAACTATAAAATAGAATCTCTTTTTATTTTAATTTACAAGTATATAAATATCAAAAATTCAAGTTTAAATTTTTTTATTATAAAAACAAACAAAATGCCATTTATATTCAAATATTGAAAAAAAAATAAACATGTGATTCAAATTTTTGTATTTGAACTCATTTAAACTTTAAAAAATTTTAAATTCATTCAAATTTCAAAGCCAAAAAAAAAAAAAAAAAGCTACCTGAGTGAAATAACAACAACCCCTTAATTTGCTTTAGCTTGCAATGTCTTCTTTGTCAAAGTTGAGCCCTCTCTATCTTTCTCTTTTTTGTTATCTTAATCAAATACAGAAATAAATATCTTTTCAACTACAGCTGACAAAATAGTTTATGGAGCTGTATTCGTATTATGTCAATTTTTTTGTCATATTAAATTTTAGTTGACTTAAATATGATTTATTTAATAATCATGTCAAATTATTAAGACTCAAATCTAAAAAAAAATAATAATTAGGTTTTCTGGTAACTCGCTTATTGTCTATATATTAAATAAAATTTATGTCAAATAATTACATACTATCATACATACATGCATAAACACATACATACATAATTTACTTGATATTATAAAATATACATATCTACTAAAATATTACACATTTATATTATTGAAGTTTATTTATATATATGTAAATAATATTATATATTGATATTAAAAAATATACATATCTACTAATATTTTACATATTTGTACTATTGAAACACTAGATGTACCTAAAATTTTATAAATAAAATACTATGTTTATATCTATCATTTCAAAATATAAAATAAAAGAAAGAATTATCTTTAATATTTGAGTTTTAATAATAAGAATATGTAAATAATTTTAAAATATAAAATATAATCGTATTATTAATCGGATAAGTAAACCAAAAAATTTAACATTAATTCAATAAGAGAAAAAATCAAATATACTCAAACTCAACTCATTTAATAATCATATTAAATTTAACAATTCATACTCATTTATTTTATATTGTATTCATATTAAATATTAAATAATGGGATGGTATCAAATTTTACCAACTCTTTTTTCAATCACTAAACTGTAGCATACCTTCACCTAATTACTGGCTCTAGAACTAAAAGAACACAGAACTCGGAATTGAGAACAATATATTTAATGGTACGGTGTCGTTTGAATTTAAAAAAATTTAAAAAATTTAAGAAATTTTGAAAGCCGCCGCGGCAGCTAGGAGACCGCCTAATTGAACTGAGATTGTGAGATTGCTTGGGATAATCATGACGACGACGACGTGGCATTAACTATTTATTAATCGGAAGATACACCACACGCCGGCTGTGCCACCGGAGTGATCATCACTGCCGTGATTTGCTTCTCCCGGCCGCCGCAGTCAATATTAGTACCGTGACATGTGCTGCCAGATCCGGAGATCCGACCGTCACCAGTCAAGTTCACGGTCACTAACGAGCCAGGTTGTATTACCTACTTGCCCTTGTTTGTTTTTCCGAAGCTCTATTTGTCAATTTATTGCAAACTCAACCGAATTTAGTGAGGGTAGTTAACCTAATTCTTTTCCGAACTCCAAAATTGTTTGTTGCTTTTTGTGTTCGAAGGAAATGAATAAGGTTCATTTGTCTCTTTCCCATATGCAGAGTATTTTGCATCTTTTCATTTTAAAAATTCTAAGTACCTTTTATCAAATTCCTATTTACTGTTAACGTTTTGTGAAACTGACAGTGTGTTGCATTGAGGGCGATATTTAATAGAGCCAATTGGTTTCTCATGTTTTTTTTTTCTTTTTTTTACGATAATCAACATATTGTCACAGAGTGAAAATTGGGGGCAAAAAATTGAGTATTTCCTTTCACGAAACATCACTGTCCCTGCTGTGTTGTTATATTGAAACAAGATGTTCTTGATAGACTCAAGATTTGTTATTGATTACTTTCTATAGACTAAACTCTAGGTTTGAGTTTCGTGCTTTCAGGATGACAGAGTTGAATCATGTTTTTGGAATACTAGCGTTGAGGATCTTTATCTTGACTTTACACTCAGTTGGGTATCACCGTTATGCTTTTACTTTTGGGCCTGATCAAAAGATGGTAGGGAATCCTTTACCGTAATTACATTTGTTTTCAAGTTTATGTAATGCAAACTCAACCCAACTGATTGACATCAACTTCTTAAGAAAACATGAATAGCATGAATATCTTTTTTTTCTTTTTTCTTTTTTCTTTTCTCTTTTTCCTTCATCCGGGGATCATTGAGTTTCATGTCAGTTTATTTTGTCAATTTGCGTAAAAGCCAAAACCTACACTAGTAGCTTATGTCAATGGACAGATTGCTTTTTGCTTTCAAAATTTATTCTTTGGGGATGGTTTTTTTTATATTTGAAGAGGTTTTTAAACAATTTTAGAAAATTTATTAGAAATTATTTGCTTTGTGTCAAAGAAAAAAAGAAATTGATTAATTTCTACAAATTTAAGAATTGCAATCCGCCACTGTAAAGGACTTTATTAAGATGAATAAATTGATATGAGCCTCTCTTCTCAATTTTGAAGACATTTTTTATTTTGTTCAACAAAAGCAATAAGAGGAAGAGAAAAAGGAGAAAAAAAGCTTCTTCTTTGTCATTAAATTTATTACTTACCTTCACTTTATCGTTTTACTAATCTATGCCTTTCTTGTTAGGAAAACCCTCTTAGTCCACTTCCTTAACCTTTCAATTAGATTTTTGATAAAATTTTTCTTTTATCTCCTTGTTGGTTTCTTGAGGAAAGGAGCATGCACTACTACCCTAGCGATTTACTTGTGTATTGACACCAAAATTTTCTCAAGAAAGAAGGAAGGAGGTAAAAGATTCTCTTTTATCATACTTTAATGGCATAAAGTTCAAGAAAATGGATGTAAAGAAGTTTCAAACAACAGATACATAGGTTAGTAAAACGACAAAGTGAAAATGGATAATAAATTTGATGATAAAGTGAAGGTATTTTCTCATTTTTCTCCCTTTGCTCTTGGCTACAATTGTTGAACGGAAATACAAATTATTGTGAGAATTGAGAGGAGAGGCTAAGAGAAGAGGTTTTACGTGCATTTACTGCTCTTAATAAAATCCTTACTAGTGAGAGAATGCAATAATTTATAATTTCATTGGAATTAAGCTTTTTTTTTTAACACAAAGCAAATAATCTCTATTAAACTTTCTAAAATTGTTAAAATTCTCATTTGAATATCAAAAAATTTATTCCTAAAAAACTAATTTTGAAAGCAAACAACATTTTCTCCGCTAACGTCAACCAATAATGTAGTGGGTTTTACAAATTGATGAAATAAATTCAAAATAAAAAGACAATGAAACTTGATAACTCTCAAAAGAAGAAAAAGGATCATAAAAATTACTGACCGTGTAATTTCAATATATTAGAGCAATCCATATGTACCCCAAACTACTTTCTTTGCTTTTAATTCCAAAGCATTACTTAAGCTCTATGTGTGCTTTCTATTGAGGGTGATAATGGATGGGGCTGATTTAATGAAAGAGAAATTTACATCTCTTTCACAAGATTGTTCAAGTAACAAATGTCTTCTCGTGACAATGTTGTAGACGAGAAATAAAACATAATTTGCATAAATAGGAAACAGAAATTGAAAAATGAAACAAAAAGTCTAATATCTATTTTAATAACCATAAACAAAAGATGAATTTTGGAAAAAAAAGAGAGAGAGAGAGAGAGAGAGAGAGAGAGAGATTTACAACACAATCAGAAAAGAGAAAACTAAATTCTGCGAGAAATATCTTTTGCTGGGTATCAAACCTGGGTTTAAGCCTTCTCTCTCTCTCTATATATATATATATATATGCACTTTTCTCAATGATTTTGATCTCGAGCTTATGTATGGGATTTACGAGGCATCCTCCTTTGAGCCAAAAGCCTGTGGCATGGCCTTTATTGCTCAGGCAAAGGTCTATTGTTGGTTATATCTTCTTTAATAAATTTGGCCACATCTTTCTGCTGACAACTTTTGATCGGTTTAATGTCCACAGGGATTGTCTTCCTCTCCCTGAAAAGCATATTCAATAAGGCTACTAAGAAAAACTATGATGAAAAACACGAGTTAAAATTGAGCTTACTCCCAGACAGGTAGAAATTTTGTATTTCCTTAAGTGGTTTGGTGACCATGTTATCTTACATCCTTGAATTCATAATCTTGCAAGCTTCATCCATGAATTTCTAATATTTTAAAATTTTCTTTTCAGGTGGGAAGCTCTCAGAATTTTCTGGCATATTGCCTCCCATTCAATGGCATTGCCTATTCTCGCTGCTTCCATGACAAAAGTTTAAGATAGGGAAGTTTATGCACTTGTAAGAGAGTCAAATGGGAAATATTTGCTAGAGATCCATATGATGATGCTAGTTCTAGGAGATATAATGGAATTTCTCCCTAAAGGGGAATCACATATTGCATATTGAATGGATCTGCACTGAGAGATGGAGTTCCCTTTGATGTATACATTACTGGAAAAGTGTACCATGCTTCTGGTCTTTTGTGGGAGAGAGGAAGAACCTGCCTGCTAATTCTCACTACTGTTTCTTTAAACAGGTACCAGAGGGGCCATGAAAGAGGGCAACAGCACCTTCTAAGATACCCAGATTCCATATATGGTGGCACCATCACTCTATCCAAGGGATCTGTTCCTGCTGATCCTCTGTACTTGACTGAGAGAGACTATTAGTCTTATATGTGGGTTCGAGACATGAACAGCTGTCCAGAGTTTCCCCTATTAGCTACAGCCTTGGATTCCTACAAGCTATTTTGGTGCTTTATCTGTGAGCCCATATCTGCACCTTCAAGGAGAGAAGACATGGCTTCAAGCTACTCTACTGCTGGATTGAGAGAGACTTACAGAACTGGTCCCTTAAGAAGGGGAGAAAATGATGAAGCTTGATGGGTAAACTATTGTTTACCAGAAGCAGTATATCAAACTACAACGGGCGATACCCCTACGAAGTGCCCAAGCCAGAATTGGCAGCTGTGTATCATTAAGGTACTTCTTTTCCAGTCCATCTCTATCTTACTGATGACTGGTGTTTGAGTCTTTTAACTGTTGATCCTCTGTACCGTTTGTTTCTCCTTTACTGAATTTCTTTCTGTATTTTGAGTCCAAAAGCTTAATTATAGACAGTCTGCCTGCTTTCAAGTATATTTCAAACTTTTGAAACCACTTAGCTTTATCCATAAACTAATGACTTTATAGAAAGTACTTGCTGCATTGTACCACTGATGGTCAGGCCATAAAATTAGTTGAATGATGATACCAAGCACTTTGCTAATCCAACTTTCTACAAATGATTGATCTTTTTTTCTCATTCTGTATTGGATCCTTAGCTTGCTTTTATTATTGCATTATCTGTGCACGATCAGTCGCATATTCATGTGCCAGATATTCATATAGTGGGCGAGAGTTCATAAGCCATCTCATAGTCTTTACCCAAAATTGATTCTGCTGGTCTCTCTCTAACCATAATCGAACAAGCAACCCTAGAATTTCTGTCATCATGGTTGACCAATGGTGATAGACCAACTCCGGTGACCACCCTGCCTCTGAGTAAATCGTTCTGATGCGATTTGATGAACCTGAAGGTAGTATTTAATTTCTTAAGTTTTTATTTTTTGATTTTTTTTATATTTGGATCAGATTTTCCTTCTTGTGGATGATTTTGTTTTAGGTTTTGCATTTTATGGGTGATATGAAGAGTCTGATTGCTAGCTTAATCCTACTTAGATTTAGAGTCAGTATGCTTGTGTTGATTTCTTTGTTTCCTTTGAGACTGAGAAGGTGCTCATGGATGAATTTGGGATCTGATTTTTTTTGTTTATTGTTTTGGATTTTGATTTTCTAAAATGAAGATTTGATTTTATTTGGTATGAAGAAACATCCTTGGGCTTCTCTACTTGTACAGGAGTTACTTGACAAATGGAGCTTCTAAGAAAACGTAGGCCTAGTCCTCCAGTTCTCTTTGTTTTTTTTCTCAACAGGAAGTTCAATGGCAAGAAATTTAATTCACTTGTGTATTAATTCTGGTTGATTTTCATTTATTTGCCAAGTTATTTGCCTTATTTGTTTCAGCGTCTGAATTGCTTGTTGGATTCTGCTTTCTCATTGAACTATCTTGAAGGGTGTGATTTGGAGCTTCAATTTCTACTTTCAAAGCATGGAAAATGTTTATATTTTCGGAGGGCTATGGTTTTTGTTGGTTAATTCTGGTGAACTCAAAGCTAAGAAGTCAAGATTTGTGTTTGTGTTTGCGGGTGTTTAGTTTATGCAGTAATGATTTGACTCTGTCAAAGAAATAGATTGACAGGTTTCTAGTTCATCAGTGAGCTCAAGCTCAATTGTTTGTTGCTGAATGTTGATTGTGTTCATTTGTTTGTTTGGCTTTTTTAGTCTATATGAATTAAAGGGCTTGGGGTTTTTTTTTTTTAATAACTATTAATTACTGTGAACTGGAATCCTTGGAAGATATGGCTGACATGTGAATATGAAATTTAGTTCTGATCTATGATTATTAACTGCATATGTTTTTTTTTTTTTTTCTTTCTTTCATATTATTATCATTATTAATTGTGAATGCGGTTGGAATAACGGAATAATGATTATGTGACCTATTTTGTTTAAGACAAAAATGTATCTCTATTATTAGGTTTTTTTTGACATAAAGGCTGGGAAAAGCCAATTTGTAGTTTATCTTATTGGTTATGGGCAGAACAGAATTTTGCACAACTTTTGTCATCATAAATATCGTTGCACTTGGACTATTTTATAAACTCTATGAAGCTTTTGGTACAATCCCATGAAAGTTTGCTTTGAAGATGTAGTACTTGAGGTAAAACTTTTGAACTCAGTATCTAGTTTTTGGCTATTAGTTAGTATTGGCCAGTTCTACTAATTTATACGGTTCAGGCTAGATTGGTATGCTCTAGATCTGGCTAAGAATCTTCACTCAATTGTACAATGTGTATATTGGGAAACTATCCAAAAGTAATTCGAAAATACAAATGGAAACCTGAATAAGAAGTCCATTTATGGGTGTATTTAGCGTGGAATTGGTGATTTTTTTAGCTTTGCCTAAAGTTGCAATCTTGTTGCTTTTGTAAGTAGCAAACGCATATTGGATGCCTCAACATGCTTATTTAAACATCTGGTTCTGGTCTGCATTTGATAGTAAAACACAATATAGTTTGATAGATAAAGCAGGATTTTTGAGTTATTTTTCCCTTTAAACACTGCATTATCCATTTATCAAGCAGTAGCAAGACATTTCCCGCAGCATTCACTTGATGTGTAAGGATTTTAGGTGAGAAAAGAAGTTTCTTTTTGTGTTGATATTGTTTCATTGTGTTTTTACATAGAGATGAAGAGTTAGAAATTGTGAACCCTACAGAGGCCACCGGGCATTATACAGGAAAAAGAGTTAACATCTTCCAAATCTTGAATGAGATTGCTAATCGACCGGACAACGAAAAGTATTCAACCATGTGCATTCTTACTCAAGTCAAACTTCCTCGGAAGAGAACTACTTTATGGACATTGCAATGATCCACTTCAACTATGTTAGTTTTACCATAGGCTACTAGCTGAGAAATCTTTTTTTTTTTTTTTTCCATTTGGTTTACCTTGTTTTTTTAGTATTCAAAACTGTTTATTAATTAATTATATTTATAAGATTTACTAGTTGTGTGTGTTTACGTATGTACATAATGAATTTTTTAATGGAAAAATATTTTACGTTAAATTGTAAAGTAAAATAAATGAAAAAAAAAGATTTAAATATGTAATAAATAAAATGGGATATACTGTAAAAAAAAAATTATTTGAGTGCTAAAATACGAAGCAAAATCAAAATAAGCGAACAACCCCATTTTTGTCATTGCGCGTGATCGTTGCAGACGCAGAAGAAGTCAAGGGTTTTTAAGTTTGGTCTTAGCTCGTGAACCGACGTGTCATTTAAAGTCTCAATTTACTGGCAAGTCAGTTAATCGTGATTCGCCAAATTATATTTATAGTCGGCGGCAATGCGCAGTACACGGGATCTTAACAGTTTCCGTTAACGATTATTTTCCCGTTCTATCTGGATTCTTTTTCTTTTTAACTGAAGAAAAAATAAACAAAATTTTTACTGTGTAATAGCATCTAGATCCCCAAAATTGCAATGAAATCACAAGTAATGACATACTTTTTATAATTTTTTTTTCTGTCTGTATTTTTACATCAATGATTTGATTGTCATACTAAAAAAAAAAATCTTTTAACATTTATTTATTAATAGATTTTAAAGAAATTTGATGGTCGTATGAGTGGTTATCTGTGACAAAAACATAATATAAAATAATCGAGTTTGAATTAACCTAAGATAACGTGACTATTAATCTAGCTATGCAAGTTATGTTTAGAGAACTTGATTTTAACTTACATATGTCTAAAATTGATTAGAACTTTTGATTAAATAGCTAGTATATGTGTTAAACAAGCAACATGCTTGAAGTCGCATTTAACTCGTACAATAATCATGTCATGTTAGTAATGTGAGTCTTGACGCAATTAATAATTGACTATATATATATATATATATTTCTACAAAAATGTTGATACAGTAACCGAAATTACTATTTCCTGGCAAGTTGTAGTCAATAAGGACTATTGTTAAAATATGTATTATAAATTATATCCTGGCATATATTTTTTAAAAACCAAGGGAATTAGATGTTTTAATCTAAAAAAGTTAAAATAACAACTTTTTTCCCAAAAAAAATTAATGATAAAAAGGAAAGAAGGAAAAACGGGATCCTTATTTTAGGCAAAACAAACAAAAAGGGGGAAAAAAAAAAAGCGGAACTGAAACCCTACAATTAAACATATACAATTGTAATTTCGCGTACAAAAACAATATTTGTGAGGGAATCACCCTTAAATATAAAAATAAAAAAAATACAAAATACAAAACATAAAATTAAAAAATTAAAAAAAATAAGTAGAAAAAGGGCAAAAACACAACGAGCGACAGAGAAAACAAAGAAGCGAACGAACTTTAAACACACAGAAAACGAGTTTTCAATCATCATAATCTTCGATTTCTCCGTTTCAAGGTTCGTTTTTCTTTTTCTGTGGGAATTTTGCAATTATTATTGTTAGCTTCATGTTTCTCACTTTGGCGGATCTGCGATTTGTCCAATTAATTAATTAATTTTTGGATTTTGTTTTTAGGGTTTCTTTTTTTTTTTTTGTGGTGGCTGTTATTTGCTGATATTGATCTATTTCTTGATTTCATTTTAGGTTTGTAAAATTCAACCCTGAGAGATCTAACCCTTTTTGGGTTCCATTTTTGTTGGTCTTTTTTGGGGATTTTACATGTTGTGTCTGGGTATTGGAATTTTCTAATAAAAATGGCGAATTTGGCATTGAATTGCAATGTTGCATGTTGACACGCATTGCCTATGTAGAATAATTCATCATTGAAGTCTGTCGTGGTGTGTTGCATTCTTGCTAATAATCTCTGGAGATGTTGTCAATCATTACTATATGTTTTTTTAATCCTATAATTCATTTTTTGTGTGGGTCTCTCTGTACCTTTTTTTTTTTTTTTTTTTTTTGGTTGTCTGTTATGATATATTGATAACTGCCTTCTGCATTGTTGAATGTTCGTGGTTTTATTTCTATGGTATTTATTTATTTATTTGTTTTGACATAGTTGATGGTTAGATTGGATGGAAATGATTATTGTTTGGTTGATTCCTGCGTGGATAAATTATATGAATAATTTGAATAATCAGGTGTAGCAATGAGATTTGTATCTGTGTTCCAACATTTCTCTCCATTTATCTTTGTGTGTGTGTGTGTGTGTGTGTGTGCGCGCGTGCGCGCGCATGCGGGCTTTGTTGGGTGCTTCTCCAATTTTAGATTGCAGATCTAAATGCTTCAATTGTGACATGCATTTTGCACTTGGAATTTTACATGTTCCCCAGCTCCTGTCCTTTCCCACTTCCCAACCAGTCAGGGTTAGACAAATATAGGATGCATAATATAGGATGCATGAATGAAATGTGAGATGAGAAGGTTTCTCTGTACATATAGATTGTTTTTCGGTCATGTTTCTTATAGAGTTTTCTATATTGATCATTATGATTATTTGGATAATAGGTCTATTTCGCATCCTATTAATTTTTTCAGAATATCCCTGACTCTTAATTGAGGGAAATGTCTCCAGCATCAAAATCCAAGTCTAAGCCCTCTGGAAAAGCTTCCAAGGAGCAACAAAAGGCTCCAATTAAGCCTTCTGGATCCACCAACGGTGGAAATGGAGTTCCGGCGAGTGCTTACAATCCAATCTCAGGAACATTCCATACGCTAGATACTTCATCAGTTGTGACTTCTCCTCCTTACCATGATAATGGTCGGTTCCGGAATATTGATGATACAGATGAGCACTCTAGTAGACCACATGGAACGGTATCAGAGTACGATTCAGTTTCAAATAATGGCAGCTGCTCTGGTGATTCAGAAGACCCAAAAGAGAAGTTTGCTAATTCTTCTCGTCAGGATCCAATACCTGGTTCTGACAATGACAGGCGAGAAAAGATTCGTTTAAAGAATGAGAAAAAGCACCAGCGTCAGAGAGAGAAGCGGGCACAGGAGTTGCATGAGCGCTGCTGTGGCTATCTAATGTCAAGAAAACTGGAAGCACTTTCTCAGCAGCTTGTTGCAATGGGGTTCTCTTCTGAACGAGCAACCTTGGCCCTAATGTTGAATGAGGGCAGGGTGGAAGAATCTGTCAACTGGCTTTTTGAGGTGAGTGAAGAAGAAGCTCGAAATACGGACCCTAAGCTTGAAAGTAGTGGGAACTTGAAGATTGATATTAGTGAGGAGCTTGCACGTATCTCGGAGATAGAGCTGAGGTATAAATGTTCAAAGCAGGAGGTTGAAAGGGCTGTTGTTGCTAGTGAAGGTGATCTTGATAGGGCAGAAGATACTGTAAAAGTGCAGAAGCAGGAACCGCCAGCTACTCCACCAAGGCCAGATGACACTGCTGACACCAAGGGCCTGGTGAAACCACAAGAAAAAAATTTAGCTCCAATGACGATACAGCAGAGAAGGAATGAACGAGATTTTAACTATACCAAGGCAGCAGCTACAGTTCCAATAACATACACAGAAACTGGAAGTAGAAACTTGCAGTCTCCGGTTCCAAATCAATCAAAGCCGCTGGCAGATAAAAGGTGGGCTGCTAGTGGTTCAAGTCCTTCTGCTTCATTGACAGCAACTGCACATATGCCTTTAGTATCTCCTTCAAAAGTAGAGGCTCGACAAGCTGTTGCCGGAAATGAAGGGAAAACTATCCAGCAAGTAAGGGAGCCTGTAATTGTTATGCAGCGTCCTCAATCTATGAATGCCAAGCAGATCCCAGCCTCTAGTGTAGCTTCATCACCTCAAGTAACTGCTGGATGGTATGCCAAAAATGTTCCAGCTGTTGAAAATGTAAGGCCAAATGCAAAGATACTTCAAGGTACTGGAACTTTTGGCACAGAGAACCAGAGTTCAGAGCAGTTCTACCGACAAGCTCCTTATAAAGAAATCCCATACATGCATAACCCAGTAGAGTCGATATCGGCAGGTTTGGGATCGTCGTGGAGCTCGGTAGGTTCTTCATCTCCTTTACTTACAGCTCCATCCAAGCCGCGGGGTTCATGGAGTTCAACAGGTATGTCTTCACCATCACTAGCGGTGCCATCTTCTCTTGGACTATTTGCGAGTTGGGGCTCTGCCGGAACTTTAGGCTCGTCGTCACATGTAGATTGGAATACAGGGGGTTTGATGCCAGAGTGCGACTACACCAGTATAGATTGGACCTTGGATACAAGCACAGGCTTACCATCATCACCAAAACCTAATGGATTGTGGTTTGGGATTTCTTCTTTATTCAGGAATAGTTCTGGCATGAGGATGG
>JASUUL010000088.1:0-256034 GCA_030449875.1 Aegle marmelos
CCGTCGCGTCGTCGAGGTCGACGGCGTAGAGCGACGCGCCGCCGAGCACGCGCGGGGCCGTCGCGTCCGCGACGACCACGTTGAGGGCGCTGCCCTCGGCGCCCGCTCGCGCTCCTGCTCGGCGAGGAAGGCGCGGGTGTCGCTGTCGGTGAACCCGTCGCCCGCTCCTCGGGGCGCACGGCCTGCGTGACCGGTCGCTGAAGGCGTCGACGAGCGCCGGCAGGTCGTCGACGGTCCAGCCGCGGAGGTGACGACGCTGTCGCCCGGCGGCGGCGAGGGCAGGGCAACGACGGCACGGCGCCCACCTCGCAGACCTTCAGGCGGCCGGGACGCGGTCGGTGGCGCTGCGCGAGGCGGCGGGCGTCGTCGACGCTGGCTCGCCGAGAGCCGAGCTGTGCCGTGGCCCCCCGAGCAGGAGGCAACGTCTCGGCGAGCTCGGTGACCTCGGCGGCGTCCCGCCGGGCCGGTCCTCGGCGACGAGCGCGTCGAGGCGGGCACGGACCGCTCGCTTGTGCCCGCGGATCACGACCCGCCCCGGGTGGTCGACGTCGAGCTCGGCGGCCGCGTTGAGGTAGCAGCAGCCGCGGTCGGTCTCGAGCCCGGGATGGCTCAGGTAGGCGTCGAACAGGGCGAGCGACCGGGGGGCGTCGGCCGTGGTGAGCACCTGCTCGAGGTGGGCCCACCAGCGCTGGTGGCGGCGCTGCAGGTAGCGCACGACGAGGGTGTCCTTCGAGCCGAAGCAGTCGTAGAGCGTCTTCTTCAGACCCCGCGGCTCCGCGACGGCGGCGACGCCGACTGCGTGGATGCCGTGCCGGTAGAACAGCGTGCTCGCCGCGGCGAGGACCGCCTCACCGGCGCGGTGAGAGGAGGCCGTCGTCCATGGGTTCACTATACCGACCGGTGGGGTAACTGGCGTACTGTCCGCTGCTATACCGATCGGTTTACTGCTCCCGGAGGTCCCCATGCCCTCGTGCCCGCCCGCCGTCGAGCCGGCCGCGACGCCCTCCCGCGCCGACGACGGGGACGCTCCTGCGCCGCGCGGTCGGCCTCGCCGCCGCGGGAACGGCCCTGGTCGCGGGTCGTACGGGCCGCCCGGTTCGCCTACGGCCTGTTCGTGCCGACCTTCCGCGCCGCGTTCGGCCTCGACGCGGCCACCGCCGGCGCGGTCGCGGCGGGCAGCTACGGCGGGTACGCTGTCGCGTCGTCGTCGCGACTGCGGCGACGGTCCGCGTCGGCGCCCGACCTGTCGCCGTCGCCGCGGGCGTGCTGGCCACCTCGGCACGGCGATCACCGCCGCGGCGCCGAGCACCGCCGTCCCGCCGTCGGCATCCTCCTCGCGGGATCGAGCACTGGCCTCGCGTCGCCGCCGCTGGCCCAGGCCGTCGCGCGGAGCGCGCCCCCGCCTCGAGCCGCGCCTGCAGACCGTGGTCAACGCCGGCACCGGCGTCGGCGTGCTGGTCTCGGGCCCCGTCGCCCTGCTCCTCGCCGGCCAGTGGCGCTGGGCGTGGGCGGCCTTCTCGGTGGTCGCCCTCGCGGTCACCGTCTGACGTGGCGGGCCGTGCCGGCTGGTACCCCGAGCGGGCCGGCCCCGGAGCCCGGGTCGGGTCCACGGCGGCCCCGCACGTCGGGCGACGGCGTGCGCCTGCTCGTGGCGGCGGCGTCGATGGGTCTCGGCAGCGCGGCTGTGTGGACCTTCGGCCGCGACCTCGTCACCACCACGCCGGCGGCAGCGACCTCACCGGCGTGGTGATGTGGATCGCGCTCGGCGCCGCCGGGGCCTGGCGCCTTCGCGGGCGACCTCGTCACCCGCCTCGACTCACCTGCTCCTGGCGGGTCGCCAGTTGCTGCTCGCGGGCGCGACCGTCGTCTCCGCCCTCGGCGCCGCCTCGCCGGTCCTCGCCGTGCTCGCTGCCGCGCCTTCTCGGCGCGGTCTACATCGCGGTGACTGGCCCGCTGGTGTGGGGCACGCGGGCGCACCCCGACCGGCCGGTGTTCGGCGTCGGCGCGGCGTTCGTCATCGCCCTCGGCCAGGCCGTGGGGCTGCCGCTGCTCGGTGCCGTCGCCGACGGGCCGGCCTCCCCGCGCCTTGGGGTCGCGCCGCGATCGCGGCCCTCGGGATGCTCGCGGCCCCGAGGGCGGGCGTGGCGTCACGCGGTGATGGGCGGGCGGCGGCCCCGACCCCGCGGTCGGCCACGAAGCGCAGCCAGCGGGCCACGAGCCGCGAGTCCTGTCCGCGTCGATCTCGACCGCCCTCCCCCACCGCATCCGATGACGTGTCGCGGTTGCGGTACGCGAACCCGTCGGGGAGGTCCTGCGTCGCCTCCCACCGGATCACGACGACCGTGTCGTGCGGGAGCCCGGTGACCCACACGTCGTGGACCGAAGGCCAGGGTGGGCGCGAGGCGGCCGAGCCGCTCGAACCATCGTCGCAGCGCGTCGCGCGTGTACCGGTCCCGCCCAGGGCGTGGTCGCCGCCGAAGCGATGATGGACGTCCGCTGCAGGAGCCGAGCAGGGCGTCGTCGCGGGCCGCGACCCGCTCGACGTTGCGGCGGGCGACGCGGGCGACGATCGCGTGGTACATTGACGCTCCCGTTGCGCCGGGACGGCGCGAGCACCGATTCGGATAGTAGCCGTATCCGTCAGCCGTGGCGCCGGGGATCCGCACGCGGGCATGGTCCGGGTCACAGCGGCTTGAGGTGCTGGCGTCACCGATTCCCCTGGTCCTGCGCACTGACCGACGGGAGCCCGACCCCACCGAGACCGGAGGACGACATGACCACGACCGAACCGCAGCACCCGACGCCGTCCACCGACGAGGCCCCCACCGCCCCGTCCCGACCGACCCGGGGACACCGGCCGCAGGGCACACCTGGCCGCGACGGTGCTCGACCAGATGGGCGGGCCCCTGGGTTTCGTCTGGTCGACGGTCCCCGTGGTCGTGTTCGTGACCGCGAACGCGTTCCTGCCGCTGCCCGTGACGATCGCGATCGCCCTGGTCACCGGCCCGCCCTCACCTGGGTGGTGCGGCTGGTGCGCGGCGAGAAGCCTCGCCCGGCGAGCGGAGCGTGCTCGGGGTCGCGCTCGCGGTCGCCATCGTCGCGCTCACCGGGTCGGCCAAGGACTTCTTCCTCGTCGGCATCTGGGCCTCGGCGCTCGGATTCGTCGTCACCGCCGGCTCGCTGATCGCCCGGCGCCCCCTCACGGGACTGATCTGGAACGCGCTGCACGGCGGGACGCACGACTGGCGCGCCGACCGCCGGGTGGTGCGCGCCCACGACCTCGCCACGCTGGCCGCCGCGCTCTGTCCTCGGCGCCCGCGTCGCCGTCCAGCCGTGGCTCTACCTCGCCGACGCCACCGGAGGACTGGGCCTGGCGCGCATCGCCATGGGCACGCCGCTCACCGTCGTCGCCGCCCTCGTCGTCGTCTGGGCCTTCCGTCGCAGCAATTGGGCGCCTCGTCGGGGCCTGACCGGTCCTGCCCGTTCCGACGACGGTCAGCGGCGCACCGAGGGCCTCGGCCACCGCCGTGTGGCGACCCGCTCCTGGCCGGGTCCGACAGGCGAGGTGCACGAACGCCGTGCCGTGGCGGGCGGCGGCCAGCCCCTGGGCGTTGCGACGCCCGGCGAACCGGCGCGTCGGCGAGCGCCGTCGCGAACCCGCGGCGACGAGGGCTCCCGGCGACCGCGGCGAGCAGCGGGGTCGACGACCCGCGCCGGGCGAGACCACGGCGTCGATGCCCTCGCGGTCGGCGAATCCGTGCAGCTGCACCTGCGGCGACCCGCAGCGGGCGACGAGCCCTCGGCGACGCGCGAGAACAGCGCGTCGGGCGCCGGGCGACGTCGGCCGGGTAGGCGTCGCGGTCGAACCGCGGGCCGGTCCCGGAGCGCGGGCCTGCGGCCACCCGGTGCGCCCCGGCCTGCAGCAGCACCGCGTGCCCGACGGCGTCCAGCACCCCGAGGGCGATCTTCTCGGTGTGCAGGTCGGCGTAGGGGTGCGGCACCTGCACCAGGGGGGTCGTGGTCGTGACCGGTCCCGGCGGCACGGCGGCGAGCAGCCACGGCGCCCCGGCCGGCGTCGGCGGTGCAGACCACCGCGCGGCCGTCGACGGTCCACCAGCGTCGAGCCCGAGCGCCGCGCCGGGCGCGTCGTCGAGGTCGTCCCGGCCACGAGGGCGTCGAGCAGGGCGGGCAGGGCGGCGAGGAGGTCGTCGCCGGGCGGGACGTAGGGCCCGGAACGGCAGACGGCGACGGTGTGGCGCTCGACGAGGTCCGCCAGCGTGCCCACCCGAGCATCGGGGATCCCAGGTCGGCGCGCGGCGCGGGGTCAGGCCGGCAGCGGCGGGACCCCACAGGCCGAACGGGCGCCGCGGCGCCCCGGCACCGGGTGCGTAGCGGATCGGCTGCCGCGACCCCGCCCACCGGCGTCCCGGGGTCGGCGGGTCGGGGACCGACGGGGCCGCGGACGTCGCGGCGTGCTCGCGGCCGGGGCCGCCGCCTGCGCGGCGATCGAGGGCCCGCCGCTGTCGGGGTGGTCGTCGTGCAGGTGACGGCGCCCCCCGCTGCCGGGAGCGACCTGCGGGGTCCAGGTGCCCCGCGCGTGCCGCACCGGCGCCGCCCTCGAGCCGGTCGCGTCGACCGCGGTACGTCACGGGGGCGCTCGCGGGGTCCAGAGGTGCCGGGCATGGCGCCCATTCTGGGCGGGCCCGAAGCGCCGTCACCGCCGGGTCGCGTGGCCGCCACCCTCCCGAGGTGGCGCAACGTAGTGACCTGCAGCGACGGTCGTCACTCGGCCGGGGTCGGCAGGTCGCGCCCGCACCGGGGGGCCCGATCGGCGGGGTGTGAAGAGTCCGTAGGCTCTCCCGTCGTGGTCTCCACCTGGCTGGTCACCGGGGGTGCCGGGTACATCGGCTCCCACGCGGTCCGCGCGCTGCGGGCGCGCGGCGAGCGGGTGGTCGTCCTCGACGACCTGTCCTCCGGGCTCGTCGAGCGCGTCGGCGACGCCGAGCTGGTGCGGGCCTCGGTGCTCGACCGGGCCGCCGTCACACGCGCCCTGCACGACCACGCCGTCGACGGCGTCATGCACCTCGCGACGAAGAAGTCGGCCCCGGAGTCGGTCGGGGTGCCGCTGCACTACTGGCACGAGAACGTCGGGGGCCTGCGCTCCCTGCTGGCGGCGATGGCCGCCGCGCCGGCGTCGGCGCCTCGTCTACACCTCCAGCGCCGCGGTGTACGGCGCGCCCGCGGTCGAGACGGTCACCGAGGACACCCCCTGCGCGCCGCTCAACCCCTACGGCTCGACGAAGCTCGCCGGCGAGTGGCTCGTCGCCGAGCAGGCCCGGGCCACCGGCCTGCGCGCCGCCTCGCTGCGTTACTTCAACGTCGCCGGCACCGCCGAGCCGCGCCTGGCCGACCGCGGCCGCGCCAACCTCGTGCCGATCGCCATGGACGCCGTCGCCGCCGGTCGCCGGCCCCCGGTCACGGGCGCCGACTACGACACCCCCGACGGCAGCGGGGTGCGCGACTACGTCCACGTCGAGGACGTCGCCGACGCCCACGCCGCGGTCACCGGCGCCCTCGCGCCCGGCCTCGCGGTCTACAACGTCGGCGTCGGCCGCGGCCACTCGGTGCTCGAGGTCCTCGCCGAGATCGCCCGCGCCTCGGGCCTGCCCGTCGATCCCGAGCTCACCGACCGCCGCCCCGGCGACGCCGCCCGTGTCGTCGCCGACGTCTCGCGCATCCACGCCGCCCTCGGCTGGAGCGCCCGGCACGACCTGCGCTCGATCATCGCCAGCGCCTGGGACGTCACCGTCGGCTGGCCGCGCCGGCGTCGATCGCGTTGGCGAGTCCTCCCGACATCCCTGCCCGGCGCGCGATCCGGCCTGAAGAGGGCGGCCGCTCTGCGCCGGTGTTCCACCGTGCAGCGCGAACGCGGCACCCGCTCGCCCGCCGCCGGGTCGCTCTGCAGGGCTGCGACTCGCCGCCACTGGTCGAGCATGGTCGGGAGGTCCAGCGTCAAGGTCCTCGGTCGCCCCAGCGCGGCGTCGGCGCTGGTCGCTCGTCAGACGCGGCCCGACGGGTGCCGGCGGGTGTCGGGCTCGCCGACCGAGTACATGGCCTCGCTCATCTCGCGACCGGTCGACACCGAGGGGCGACGCTGACGCCGAACGGTCGTAGCGGGCGGCGAGCCTCAGCGGGACCTGACGCCGGGCGATCCTCGGCGGCAGGTCGGAGGCGCGGCGGAAGTCGCGCAGAGAGGTGCCGGAGCACTCGCAGTCGACGTTGACCGAGCCGTGGCCGTTGGCGACGTCGTCGATGTCGACGACCCGGAAGTCGATCGAGAAGCGGGTGCGCCCCGAGGTGTTGGGCACCGAGGAGTGCAGCTGGTTGCCCGAGAACACCATCATCCCGCCGACCTCGGGCACGACCCGGACCTGCGGGTCGAGCTCGACCGGCTCCTCCGGGGTCGGCTGGTCGCGGGTGTCCTTGCCGATGTGCTTGGCGGCGTCCTGGCGGCTCGTGCGGTTCCACTCGGCGTAGTCGTAGCGCCGCGAGCCGTTGCGGATGCCGCGGTGCATGTACTGCGGGTGGAACGCCATCACGTTGTCGGCCGAGACCGGGTAGACCGGCATCCACCAGTTGGTCTGGCACAGCGGCGCCGAGTACCAGGTGTCGCGGTGCGGGTGGAACGCGAACGCGATGCCCGTGGTGAGGAAGTCGTCCGAGGTCGAGGTGCGCAGCCGCGGCACGTCGAAGTAGGTGCGCTCCAGGTCGCAGCCGCGCTCGGAGAGGATCTGCGGCAGCAGCTCCTTGCACCGCGGGTGGTGGATGAAGCGCGGCTTGAGGTCCGCGAGCAGCGCCGCGAAGTCCTCGACGGCCATGTCGTACTGCGCGAGCTCGGGGTCGCGGTCGCCGAAGGCCTCCTCGACGAGCTCGCGGGTGAACTCGACCAGGGCGAGCGTGGCCGGCGAGGCGCCGTAGACCATCACGTCGCCGCGGTAGAGGTGCTCGCGGCGGGTGGCGTCGTCGAACGCGGGATTCGACAGCACGTTCGTCATGCGATCCCCCCAGGGGAACGGGTCCGGTCCTTCACGCGACCGGGCGCTACCGGTTGAGACCCCCGCAGGCTATCGCGGGGTATGGCCACCCTCACCGGCGCCCCGACACGCGGGGGCGACACGGACACGTCCGGGTGGTGTCGCGCGCGCCATCAAGACCGGCGCGCCGTGGTGTCGATGTCGGGCGTATCCGGAACGTCCATCGAGACCGGGAGCATCGAGCGTGACCCACCTGACCTCGCCGTCGCCACGGCAGCACCCCGCGTACGCCTCGGTCGACGGCGCGATCGTGCCCTACCCGGACGTCCGCATCCACGTCTCGGCCGAGGCCCTGACCGGGGCGTTGTCGGTGTTCGAGGGCGTCAAGGGCTACTGGGACACCACCGGCACCCGCTTCTGCGTGCGCACCCCGCGGGCCCACTACGAGCGGCTGCTGCGCTCCGCGCGCCTGCTCGCGATGCCGGTCGACGTCGACTACCCCGAGTTCCTGCGCCGCCTCGGCGACCTCGCCGAGGAGCTGCTCGTCCCCGGCGAGGACCTGTGGTTCCGCACGACGCTCTACGGGGTCGAGGGGCACTGGGGCGAGGCCACCAAGGCCAGCCTGGTGATCACCGCGTTCACCCAGCCGCAGGCCGGCCCGTCGCCGATGACGCTCACGGTGTCGAGCTGGCGCCGCGGGACCGACCTCGACCTGCCGGCGCGCATCAAGACCGGCGCGAACTACGTGCCCGGCCGCATGGCGCGCATCGAGGCCCACCGCCGCGGCGCCGACGACGCCATCCTGCTCAACCGCGACGGGCGGGTCGCTGAGGCCACGGGCGCCTGCGTCGTCGTCGCCACCGACCACGGCCTCGTGTCGCCGCCGCCCGAGGAGGGCGCGCTCGACAGCCTCACCGTCCGCGCACTCGGCGAGATCTGTGCCCGAGACGGCATCCCGTTCGTGTCGCGGCCCATCGAGCGCACCGAGCTGCTCTCGGCCCGCGAGGTCGCCCTCGCCGGCACCATCACCGAGCTCGCCCCGGTCTCCGACGTCGATGGCACGACGTTCCCGGTCGACGGGCTGCTGGCCGAGCTCGGCGAGAGCTACCTGCGCGTCATGCGCGGCGAGGACGAGCTCGACGACGTCGAGATGGTGCCGCTCGTGTCGCGTCCGGCGCCCGTGGTCGAGCTGCACCCCCGCGACGTCCACGTCCACGACCTCCCGGCGGCGCCGCCGCCGTCGCCGTACTTCGACGTCGACCACGGCCACGACACCGGCGCCCTGCCCCGCCTCGACGACGACGCGTTCGCCGCGCTCGACGCCGACGGTCCGGGTGTCCCGACGGGCGCGATCCCCCGGCAGCCCCAGCTGCAGGTGCTCACGCAGCGCAGTTGACCCGCCACCCGCCCGAGGGGTGCCCGGCGAGGCCGTGCGCCCGGCTGCCACGATGCCCTGGTGAGTCGTCGGGGTCGGGTGCGCCGCGCGGTCGCCGCGCTCGCGACCCTCGTCGCCCTCGTCGGGCTGACGGCCTGCGGCGGCTCGAGGCGGCGCCCTCGACGCCCGCGGCGCGCCGCCGGGCCCCTGCGGATCCTGCTGGTGAACGACGACGGCTGGAACGCACCGGGCATCGTGGCCCTGCGCGACGCGTTGCGCCGCGCCGGCCACACGGTCGTCGAGATCGCCCCGCTCACCGACCGCAGCAGCTCGGGCACCGCGACCACGAGGGCCGGCGAGCTCGTCGTGCGCAGGCCCTCGCGCGACCCGAACGTCTTCTCCGTCTCCGGGACCGCCGCCGACGCGGTCCTCGTCGCGCTCCGCGGCATCATGGGCAGCGCACCGCCCGACCTCGTCATCTCGGGGTCAACTCCACTCGCGCGCTCGGCCTCGACGCCGTGCAGGCCGGCTCGGTCGGCGCGGCCATGGTCGCCAGCGGCCTCGACTTCCCCACCGTGGCCGTCAGCACCGACGTCGCGAACCCGGCCCGGCCCCGCCCCGAGGAGTTCCGGCGTCAGGTCGACTTCTCGGTGCGGCTCCTGCGCAACCTCCAGGAGCAGACCACCCCCGACGGCCCCCTCGACGCCCCGCGCCCCGAGCACAACGTCACCTACCCGGGCGGCACCGGGCGCCCCGGCAAGGTCGTCAACGCGCCGTCGAGCAACTCCCCCACGGTCGGCGTCGTCTACCGGTTCGGGCGCGGCTTCGACCGCTACGTGCCGACGGCGATCCCCGAGGGCACCGAGGGCTCGGCCGGGGTCGAGGACGACTTCACCGCCTTCAAGCGGGGCGACGTGACCATGACCGACATGTCGGCCGATCCCGACCGCGCGGCGCCGCCCACGCGGACGGCGGCCCGGATCGCCCCGCTGATGCAGCCCTGAGGGGGCGCGCTCAGGCGGTGCGGAGCCAGAGGCTCGACGGGAAGGTCCCCCGCGACGCGGCGTCGGGGTCGACGTCGAGCCCGTCGACCATCGGCCGTGGCCGGTGGTCGGGGAACAGCGCCCGGAGCTCGTCGGACCGGTCGTGGTGCAGCGCCGAGGTGGCCGCGAGGACCTCGAGGCGCGGGTTGCCGGTGAGGAGCGCCGCGATGAGCGTGGTCTCCTGCCAGTCGAAGACGCTGTCGAGCACGTCGGGCGCGTAGGGGTAGGGCAGGTAGACGTCGTGCACGTGCACGAGCACGCCCGGCGCCAGCCCCGGCAGCACCTCGAGGTAGAGCCGGGCCAGCTCCGAGCCGGTGCGCACCGCGTGCGTGGAGTCGACGAAGAGCACGTCGCCCGCCTCGAGCTGGTCGAAGACCGCCCGGTCGACCTCCTGGGCGCCCTGCTCGACCACGCGGACGCCGTCGAGGGCGTGCAGCGCGGGCCGGGGAAGGGCTCGACGCACGTGATCGCCGTCGGTGGGCCGCCCTCGGCGACGGTGCGCGCGACGGCCCGGTGGGCGAGGACGGTGGACACGCCGCTGCCGACCTCGACGAGGCGGGCCGGCGCCTGGCTGCGGAGCACCCCGTGCAGGAGCTGCGACTCGATCGGCCCGTAGCCGGGGCCGTACTCGGTGCCCAGCGCCGTCCAGTCGGCGAGCCCGACGACCTCCGGCAGGTGCTCGGCGGTCACCTTCTCGACCCACGCCAGCTGGGCGTCGAGGTCCCACGCGACCCCCGTCAGCGGGAGCGGCCGGGCCCAGGTGGGCCGGTGCGCGCGCAGCCAGGCCCGGTCGGGCACCTCGGAGTAGTAGTGCACCGGCTGGACGCGGACGCCCACCCGCTCGGTGACGCGGTTCAGCACCGGGACGACCCGCTTGACCGCGTCCTTCGCCGCCTGCCGCGACGGGCTCCACCGCGGGCTCACCGGCCCGCGCGCCCGTTCTTGAGCTCGTCGAGGATCCAGCGATAGGTCCGCTCCAGCCCCGCGCGCAGCGTGGTCGAGGGCTCCCAGCCGTAGCGCTCTCGGATGAGCGTGTTGTCGCTCGAGCGGCCGCGCACGCCCTGCGGGGCGTCGAGTCGGTGCCGGCGGCGCAGCGTGGTCCCGGCGATGTCGCAGACGACGTCGACGAGCTGGTTGATCGAGACGAGCTCGGCGCTCCCGAGGTTGATCGGCTCGACCGGGTCGCCGTTCATGATCATCTGGGTGCCGGCGACGCAGTCGTCGACGTACATGAAGCTGCGGGTCTGGTGCCCGTCGCCCCAGATCTCGATCTCCTCGACGCCGTGCAGCGCCGCCTCGGCGACCTTGCGGCAGATCGCCGCCGGCGCCTTCTCCCGGCCGCCCGCGAAGGCGCCGTGCGGGCCGTAGACGTTGTGGTAGCGCGCGACCCGCGTGGCGAGGCCGAAGTCCTCGTCGAAGTGGCGGCACATCCGCTCGCTGAACAGCTTCTCCCAGCCGTACCCGTCCTCGGGCATCGCCGGGTACGCGTCGGCCTCGACCAGGGGCACGACGTCGGTCGTCGTCTGCTTGCCCGCCGCGTAGACGCAGGCCGACGAGGCGAAGAAGTACCGCTCGACGGAGGCGCCCCGCGCCGCCTGCAGCAGATGGGTGTTGATGAGGACCGACAGCATGCACAGCGCCTTGTTGGCCTCGATGAAGCCCATGCCGCCCATGTCGGCCGCGAGGTTGTAGACCGAGCCCGCGCCGTCGACGGCCTCCTCGCAGTCCTCGCGCCGCGAGGTCGAGGCGGCGCTCGTCGGCGCCTTCGACGCGCTGGTACCACTGCTCGAACGGCTTCTGGTCGACCGCGCGGACCCGGTGCCCCCGGGCCACGAGGTCGCGGGCCAGGTGGCCGCCGATGAAGCCGCCCGCGCCGGCGACGAGCACTGGTGGAGGAGCTGTCGTCATCGGGCGTCGTCCCTCCCGGAGAGGACCGTCACGGTGCGGCGGCGGGATGCGATCCGCCGTCGACCGGCTGCGAGGTCATCGGGCTGATCGGCCCGAGGTCGTGCACGCCGGCGTGCGGAGGGGTGATGAGCCCGGCGTCGGTCCCGCGCTTGGTCCGCACGAGCCCGTGCGCCCAGGCCTCGTAGGAGCGCATGGCCGCGTCGGGCGTCAGCGTCGCCTCGGCGTAGGCGCGCCCGCGCTCGCTCATCTCGGCCCGGGCGACGCCGTCGTCGGCGAGGGCCGTGGCCGCCTTGAGCAGCAGCGACGGGTCGCCCGCGGGCACCATCGTGCCGCCGCCCGAGGCGGACACCTCGGCGGCCGCGCCGCTGCGCGGGTCGGTGGCGGCCAGCACCGGACGTCCGGCGGCGAAGTAGGACGTCAGCTTGCCGGGGACGCACATGTCGAGCACCCCCGGCTTCTCGTTGAGCAGCAGCAGATCCGCTGCCGCCAGGGTGTCCTCGAAGCGGCCGTTGGGCAACGGGTCGACGAACTCGATCGAGCGCACGCCCTGGGCGCTCGCCTCGAGCGCGCGTCGGCGGGCACCGTCGCCGAGCAGCACGAACCGCACGTTCGACCCCCGCGTGTCGGCCAGCCGCGCCGCCTCGACGACGTTCTCGAGCTCCTGCTTGTGCCCCATGTTCCCGGCGTGCAGGACGATCGTGTCGTCCGGCGCCCAGCCCATCTCGGCCCGCGTCACGGCCGGGTCGGCCTGCGACGGGTGGATGTGCGCCCAGTTCCGGATCACGGTGATGCGGTCGCGGTGCACCCCGAGGTCGACGAGGGTGTCGCGGAACTTCGTGTGGATGACGGCCACGCCGTCGGCGCGGCTGAGCAGGGCGCGCTCGAGCTCCGCGACGCGCCGGGCGCCCCTGCCGCCGAGGGCGTTGGTCTCGAGGAAGGCGCGCGAGTACAGGTCCTGCACGCACACCCCGACCGCGGCGCGGGTGCCCAGCCGCCGCGCCAGCGCGCTGGCGACGCTCATCAGCGCCGGGCTCATCACGAGGATCAGGTCGGGACGGCGACTGCCGCCGGCCAGCGACTGGGTGGCGAACACCGCCTCCATGAGCACGCGCCCGGGGCCGACCGAGTTGCGCGGCAGCGGGTGCCGCACGCGGATGACCTCGACGTCGCCGTCCCACTCCCGGCGACGCAGCCCCTTCTCGTACCCGGCCGCGGTCTTCCACGAGGGGTAGTGCGGGAAGCTCGTGACGACCTGGACGCGATGCCCCTCGGCCGGAGGCCCCGGGCGATGCCGGTGGTGTACGGCGCGACGCCCGTGACCTCGGGCGCGTAGTTGATACCCAGGATCAGGATGTCGAGCGTGTCGGGCATCTGACCTCCTGGTCGCTCCGGGAACGTCGGCCGGTCGTACGGCGCGCTCGGTCGGGTTCGACTGTCATCACTGTTTCACCCACGGCTCACTCCGAGGGCAACGGGGTCGCGCGGCCGGCATCCTCCTGTGATCGTTCCGTGATCGCGGCGACGTCGTCGCGTCACGTCTGCTCAACGAGTCGGGGTGGCGTCGCGACACGATCGGTTGCCCGGATCACGATGCGATCACCGTCCGGTCGCCGACGACCGGCGCGGCCCCGTCGGCGCTCCGGGCGGCACGCCGCGTCGCGGCGGCACCGCGTGCGAGCACCCACCCCGCCGCGAGCACGAGGCCCGCGGTCGCCCCGACGACGAGGAGCGGACCGGTCCCCAGCCGAGCCGCACCGCGGCGACGGGCCGGGTGACGACCGTGGCCTTCACGCCGGGGCGCTCGACCTCGCGGAGGACCTCGGCGTAGCGGTCGGCCGCCGCGGCGGCGACCGTGGTCGCCCGCGCGGGATCGGGGTCGACGGCGGTCACGGCGAACGCCGAGGTCGGCGCGAGCGCGTCGACGGTGACGGTGCCGGGGCGATCGTGCCGCCGAGCCGCGCCGCCACCGGGCCGAGCACCCGGTCGGACGCGACCAGCGCGCGGTAGGAGCTCACCCGCTGCTCGATCAGCGCGATCCGGGTGAGGTCGTCGCCGCCGGGGCGGGGGTCGACGTCGAGCCCCGAGACGTAGACCCCGGCCGAGGCGGCGTAGCGGCCGGGGACCGCGGCCGCCACGCCCGCGACGACGAGCCCCACGAGGAGGCCGACCAGCAGCGCACGCCGACCGCGGCGCAGCAGCGCCAGCGCGGAGACGAAGGTCATGCGGGGGTCGCCTCCTCGGTGGCGGCGGGCACGGCGGCGGGCACGGCGGCCGGGCCGTGGCGCAGGGCCGCGGCCGCGCAGGGCCGCGGCCCGCCGCGAGCGCGAACGGCACGAAGACGTAGAGGTCGGCGATCTCTCACCACGCCGTCGATCAGCAGGGCCACCTGGCACACGACGAGGGCGCGGGCCAGCCCGGTGCCGCCGTCGTCGACCGACCACGCGTCGAGCACGAGGCCGAGCTGGGCGAGCAGGTACCCGACGAGCAGGATCACCCCGCCGCTCGCGAGCACCTGCAGGAACAGGCTGTGCCCCTGGTTGAGGACCTCGAGGCCGATGCCCCGCACGGGCGAGTGGAGGCAGTCGGCCCACGCCTGGTCGGCGAGCCCCGAGCGGATCCGGTCGCTGGTCTGCGATCCACCGCCCCCGTCGAGCCGGAACCACCGCGTGAGGAGCTCGACCGCGCCCGGCGTGACCACGAGGGCCACGGCCCCGGCGACCAGGCCCGCCCCCGCCAGCACCGGGACGAGCCGGCGGGTCCGCGGCTCGACGAGCAGGGCGAGCACGACGACCACGGCCGCGGCCAGCGCCGAGCGCGAGCCGCCGGCCCACAGCCCGGTCAGCATCGGGAGCCCGAGCACGACCGGCCACAGCGCGGCGACGGGGCGCCGGGCCCGGGCCAGGCGCCAGACGACGACCGGGAGCGCCATCACGATGCCCACGGACAGGTGGTTGGGGTGGACCGCCAGCCCGGACATCCGGCCGTTCCACGACTCGAGGCCCCACAGCCAGAAGTTGACCCGGGTCAGGCCGAACAGGTCGGTGGAGGCGATCGTCGCGCTGACCGCGATCCCCGCGGCCCAGGCGTCGGCCATCAGCGCGAGCAGGGCGCGGCCGCCCGGGCGCGACGACGCACACCGCCAGCGGCAGCAGCAGGGCCGCGACGAGCCAGCGCAGGCCCGACGCCACGCTGACGGGCCCGAGGACGTGGAGGTCGACGACGGAGTTCGCCACGCCGTCGACGTAGCGCGCGAGGAAGAAGGGCGCGTCGGGCGGCCACAGCACCGGCGCGACGGCGACGACGACGATCGCGGCCGCCAGCAGCCAGACCCACGCCGGCGCCCAGACCACCAGCCGCCTGCGGGCCGCGACGACGGCGAGCACGACCGCGGCCAGCACGAGGGCCGCGTGGGTGAGCTTGAACGGGCCGACGGAGACCACGTTCCACGAGCTGGTCGCCACCGCGAGGACGAGCAGGCCCACGCCGAGCGCGGTCGCCCAGCGCATCGCCGTGCTCGGCCCGCCCTCGCCCGGGGCGAGCTCGTCGGCCTCGCCGGCCGGTGCGACGACCGTCCGCGGCCGAGCGTGTCAGACGCCATCGGCCCGCTCCCCGGGCAGCAGCAGCACGTCGCGCGCCGGCGACGCGCGGAGCTCGTCGAGCGACAGCGGCTCGCCCTCGGCGCTCCGCATCCGGTAGCCGTCCTCGATCAGGCGGGCGAGCACGCCGTGCAGGCGCGTGGCCCCGGCGAGCACCTCGAGCAGGATCACCGGGCGCGAGCGCAGGATCTCCTCGCGGGCCGCCGCGAGCACGGCGGCCTCGGAGCCCTCGATGTCGAGCTTCACCAGGTCGCGCCCGGCGAAGAGCGCGGCCGCCGGGGTCGTCGCGACCCGCACCGAGCGCGACGAGGCCCGGTCGCCGACGAGCTCGGTGCCGTCGCGCAGGTAGGCACCCATCGGCGCCACCGACCGCGTCTCCTGGTCGGGCAGCGCCAGCTCGAGCGCGGCGGGCGCCCCGTCGGCGACGGCGGCCGCCTCGACCACCTCGACCGCGGCGAGGCCGTTGAGCGCGAGGTTGCGGCGCACGACCGCGGCGGCCTCCGGGTTCGCCTCGACCGTCGTGTAGCGGCCGGGCGCGGCGAGTGCCCCGACCACCGAGTAGTAGCCGATGTTCGCGCCGAGCTCGAGGACGTCGCCCGCAGCGGCGCAGAGGGCGCGCCACCGGGCGGCCTCGCCGCCCTCGTACCCGCTCTCGCCGAACCACCAGAGCACCCGCTCCATGCGCGACCCGACCACCGCCATCCGCTCGCGCCCTCCGGGCACCGTGAAGGCCGGCAGCGGGACGGGGCGGTAGAACAGCGCCGTCGCCGCCGCGCGCCAGGCGCCGTTCCGACGGCCCGAGCGGTCGATCCAGCGGTCGTGCACCGCGAGCACCGACCCGCGCGGGCACGGCCTGCAGCCCCGCGAACAGGCCGCGGCGGACCAGGACCCGGAGCCGGCGCACCGCGGTGAACCGCGGCGCGGGCGGGGCGGCGTCCGCGCTCACCGCGAGCAGCCGCTGACCAGGAGGAGACTGCGCACGTACCCCCGTACCAGTGCAGTCGGTGACGATTCGATAACGACCGCAGATTACCGCGCCGGGGGCGACGCGCTCCGGTCACCCCATCGAGTCCTGGGCACGGCGCAGGACGCTCCAGTACTGCTTCCCGATGTCCTGCGGGTCGTGGGCGGCGCGGACGGACGCGGACGTCTCGCGGCCGGGACGGGCCAGCCCGCCGCCCGCCGCGCGGATGAGCACCTCGGCCCACTCACCGACCGCCGTCGGGTCGCCGACCGTCACCCCGACGCCCGCGGCGACCTCGGGCAGCGCGCCGCGCCCGCTGTGCACCACCGGCGTGCCCAGCCCGATCGCCTCGGCGCACGGCAGCCCGCAGCCCTCGTAGAGGCTCGGGACCAGGACCGCTGTGGCCCGCCGGTAGAGCCACGACAGCACGGCGTCGCTCACGAACCCGAGCTGCACGACGCCGGGCACCTCGGGCAGCGCGGCCCCCACCTTGGTCTCGCCCATCAGCGCCGGCACCTGGCCCACCAGGACGAGCCGGGCGCGCGGGTCGTGGGCGTGGACGCGGGAGAACGCCTCGAGGACCGTGACGATGTTCTTGTGCCGGTACTGGGCGGCCGCGAGCACGAACAGCGGGGCGTCGGGGTCGAGGGGCGTCCCGGGCGGCGGCTCCTCGGCGGCGAACCGCGACCAGTCGATCGGGTTGGTGACGACGTCGAGGCGGTCGCGGACGGCGGGCCGGAAGGCGGTCAGCTCGGCCGCGGTGAACTCGCTGATGGCGACGACGCGCGTCGCGAGCCGGCAGGTCGTCCGCAGCGCGACGTGCTGGAACGCCCGTTTGGCCGGCGTGAAGTTCTCCGGGAAGGCGCGGAACTGCAGGTCGTGGACGACGGTGACGCTCGGGCAGCGACGGGCCACGGCCGCCAGCGGCGTGTAGTAGTTCGGGAACAGCGCGAGGTCGTCGTCGGGGGGCAGACGGCGCTCGACGGCGAGGAAGCGGTTGCCCGGCGACGTGACGGTGACCTGCTCGACGTCGGCGGCGAACGGCCTCGCGGGCAGCTCGACCCCGGCGGGCAGCAGGACCCGCACCCGGTCGTCGTCGGCGCGCGACGCGGTGAGGGCGGTCAGCAGCGAGTAGAGCATGTACTCGACGCCGCCGACCCGGCCCGGACGCAGGAACAGCCCGTCGACGAGGAGGCGCACCGAGCGGACGCTGAGCGGCAGGGCCCTGCGTACGATCCGCCCGGTGACGTCGGAGACCGGTCCGGCCGCGCCCGAAGCCGGTGCGGGCATGTACGAGGCGATCCTGCGCCGCCTGCTCGCGAGCGGGGTCATGGGCGCCGACGACCGCGTGCTGGTGCAGTTCGCGGGCGTCTTCGACCGCGACGTCACCCAGCGGCTCGGCTGCGCCGGTGCACCTTCGTCAACCTCGCGCCCGACTCGCAGTCAGCCGGCTCGACGACGCCACGCAGGCCGACGCGCACCGGATGGACCTCGCCGACGGCAGCTACGACCACGTCATCGGGCACGCGGGCCTGCACCACTGCAGCCGCCCGCAGGAGGCCCTGCACGAGATGTACCGGATCGCCACCCGCACCGTGGTCGCGGTCGAGAACCAGGAGTCCCCGCTGATGCGCCTCGCGGCCCGGTGGGGCCTGGCGGGGACCTACGAGTTCGCCGCGGTCGACGACGGCGGCGGCACCACCGGCGGCGTGGACGGCACCGGCGTGCCGAACCACGTCTACCGCTGGACCCGGCACGAGGTGCGCAAGACCGTCGCCACCTTCGACCCGGGCCGCGCCGTGCCCATCGAGTTCCACGCCCGCTGGCTGATCGGCTCCGACCGCGCGCTGACCGGGACGATGGCCGCCGTGCTCGGCGGCAGGCACGAGACCGTCGGGGCGGGCCGGGCGCTCGCCGCCCGGGCGATCAACCGGACCCTCAACGGCGTCGTCCGCCGCCAGGGCAACATCTTCGGGTTCGTCATCCGCAAGGACCTCGCCCGGCCCCAGCCCTGGATCGCGAACGGGACCCACGCCCGGCCGCAGCGCTCGGCCGCCCCCGCCCCGCCGAGCTAGAGCTCGGTGATGCGCTCCGGGGTGATCCGGCCGCGCAGGAGATCGCGGGTGGCGATCGCGTTGCCCTTCAGCCGCTGCCGGCGCGAGGGGCGGTCGGGGCCGGTCACGGAGCACACGACGTTGCGCGGGACGGGCCGCAGCAGGTGGTGGGCGAGCTGCCACCACGGGCAGGTGCCCTTGCGCAGCAGGTAGTCCGGGTTCATCACCTGCGAGTAGCCGAAGCGCAGGTGGTGGCTGCGCCCGCCCGACGAGGCGCCGCGGTGCACGATCACGCAGTCGACCACCTCGGCCAGCTCCCCCGAGGCGAGCAGCCGCCGCGCGAAGTCGTGGTCCTCGAGCCAGGAGTAGAGCGGGAGCCGCTCGTCGAAGCGCAGCTCGCGCGCGAGGCCGGCCCGGGCCACGAAGTTGCAGCCGTAGAGCTGGTGGGTCGTCGACCAGACGCCGCACGGGCGCATCGCCGTCGACACCTCGAGGGCCTCGCGGGCGTCGTCGGCGGAGATGCCCCCGCGGCGGACCCCGTCGGCGAGCAGTCGCCCGGTCAGGCCGACCACCGTGGGGTGGGCGTCGAGGAAAGCGGCGGCGTGCTGCAGGTAATCGTGCCGGACGGCCGAGTCGTCGTCGAAGAACGCCACGATCTCGACGGCGTCGTCGAGGGCGTCGAGCCCGGCGTTGCGCTGGGCCGTGAGCCCTCGCGACCCGGTCACCACCGTCCAGCCCGCGAGGAGCCGGCGGTCGACCGGGAGGCTCGTCTCGTCGGGGACCGAGTTGACGCCGTGGAACTCCACGCCCGACTGCTCGCGGCTCGAGCGGATCGCCTCGGCCAGGCATTCGGGCCGGCCCGCCGACGCGAGGACCACCGCGATGCGGGCGCTGCCGGGCGGCGCCACCGGTCCGGGGCGGGCGGCTCAGTCGGGCACGCCGACGGCGCGGGCGTCCACCACCGGCACCGTCCTCTCCGACCTGCTGACCCCGGGCGGCGGCGATGCTAACGCGACGCCACGGCCACCCGGTGCGCGACCCTAGCGGCGACGGGCGACGTGGGCGCCCGGCGCGGGGCGGGGACACCGATCTCGGGGATGGCGGGCCCGCGGCCGGGGCCGTCGTCGTCGTCGGTGTGCAGCCCGGCGCCGTAGAGCGCGGGGGCGCTGGCGCGGTAGCGCTCACGGACGGCGGTGGTGGCCCGGTGCCAGAGGTCGATGCTCACTGGGTGGTCATCGGCCCGGTCCGCCCGGATCCTCACCCGCTTCACCCACACGAGTGTAGGCGCGGACCTCAGGAGTGCTGGGAGGCTGCGGCCGGCGCGGGATCGGTGGCGCGCTGCCGCGGCGCCGGCACGACCACGTCGGCGGCGGCATGGCGCAGTCGTCGCAGTCGGTGTGCAGGCCCGCGCCGTACTGCGCGAGCGCGCCGCCGCTGAAGCGCGCGCGCGTCGCCGTCGTCACCCGGTGCCAGATATCGATGCTCACGAGACTCCCATCGGCGCGGAGGGGCGCGATCGTTACGACCGCCGCTCACTCACTCACAAGAGAGGACGCCGTGCTCCCGCGTCCGGTTGCCTCACAGGAGGTGCCTCTCCCGATCGGTCGTGAAACGTCGCGCGAGCACGCTCAACCGTTCGGAGCTCCTCGCGCTCGTCTGCGTGACCGACCGGCGCGCCGTGTCGACGACCGTCGGGTCAGACCCCGGCGAGGGGGCGTCGCCCGACCTTGCCCGCGACCTTGCCCGCGACCTTCGTCGCCACCCCGGAGCCCTTGCGCGCGACCTTGCCGACCAGCGCGCGCAGGTCGTCGTGCGGGGTGAGGACGACGCGGCGCATCTCGAAGGGCGACACCTTCGCGCTCGCGAGCCCGGGGCGGGTCGTGATCGCGGCGCGGTAGCCCGCGCCCGCGGTGCGGCTGATCGTGGTGTCGTCGTAGTCGCCCGCGTTGCCGTTGGGGTAGGCGAGCAGGTCGACGGTCAGCGAGAGCCCCTCCTCGAGGGCCTGCCGGGAGTCGGCGAGCTCACGGGTCTGGGCCGAGGGGGTCTCGCGCGACAGGATCGGGTGGGTCACGGTGTGCGACCCGATGCCGTGCCCGGTGGCCGCGAGCGCGCGGGCGCCGTCCCAGTCGAGGAACAGCGGCGCGCGCTCGGGCGCGGGCGGGGCGATCGCCGCGGCGACGCGGTGGACGGTCGCGACGCGGGTCTCGCGGTCGACGAGCTTGAGCGAGGCGGCCACCTCGCCCTGCGCAGCGCGGCGCGCGTCCGGCGTCGACAGGTCGAGGGTGCGGCCGCCGAACTCCAGCGTGGGCGCGGTGGCGCGGTCGAACGCGTCGGCGAGCTCCTCCCACCAGGCGCCGATGCGCCGGGACAGGATGTCGGAGACGAGGAAGAACGTGGCGTGCATCCCGCGGCGGTCGAGCTCGGGCACGGCGGCGGGCAGCCAGTCGGCGTAGCCGTCGTCGAAGGTCAGCGCGACGGCGCGCGGCGGCAGCGGGCGGTTCTCGGCCAGTGCGGTGACCGCCTCGCCCAGCGGCACGACCGTGCCGAGCTTCTCGACGAGCGCGAGCTGGCGGGCGAAGCCGCGCCGCCCCTCGCCCGGTTCCGCCGGGTAGAAGGGCGTCGGGTCGATGTTGTGCCAGCCCAGCACGAGCAGCCGTCGACTCATGGTCGACCAGTGTGGCCTACGGCCTCGTGAGCACTTTCCGGGGCCATGGCGACGGTAAGTACTCACGAGGGCGAAGCCCACTACCGCTTGCGCGTCCCCGGCATCCGGGAGAGCACGGGGCCGGCCGCGTCGCGCAGCTTCGAGCGCAGCTCGGGCGAGAGGGAGTCGGTGACGCGGCGCACCTGGGTCTCGAGGCCGGCCATCACCCGGGCGCGGTCCCACGGGCCGGCGACGACGAGGGTCTCGACGGCGCGCTCGGCGGTGGCGAAGCGGAACTTGTACTCCTCGTCGCCGAGGAGCAGGTCGTACTCGTCGGCGCCCTCGTCGATGGCCTCGCGCACCGTGTGCGCCATGAGGACGAGGCCGACGCTGGCGTGGTGCCAGTCGGGGTCGAAGCCCGCCTGGTAGTAGGCGTAGCGCCCGCCGATCCGCCAGGCGAACAGCGCGGCGACGGCGCGGTGCCCGTCGGCCTCGTCGGGTCGCCGGCACCTCAGCAGCGAGCAGCGCAGCCAGCCAGCCCTGCTCGAGGGCGGCGCCGGCGAAGTCGGTGAGGAACGCGTGGACGGTCGGCTTGGTGATCGTCGAGCCGCCCTCGCGGTCGGCCCACCGCGCGGCGTGCAGCCGGTAGAAGGCGGCGACGTCGGCGGCGACCTCGCCGGGCTCGGAGGTCCGCCGGACGCGGGCGCCGTGCTTCTCGAGCAGCGTGCGCTCCTTGCGGCGCACCTGGCTGCGGAAGTTGCGGCTGCGCTCACCGAGGAACGAGTCCCACGTGTGGCCGGTGAGCTCGACGTAGGGCATGGGACTGCCGCGCAGGCGGTCGCGCCCGCGCGGCGCGGCAGGCCGTCGGCGAGGGCGCCGACCCACGGTGCGTCGACGTCGACGTTGTGCAGGACGAGCCCGGCGCGCCCGAGCGCGCCCGCGGCGAGGCGGGCGACCTCGGCCTCGCGGCCGGCCACGGCGACGGGACCGAAGCGGTCACCGAGGTTGGCCCCGGCGAAGCGCACCGGACCCTTCCCGGACACGTCGCGGCACAGCGGCAGCAGCCCCGCGAGCGACCCGTCGGCGTCGCGGACGCGGACGACGAACGGGGCGCCTCGGCGCCGTAGTGGCGCTCGTAGGTCGCGTACCACTCGGGCGTGGTGAAGCCGTTGCCCGCCAGCTCGGCGAGGTCGCGCCACTCGTCGACCAGCCCGGGCTCGCCGCGCGGGTCGGCCAGGACCGCCACCTGCTGCGTCATCGTGGGCTGGTCCACCGTCCCGCCTCGTTCCAGGGTCATCGCGGCGAGAGGGTAGTCCGGTCGGACGCAGCGCCCGGAGACCGCATGGACGGAACGCCGTTCGCGCCGGGACAACCTCGCGTGGCCCTGTGCGTCTGAACAGGTGACGGCCCGCCCCGCGACGGGGCGGCGTCCCGCCCTCGGTACCGTGGCCTCGCTCTCCGACCAGCGACGCCGCCCCGACGGGTCTTACCCGTCCACCACCGAACGCCCGGAGAGCCCCGGACCCCGAACGTCCTGCGAGGAACCCAGCGAATGAAGGTCAGCGTCTTCGGTCTCGGCTACGTCGGCACCGTCAGCGCGGCGTGCCTCGCCGCCGACGGGCACGACGTGGTCGGGGTCGACGTGAACCCCTCGAAGCTCGCGATGATCCGCGAAGGGCGCACCCCCGTCGTCGAGGAGCGCATCGGCGAGCTCATCGCCGAGGTGGTCGACGCCGGTCGCCTGACCGTCACCGAGGACACGACGGCCGCGATCCACGGCACCGACCTGTCGCTCATCTGCGTGGGCACGCCGTCGGCGTCCAACGGCAGCCTCGACACCACCTACCTGCAGCGCGCGGCGACCGCGATCGGCCAGGCGCTGGCGACCCGCGAGGCCGCCGGGCGCCACACGGTCGTCTTCCGCTCGACGATGCTGCCGGGCACCTGCCAGGAGACGCTCGTCCCGCTGCTCGAGCAGGCCTCCGGTCTGGTCGCCGGGAAGGACTTCGGGGTGGCGGTGAACCCCGAGTTCCTGCGCGAGGGCTCCAGCGTCGCCGACTACCACGCGCCACCGAAGACCGTCGTCGGCGAGCTCGACCCGGCCAGCGGCGACGCGGTGCTGGCGCTCTACGCGGGCCTCGAGGCCCCGGAGTTCCGCGTCGCGCCCGCGGTGGCCGAGATGACGAAGTACGTCGACAACACGTTCCACGGCCTGAAGATCGGCTTCGCGAACGAGATCGGCGCGCTCTCGCGCGAGCTCGGCGTCGACTCCCACGACGTCATGGACATCTTCCTCGCCGACACCAAGCTCAACATCAGCCCCGCGTACCTGCGGCCCGGCTTCGCCTTCGGCGGTTCCTGCCTGCCGAAGGACCTGCGCGGCCTGGTCCACAGCGCGCGCCGCCACGACGTGCGCGTGCCGATCCTCGAGAACGTGCTGCCGTCGAACTCCGAGCACGTCCACCGGGCGTTCGAGCACGTCACCGCGTGCGGGCGCCGCAAGGTCGGGGTCTTCGGTCTCGCGTTCAAGGGCGGTACCGACGACCTGCGCGAGAGCCCGCTGGTCGAGCTGTGCGAGCGCCTGCTGGGCAAGGGCTACGACCTCCGCATCTACGACCCGTCGGTGGTCGAGTCGCAGCTGCTCGGCGCCAACCGCGAGTTCATCGACGCGCGCCTGCCCCACCTGCGCGACCTGCTCGTCCACGACGTCGGCGCGGTGATGGACCACGCCGAGGTGCTCGTCGTCGGCAAGGTCGACGCCGCCGTGCGCGACGCGCTCTCCGGCGACCTCGACCGCCCCGTCATCGACCTCGTCAGGCTGCCCGACGCCGCCGCGCGTCGCCAGCAGGAGGGATACGTCGGCCTTGCCTGGTAGAGCCCTCGTCATCGTCGAGAACCTCTCGGTGCCGTTCGACCGGCGCGTCTGGCAGGAGTGCCAGACGCTGACCGGTCACGGCGGGGAGGTCGAGGTGCTCAGCCCCCCGGGCCCGAAGCGGGACACCGAGACCGAGACCGTCATCGACGGGGTGCGCATCCACCGCTACCCGCTGGTGGCGGCGACCGGCGGCCCGCAGGGCTACCTCAAGGAGTACGGCACCGCGCTGTGGCACACCGCCCGGCTCGTGCGCCGGATCACCCGGCAGCGCCCGGTCGACGTGGTGCACCTGTGCAACCCGCCCGACCTCATGTTCCTCGCCGCCCTCGGGGCGAAGGCCCGCGGCAGCCGGGTGATCTTCGACGTGCACGACCTGTGCCCCGAGCTCTACCTCTCGCGCTTCCGCGACCGCAAGGACGCCCTGTACTGGGCGATGCGGCTGGTCGAGTGGCTCACCTACCGGGTCGCCGACGTCGTCATCGCGACCAACGAGAGCTACCGCGCGACCGCCGTCGGCCGCGGCCGCGTCCCGGTCGAGCGCACGCACGTCGTGCGCAGCGCGCCCGCGGTCGAGCGGTTCGCCCTGCGCGCGGCCGAGCCGGAGCTGGCCCGGGGCAAGGAGCACCTGCTCTGCTACCTCGGCGTCATGGGCCCGCAGGACGGCGTCGACTACGCCGTCCGCGCGCTCGCGTCGCTGGCGCAGCGCCGCGACGACTGGCACGCGGTGTTCATGGGGGCCGGCGACGCGTTCGACGACGTCGTCGCGCTCTCCCACGCCCACGGGCTCTCCGACCGCGTGACGTTCACGGGGCGCATCCCCGACGAGGACGTGCTGCGTCACCTGTCCACGGCGTCGGTGTGCCTGGCGCCCGACCCCCTCAACGCGCTCAACGACGTGTCCACCATGAACAAGATCATGGAGTACATGGCGATGAGCCGGCCGATCGTGTCGTTCGACCTGGTCGAGGCGCGCGTGTCGGCCGGTGAGGCGGCGGTGTACGCCCGCCCCAACGACGTCGACGAGTTCGCCGGGCTGATCGGCGACCTGCTCGACGACCCCGCCCGGCGCGAGGCGATGGGCGAGATCGGCCGCGAGCGCGTCGCCGGTCCGCTGTCGTGGACGAACTCGGAGAAGAACCTGCTGGCCGCCTACGAGTCGGCACGCCAGCTGCGCTGAGACGCGAAGCCGCGCCCGCCGCGGGCGACGCGCGGAGACCCGCACCCGGGATCGACGCCGTCGACCCGCACGAGAATCGGCAGGAGGACCGCGATGAGGACCGGTATCGACCACGGTGGCATCGCGGCACCCGACGACGACATTACGATGCGAGTGCGTGCCGAGGGCAGTCGACACGCCGCCGGTGCCCCGACGAAAGGCACCCGATGAGCCCGCTCCAGATCCAGTGGGATCGCATCCGCCGCCGGTGGGTGCTGATCCTCCTCATCGGGATCGTCGCCGCGGGCGGGATCCCTCGGCGCATCGGTCCTGCAGGGCACCACCTACACCGGGCGCGCCACGCTGACGATCGTCTCGCCCGACCGCGCGCCCGAGCAGGACACCCCGCTCGCCCAGGGCTACGCCGACATCTTCAACCAGACCTCGTCGCAGCAGGAGCTGCGCAACAAGGCGGGCGTCACCGCCGACGTCACGCTCAACGCGCGGATCGCGGCGGCCTCCCCGATCGTCTACGTCGAGGCCACCGGCCGCGACGCGGCGCAGGCGCAGGACGCCGCCACGAAGATGGCCGTCGCCCTGCGCGACCAGATCAACTCCGGCGTCGGCCGCGGCGACACCGACCAGCAGCGCCAGCAGCTCACCCGCGACCTCGCCGCGGCGCAGGCGCGCGGCGACAACGGCGCGATCTCGCGCATCCAGGGCGACATCCGCGACCTCGACGCCGGCGGGACGAACGAGCTGCGCGACCTGCAGCTCAACGCCGGTGTCGCGCCCAACTCGACGAACGCCGTGCGCAACGCGGGCGCCGCCCTCGGCGGCGGTGGCTGCTGTTCGGCATCCTGCTCGCCTGGCCCTGGGCCGCTTCGAGAACCGCATCGTGACGCCCAACGAGGTCCGCGACCGGCTCGGCCTCCCGGTGCTGGCCGAGGTCAGCGCGGGCAAGCGCCGCGGCGACAAGGGCGACGCGCGCTCCGCGCTGCTCCACTCGCTGATGGGCCTGACCGACGCCTACGGGATGCCGTCGCCGGGCACGCTCGCCATCACCGGGCCGAAGAGCACCCGCGCCACCAAGAGCAAGGTCGCGATCGCCATCGCCGGCCTGCGCGCCCTGCAGGGCCAGCAGACGCTGCTGCTGCAGACCGACCTCGACGGCGAGGGCACGGCGCGCGAGCTCGCCGACCTCCCCGGTGTGGCCGAGTTCCTCGCCGAGCGGACCGGGGCCCGCGTCGACGGCAAGGTCTTCTCCAACGGCCGCGCGCTGCTCGTCGGCCCGCCCGGACGCCGGCGCGGCGACGTCTTCGCGCTCTACTCCAAGCCGCACATGCACCGGCTGCTCCAGCAGGGCATCGCGCTCGCCGACCTCGTGATCGTCGACGCCCCGCCCGCCGAGACCGTCGAGGGCCAGATCGTGTGCGGCGCGGCCGACCGCTCGCTCGTCGTCATCGAGGAGGGCGAGACCCGCGCCAAGGACGCCTCCAACGCGGTCGACGCCCTCGCCCGGGTGGGAGCCACCGCGCTCGGCGTGGTCCTCGTCCGCAACGCGGCCCAGCTCAGCGACACCGGCTTCCTCTCCGAGGGACCGTGGAACCCGGTCTCGCTGCCCGCGACGCCGACCAAGCAGGCCTCGGCGACCCCGCAGCAGTACGCGCCCGCCAGCCGGACGCAGCCCATCACCCGCGAGGCTCGCGAGGCCCGCGTCGCAGTACCAGCCGGCCAACCGGACGCAGCCGATCACGCGCGAGAAGCTCGACGAGGCGCGCGCCGCGGCCGCCGCCCGCGAGAGCGCGGCCAACAGTGCCGCCGCCAACGGCGCGAACGGCTCCGGGCACCACACCAACGGCGCGGCGCGGCCCTCGGGGCCACCCACGGCGCCAACGCCACGGGCGCCACCAACGGCGCCCGGGGCCGCCAACGGCGCGGCGCTCGGTGCCGCGGCCGGCCTCGCCGCGGCGGCGGGTGCCGCCTCGTCCGCGCCAGGGTCCGCGGCGCCAGCCGGTCCGCCGGCCGCGCCCGGCTCCGGGCCGCGGCTCCGGCGACGGTGGCCCGAAGACCGGCGACCACGGCCCCTCCGGTGCCCCCGACGGCCGGGGTGCCGCGCGCCCGGGCGGGCCCTCGCCCGCCGCCGGTCCCGGGTCGGCCCCGACGCCGTCGCCGCGCCCGCAGCCCTCGCCCGGCTCCGATGACAAGCGACCGAGCCCCGGCCCGTCCGCGCCCTCCGCGTCGTCGCCCAAGCCTGCGGGCCCCTCGGGCAACGGCCCCTCGGCGAAGGCCGCCGGCGGTGCCGCCGCCGTCGCGGGTGCCGCCGCGGGGCGGCGCCGTGGCGGGCAACGGCAAGCCCGGCCCGAACCCCGGCAACCCGAACGCCGGCGGCGCGGCCAACGGCACCCCGAACGCCGGCCAGGCTCCCGCGGCGAAGGCCCCGGGCGCCCCGGCCTCCCCGGCCGGGAGCTCCGGTCCGCACCCGCGGCCGGCGGCCCGGCCCCGACGGGCAACGGGTCAGCAGGCGTCGCCGTCGGGCCCCCAGGGGGCCAGAAGGGCCCGTCGCCCGAGCAGGGCGCGGGCCCGGCGCCGAACGTGCGACGCCCCACCGGCGGCGCGCGCCCCTCGCCCCGCCCGAAGCCGTCCCCCCGGGCGCGGCCCCGGCAGCACCGCCGCCGTCGCCGCCCGCGCCGACCGGCGGCACCCGGCTCCGCCGGGCCGGCCACCGGCTCGCCCTCGCGGGCCGCGTCGCCCGCACCGGCCGGCTCGAAGCGCATCGGCACGGCGCGCTTCGTCGACGGCGCCACGCCGCACAGCGCGACCGGCGGACGTGCCACGTCCCCGGCCCGCCCGGGTCCCGGATCGGCGCCCGGTTCACCGACGGCGCCACGGCACAGCGCGGGCACCGGGCGGCCGAACGGCAAGGGCTCGGCGACGGGCGGGCGGGGCGCGACCGGCCAGGCCGGTGACCGTCTCGCGGCCCCGACCGTGACGATGCGTCCGGAGAAGTGACCGCGCTCCTGCGGCGTCTGCCCGTCACACCGTGGCGGGCGCCGGACGATCGTGTCGTCCTCGTCGCGATCGGCGTCGCCGCCGTCGCGGCAGGCGTCGCGGGAGCCGTGCTCGGCAAGACCGGGCTGCTGGTCGTCGGGGGCTCGCTGGTCGGTCTGGTGTCGGCCTGGTCGCCCTCGTCGCGCCGCCGGTGGCGCTGGTGCTCGTCCTCGTCGCGACCTTCACGCGGACCGCGCACAAGGAGTTCCTGCCTGCCGAGGCCGTCATCCCGGCCATCGTGGCTCATGGTGCGTCTCGGTCGGCGTCGCGTCGCGCGGCACCGTCCGCGCCCGCGGTCGGCGTCGTCGAGTGGCTGATGCTGGCCTTCCTCGGCTGGAACCTGCTCTCGACCGTCGTCCCGCACGAGTACGCGGCGCAGGTGCCGATCAACGGCGAACCGTTCGACCTGCCGAGTTGGTTCGTGAGCGCCGTGATCCTGCCGTTCGCGGTCTACCAGGGCGCCCGGCTCATCCGGCTCGACGACCGGGCGCTGCGCTGGCTGCTGTGGACCGTCGTCGCGATGACGGCCGCGTCGGCGTGGCTGTCGATCGCGCAGATCCACGCGCCCGCCCTGACCTGGCCGTCCTACGTCGCCGACGCGCCGAACTGGCCCGGGCGCGCGAACGGCATCTTCAACCAGCCGGTCGTCAACGGCGTGGTGCTCGTCGTCGGCATCGTCGTCGCCCTGTTCCTCGCCGAGCGGCCCCGGCGTCGCCCGCGCCGCCGGATCGGGCTGTACGTGCTGGTCGCAGTCGCCACGTACTCCGTCTACCTCACCCACACCCGGGCGGCCGTCCTCGGGCTCGTCGCGGCGATCGTCCTCGGCGCGGCGCTGGCCCGCGGCTGGCGGCGCGGCTTCGTCACGCTCGGCGTGCTGGGGGTGGCGGGGCTGGTGAGCCAGGCCTCCACGCTGGTCAACCCCGACCGCTCCGAGGGCGGGTTCGGCTCGCCCAACGAGATCTACGACCGCCTCAACGCCGCCGCGACGGCCCTGCACGCCATCGCCGACCACCCGCTGCTCGGGATCGGCGTCGGCCGCTTCGGCATGTACAACACCTACGAGCACCAGGTGTGGTCCGACAGCGTCGACTTCTCCCGCGGCCAGATGATCATCGCCCACGAGAACGACCTCGGCATCGGCGCCGAGACCGGCCTGATCGGCCTCGCGCTGTGGCTCGCCCTCCTCGTCGTCGTCGGCGTCCTCCTGTGGCGGGCGCCCGCGCCTGCCCGGCGACGGCATCACCGGCGGGGCGCTCGCGCCCGTCGGCCTGATCGCGCTGGCCGTCATGATGGTCACCGGCTTCACCGTCGACCTGCGGCCGCTCGAGTTCGCCACCACGCTGCCCTTCTGCTGGTCGGCGCGCGTCGTGGGCGTCGGCTGGCGCCCGCCCGCCGAGCCCGACGCCGGAGACCGCGACGCCCCCCGAGCCCGTCGACCGTCGCCCGTGGCACCACGCGGCCCCGCTCGGTGGGAGCCGCGTCGCCGACCGACGCCGTCGCCGACGCCCGCGACCCGCCCGGCGCCGACGCCCGGAACCGGCCGTGCCGCACCGGCGCCCGACCCGTGGCCGCCCGCTCCGCGACCTGCGCCGACGTCCCCGCCGACCCCGCCCCCACCGCCGTCGGTCCGCCGGCCCGCTCGCTCGCCCCCACCGCAGTGACCCGCGCCGACCGGCCGAGAGCGACGGGTCCCGAGCGGGACGAGCACGAGCTGGCCCGTCGTCCCGCCCCACCCCCACCCCGTACCGCCGCCGAACGGGACCCACGGCCCTGCGCCCGCACGGCGCTCACCCGCCGGCAGGCCCGACGTCCGGACGCCTCGCCGGTCCCGCGCCGACGCGCCGCCGGCCACGGCACCGCCCGCGACCGGTACCGACCGACGGCGGGCCGACCGCCGATACCCTGATCGCACCCGACCGCCCGACGGAGGTGGAGGGCCGTCGATGAGCCCGCTGCGGATCCACTGGGAACGCGTGCGCCGTCGCTGGCTGGCGATCCTGCTGGTCGGGATCGTCGCCGCGGGGCTGTCCGCGGGGGCTGTGCTGCTCGAGCCGCAGTCCTACACCGGCCGCGCCACGCTGACCAACGTCTCGCCCCAGCCGAAGAGCAAGCCCGAGCAGGACATCGCGCTCGCCCAGGGCTACGCCGACTACTTCAACCAGGTCTCCACGCAGGGCATCCTGCGGGCCCGGTCGGGTGCCGACCCGACGGCGCAGGTCACCGCACGCCTCGCCGCGTCCGGGCCCATCCTCTACATCGAGTCCGAGGCCGACGACGCCGCGGCGGCCGGCGACACCGCCACCAGGATGGCGACCGCGCTGCGCGACAGCGTCAACGCCGGGCTCGACGAGAACGGCAATGCGGGCGGCGGCGACCCGCTGCGGGCGTCGAACCGGCTGCGCGACATCGCGCTCAGCGCGAGCGTCGTGGAGAACCCGCGCGACGTCGGCGGCACCGCGGTCGCCGCGCTCGTCGGCGGCCTGCTGCTCGGCGCGCTCGGGGCCATCGCGCTCGGGCGCTACGAGAAGCGGCTCGTCGCGCCCGCGGAGCTCGCCGACCGCCTCGACCTCGACGTCCTCGCCCTCGTCCCCGGGCGCGCCCGGGCGCGGTCCGGCGACGGCCGCGCGCGCGCGACGTGCTGCGGGCGCTGATGGCCGTCGCCGACGCGCCCGGCATGCCCCGGCCCGGGACGCTCGTGGTCACCGGTCCGAGCTCGCCGCGCCTCTCGCAGGCGCGGATCGGGCTCGCCCTGGCCGGGCTGCGGGCGCGGCAGGGGCGCCGGGCGCTGCTGGTGCAGGGCGATCCCGAGGGCGCGGGCGTCGCCGAACCGGCCGAGCTGACGGGCCTCGCGGGCGTCACCGACTTCCTCGGCGAGGGTCCGGGCGCCGGGCTCGAGGGGCGGGTGCGCAGCGACGGGCACGGGCTGCTGGTGTGCCCCGTCGGCTCCCGGCCCGCCGACCGGATGCTCTACACGAAGACCCAGTTCCGCCGCCTGCTCTCGCAGGCCGGGGAGACGGCCGACCTCGTCGTCGTCATCGCCCCGCCGGTCGACACCGTCGAGGGCCGCGCGGTCTGTGCGGCCGCCGACCGCTCGGTGCTCGTGGTCGAGGAGGGCGTGACGCGGGCCAAGGACGCGTCGGCCGCGCTGGAGGCCCTCGGCCAGGTGGGCGCCACGGCGCTCGGCGCGGTCCTCGTGCGGGACCCCGCACACCTGCCCGACCCGGGCGTGCTCACCGACGGCCCTGGCACGCCCGACGCCGTCCGCCGACTCGCCACGCCAGCCGATCGCCCTGCCCGGGGCCCGGTCCGCGCCGCCCGCCGCCCCGTCGTCCACATCGGGTACCGCCACCGCACCCGCCGCCGCGTCCGCGCGCACCACCGGGGGAGAACCATGAGCCTGTTGCCCGGACGCCTGCGCCAGCGCGGCGACCTGCTCGTCGCGGGGGCGGCGGTGATCGTCGTGCTCGGCCTCGCGCTCGCGACCCCCTCGCAGGTCGGCATGCTGCTGGCCGGGCTCGCGATCGCCGTCGTCGTCGGCGTGATCGCGATGTCGAACCCGCTGCTGGCGCTGCTCGCCGTCGTGCTGGCGAGCTTCGGCCGCACGGCGCAGAAGGAGATCATCTCGGTCGAGGCGCTGACCCCGGCCTTCCACGCGATGCTCATCGCGCTCGCCATCGCCCTCGCGAAGCGGGCCAAGCAGCTCCCGCGCCTGGGCTACGTCGAGTGGATGATGGCCGCGTACCTGGTGTGGAACGTCGTCTCGGCGCTGCTCCCCCACGCCAACGCCGCGGTCGACCCCGTGACGGGTGCGTCGGTCGAGGTCTACCGCTGGATCTTCAGCGGCGTGATCCTCCCGTTCGTCGTCTACGTGGTCGCGAAGTCGGTCCTCGACACCGAGAAGGCCGTCCGCTGGTTCCTGTGGACCGTCGTCGGCATGACCGCCTACTCCGCGGTGATCGCCTTCATGCAGTTCCACGGGCCGAAGAGCCTGGTGTGGCCGCGGTTCATCATCGAGTCGCCGGAGTGGGAGGGCCGCGCGGTCGGGGTGTTCAACCAGCCCGTCGTCAACGGCATCCTGCTGGTCCTCGGCTTCGTGGTGTGCCTGTTCCTCGCGACCCGGCCCGACACCGAGCGCCGGGTGCGGTGGGCGCTCTACGCGACGTCGGTGGTCACCGCCTACGCGGTCTGGCTGACCTACACGCGCTCCGCGCAGCTGTCCCTGGTCGTCGCGCTGATCATGGGCGCGGTGTTCGCCAACGGGTGGCGCAAGCCGTTCCTGGTCTACCTCGGGCTCGGCGCGGTGGGCGCGGTCGCCGCGGCGCCGCGACTGCTCTCCAGCGACCGGTCGGCGGGCGGGCTCGGCTCGTCCAACGAGATCTACGACCGGCTCAACATCATCGCCACGGCGCTGAAGGCCATCGCCGAGCACCCGTTCGTCGGGATCGGCATCGCGCGGTTCCGGCTCTACAACACCTTCGAGCACGTCGCGTGGGACCAGACGATCGACTGGAACCGCGGCTACGGGATCATCTCCCACCAGAACGAGCTCGGGATCGCCGCCGAGCTCGGCATCCCCGGGCTGCTCCTGTGGCTCGGCGTGCTGCTCGGCGTGCTCTGGCTGGTGTGGCGCGCGTGGCGAGCTGCCGCCGACCAGTTCTCGGGCAGCCGCTGGCCGTGTCGGGCCATCGCGATCGGCGATGTTCGTCCTGATCGTCAGCGGCGCCACGGTCGACCTGCGGATCCTCGACTTCGCCGGGCTGCTGCCGTTCCTCCTCGCCGGGATGGTCGTGGGCCGCCTCGACCGGTTCCGCGCGCGAGCGCCACGCCGTCGGCAGGCGCGGGCATCCCCGGCGCGGGCTGCCGGGCGGGATGTCGCGTCCGCGAGCAGATCGCTGGCGTGGGACGACGAGCGGCACCGGCTCGCGGCGCACCGGCCGCGGTCGGGCTCCGGTCCGGCCGTCGGGTGCGGCACCGCCCGCGCGGGTGCCCGACCGACCGCCGAGCGGGTCCGCGGTGAGCCGCGCGACGCGCCCGCCGCGGGTGCTCTGGGTGTCCACGAGCACGACGACGCAGGGCGGCATCGCCACGTGCGTGCGCACCCTCGCCGCGACCGACCTGTGGTCGCGCTGGGGCGTCCGCCACGTCGCCACCCACCGCGACGGCGGAAGGCGACGAAGGCTGACCTTCCTGCGCGGCGCCGCGCGGTTCGCCGCTCGAGCTCGTCGCGCGCCGCCCCGACCTGGTGCACGTGCACATGTCGGCAGCCGGCAGCTTCGTGCGCAAGGCGGCGCTCGCCTGGTTCGCCTACGCGTTGGGGGTGCCCGTCGTGCTGCACGTCCACAGCGGGCGCTTCCACCTCTTCCACGACCGCGCCCCCGCCCCGCTGCGGGCGTTCAACCGCGCCACGCTCACCCGCGCCGACGTCGTCGTCGCCCTCGGCGACCTCATGCACGCGCGCCTGCGGGCGATCGCCCCCGACGCCCGGCTGGTGTCGCTGCCCAACCCGGTGCCGATCGCCCCGGTCACCGTGCGCGCCGACGGACTCTCCGCGACCGCCCCGCACGTGGTGTTCCTCGGGCGCATCTGGGACAAGAAGGGGGCCTTCGACCTCCTCGAGGCGTGGGCGAAGGCCACCGGCGCGGCACCGTCCGGGGCGCGCCTGACCCTCGCCGGCGACGGTGAGCACGAACGCGCCCGCGAGACGGCCCGCGAGCTCGGCGTGGCCGGCTCGGTCACGGTCCACGAGTGGCTCTCGGCCGACGACGTCGCCGCGCTGCTCGCCGACGCCGACGTCCTCGCGCTCCCCTCCGAGAACGAGGGCCAGCCGATGGTCGTGCTGGAGGCGATGTCGCGCGGGCTCGCCGTCCTGGCCACCGAGGTCGGCGGCATCCCCGAGCTCGTCACCGACGGCGGCGAGGGCCTGCTCGTCCGCCCCCACGAGCCGGCCGCCCTCGCCGCGGCCCTCGGCGAGCTGCTCGCCGACCCCCGCCGTCGCCGTGACCTCGGCGCCGCCGGCGCCGCCCGCGCCCGCGCGGAGTTCGCCGCGGACGCCGTCGCCGCCCGCCTCGACGCCCTCTACCGCGAGCTGCTCGCCGCGAGTCAGCGATGCGGCGACGCCAGGCGCCAGGCTCCCGATCCGCGCCCGCGACGACCGCCGAGTTCGCGCGCCGGCCGACGCCGTCGCCGCCCGGATCGACGATGACGCATCGCTGACCGCGACGCCCTGGCCGACCGGGTCCGCGGGGCGTCGGTAGCCTCCGGGGGCGTGAGTCACTCCCCGACGCCGGACCCCACGTGAGGCGGCCCCGCCGCCGGGTCTCCTCCGACGGCCCGCTGCGCGTCATGTTCGTGGTGCCCCACCTCATGGTCGGCGGCGCCGAGCGCCACGCGCGACCCTGCTGACGAACATGGACCCGGCCCGGTTCCGCGGGTCGATCGTCTGCCTGCAGGACCGCGGCCACATGGGCGCGAACTGGGAGCGGCTCGAGGCCGCGGACGTCCCCCGCGTCGAGCTGCACCGCGAGCGCGGCGACAACGTCGGGATGCTGCGCGGGCTGATCCGCGAGATGCGCCGCGAGAAGCCCGACATCGTGTACGTGCGCGGCTTCAACGCCGAGATCCTCGGCCGGGCGGCCGGGATCCTCACCGGCGTCCCGCGGTTGCTCATCTGGGTGCGCAACTGCGGCGACGTGACCCCGCCCGGTGCCGCCCGCCGCTGGCTCAACCGTCGCCTGGCCTCGGCGACCGACGCGCTCTACGGCGTCGCGTACGGCCAGCTCCCCTACGTCACCGACGAGCTCGGTTACCACGCCGACCAGTTCCGGGTGATCTACAACGGCATCGACGCCGACTGGATCGGCGCCGACCGGGACGCCGCCGACGCCGCGACCCGCGCCGAGATCGGCGTGGCCGAGGGCGAGACGCTCATCGGGACCCTCGCCGTGATGCGCCCGGAGAAGGACCACCCGACGCTGCTGCGCGCCTTCCGCCGCGTGGTCGACGAGCGCGGAGACGTCAAGCTCGCCCTCGTCGGCGACGGGCCCCAGCGCTCCCGCATCGAGGCCCTCATCGACGAGCTGGGGCTGCGCGAGCACGTCCTGCTGCTCGGCCACCAGAACGACGTGCGCCGGCTGCTGCGGACCTTCGACGTGTTCACGCTGAGCTCGAAGACCGTCGAGGCGTGCCCGAACTCGCTGCTCGAGGCGATGAGCGCCGGCATCCCCGCGGTCTGCACCGCCGTCGGCGGCGTCCCAGAGATGATCGACGATGGGGTCACCGGGCACGTCGTGCCGCGGGAGGACCCCGAGGCGATGGCGGCGGGCTTCCTCGACCTGCTCGCCGACCCCGCGCGGGCGCGGGAGATGGGCGCAGCGGGCCGGCGACGCGTGCAGGAGCGCTTCAGCCACGAGCGCTCGATGGCCGAGGCGCAGGACGCGCTCGAGGAGACCGCGGGGCGCCGCCGCGCCCCGCCCCCACGAGCGACCCCGTGCGGTCACGCTCGTCATGGACCTCGCCGCGCACGGCGGGCCGAGACCGTGCTGCGCAACATGTTCGCGCACCTCGACGCGGGCCGGGTGGTCGCCGACGTGGTCTGCCTGCGCGAGGCGGGGCCCCTGGCCGACTGGTTCCGGACCGCGGGCATCCCGGTGTCGGTGCTCGAGCGGCGCGGGCGCTACGACCTCTCGACGCTGCCGCGCCTCTCGGCGCACCTGCGCCGCAACGGCACCGACGTCGTCCTCGTCAGCCACCACCACCGCGCGGCCCTCGCGCTGGGCCGGGCCGCGGCGGCGCTGACCCCCGGCGTGGTCTCGGTGGTCGCCCCCCACAACATGGACCGCGTCGCGGTCGGCGGGCGCGTCCTGCCCGCCCACGCGGTGTCGACGCTGTTCGCCAGCGCGGGGCTCGCGCTGCTCTCGCCGCGCCAGGGCCGCTACCTGCGCGAGCAGGAGGGCGTCGGCCGCTCCCGGCTCAGCACGACCCGCGAGTTCGTGGTGCCGAACGGCATCCCGCTGCCGCCGGCACCGACCGCCGCCGAGCGGGCCGAGGTCCGCGCCGAGCTCGGCGTGGGCGACGAGCACGTCGTCGTGGGGATCGTCGCGCGGCTCATGCCGGCGAAGGCCCACCACGTCCTGTTCGACGCCGTCGCCGGGCTCGACGACCCACGGCTGCGCGTCGTCGTGGTCGGCGACGGGCAGCGGCGCGCGGAGCTCGAGGAGATCGTCGCGACCCGCGGTCTCGGTGATCGGATCACGTTCCTCGGCCAGCGCCGCGACGCCGAGCGGCTGCTCGCGGGCTTCGACGTCTTCGCCCTGTCCTCCGACCACGAGGGCGTCCCGCTCTCGATCATGGAGGCGATGGCGAAGGGGCTGCCCGTCGTCTCGACCGACGTCGGCGCCGTGGCCGACCTCGTCACCGACGGCGAGGAGGGCTACCTCGTCGCGCGGGGCGACGCGCCCGCTCTCGGCGCGCGCCTGCGCAAGATCGCCGACGACCCCGCCCTGCGGGCGGCCCTGGGCGAGCGCGCCCTCGCCCGGGCCCGGCGGGAGTTCACGATCGAGAACACGGCCGCGGCGTTCACGGCGATGGTCGAGCACCTCGCGCCGCGGCGGGTCGCCGGCAAGCGCCGCCCCCGCCGCTGACTCAGCGCGACCCGGTGCCCCCGGTCGGGCCGGTGACGCCGTCGCGCGGGTCGGTCGGGACGGTGCGCAGGTCGCGGTCGGGGGCGGCCGGCGCGGTGACGCGCAGGCCGTCCTGGAGGATCGTGACCTCCTTGCCGCCGCGGCGGTAGATGCCCTGCTTGAGGTAGTTGGACTCGTCGACCATCGTCGCCCGTCGGGTCAGCGGCACCGTCTGCTTCCCGTTCTCCCAGGCCTCGACGAAGCCCTTCTTCTTGTCCTGCGAGAACTTCACGCGCAGCGTGTAGTCGACCCACTCCCCCTTGCGGACCGCGCCGATCGTCCTCGTCGGCCGGTCCTTCACGCCGTCGCCGCCGATGTCGACGGTGCCCCGGCGACTGACGTTGATCGCGAGCGGCGGCGAGCCCTTCGCGCTGTGCCACTGCAGGATGATGAAGTAGTCGCTGGTCGGGTTCTCGAAGTCGGCGGGGAACTTCGTCGACCACTGGTACCAGCGCTCGTCGCCCTCCTCGACGACGGCGCCCTTGGCGTTCGACTGCACCTCGGAGCGCTCGCTGCCGCCGAAGTCGGGGACGTCGCCGGGCTGGACGTTGAACTGCGCGGCGTACTTGCCCTGCCGCACCTGGCCGGGGCCCGACACGATCTTCATCGTCCGGTTGCCCGCGCCGACCTTGCAGCGGGTGTTGGTGAGCTTCGACTGGCACTGGCCCCACTGGCTGAAGTCGCCGGTCTCGAAGTCACCGACGAAGACCTCGCGCGGGCCCACGGGCACCGGCAGGCGGGAGCGGGGCGCGGCGCGCGGACCGACGACCGGCCTGCCCGCCACCGGGCGCCCGGGCCCATCGCGCCCCGCCCCGCCGGGATGCCCGGACGCCCGCCCCCGATCCCGCGAGGGCGAGGACCGGTCGCGCCGAGGGCATGCCGGTCGGCGACACCGTCCTGCGCCGACGGAGCGGTCGGGCCGCGTCCCGGCGACGGCCCGCCGCGGACCGACCCGGTTGCGCCCGTCCACGGCGACCGCGATCCCTCATGCCCACCATGACTCCCGACGTCGTACCGTCCACCTTCTGACCACGCCGCTACTCGCGACCGGTACACGGCTAGGCCGTTCGGCGCAGTAAGTCGACCACTCGCCGTGGGGGCGGACAAGACGGGACACGACACACGTACCGGTGAGACTCGAGTGGCGGATGAGTGACCGTGCGGTGAGGTGGTGTCGAGGTGCCCGAACCGGGGCCCGCGGCCGGGCCGGCGCCGACCGGGTCGTACCGTCGCTCCATGCCCGGCCTCGGTGGTCTGCCCACGGCGAAACTGGCGTGGTACGCCCGCCGACTCCGTTCGATGGACCCGCGTGAGGTGGCCACCCGGGCCCGCACCGCGGGCGCGACGGCCCTGCGGCGGGTGACGGGCGACGACGAGCCCGACGACGCGACCCTGCTCGGCAGCGCGACGCCGCCCGACTGGGAGGCCCTGCTCGCCGACTTCCGCGCGGGGCGGGGACGTCCCGTGCTCCTCGACGCCGCCACCGCCCGCGCCGTCGCCGCCGCGCACCCGAAGGCGACCGCGGCGCTCCTCGCCGCCGCCGACGCGACCGTCGCGCACCGCTTCACCTTCTTCGCCCACCCCGAGACGCCCCTCGGCGGTCCCGACGGCGCGATCGACTGGTGGGCCGACCCGCTCGCCGGCTTCCGCTGGCCCGACCGCCCCAGCCACGCGATCAACCACCGCACCCTCGGCGACCCCAAGTGGATCTGGGAGCTCAACCGGCTGCAGCACCTGCCCTGGCTCGCGCAGGCCTGGCTGGTCACCGGCGACGACCGCTACGGCGCGGAGGCCCTCGACCAGCTCGACTCCTGGATCGCGGCGAACCCGCCCGGACACGGCATCGCGTGGCGCGGGGCCTTCGAGTGCGGCGTGCGCGCGCTGTCGGTGACGGTGGCGCTGCAGGGCCTCGCCGGGCACCCCGACCTCGACGCCGCCCGCTTCCGGCGCGCCGTGCGCATGCTCGCCGCGGGGGCGCGGCGCTGCTGGCGCGACCGCTCGCGGCACAGCTCGGCGAACAACCACCTCGTCGGCGAGCTCGCCGGGCTCGCCGCCGTCGCGATCGCGCTGCCCGAGCTCGCCGCGGCCCCGCGCTGGGAGACCGACGCGCTCACCGCCCTCGCCGCCGAGGCCGACCGCCAGATCCTCCCCGACGGCGTCGGCGCCGAGCAGGCCGTCGGCTACCAGGTCTTCACCGCCGAGCTGGTCGCCGCGGTCGTGCTGCTGCGCCGGCTGCGCGGCCGGGGCCGCGAGGGCACCGCGGGCGACGACCGACCCGCGCGACGCCCGCCTGCTCGCCGCCGTCGAGCGCTCGGCGGGCCACCTCGCCGACCTCGTCGGGACCGGCGACCCGACCCCGCGCACGGGCGACGACGACGAGGGCTTCGCCCTGCGCCTCGACCCGGCCCCGGTGCGCGAGGTCCGGGAGCACCTCGCGCTCGTCGCCGCCCTCACCGACCACCCCACCGCCCGCCGCGCCGGGCACGCCGAACTCACCGCCGCCTGGGTCGCGCAGCGCCGGCCGTCGGCACCACCGCGCCCACCGGGACGGCGACTGGTCGCCGCGCTCGGTGTACGCGCCGAACGGCGGGCTGGTGATCCTGCGCGCGGGCCGGCGTCGCGCCACCGTCGACGTCGGCCCGCTGGGCTACCTCGCCATCGCGGCCCACGGGCACGCCGACGCGCTCGCGGTCTCCCTGGCCGTCGACGGCCACGAGCTGGTCGGCGACCCCGGCACCGGCAGCTACTTCGCCCACCCCGACTGGCGCAGCGCGCACCGCGGCACGCGCGCCCACGCGACCGTGGCCGTCGACGACGCCGACCAGTCGGTGATGGCCGGGCCGTTCCTGTGGACCCGGGCACGCCGAGGTCACCGTCCACGAGGTCGACCTCGCCGCCGGGCGGGTCGACGCCGAGCACGACGGCTATCGCCGCCTCGAGGGCCCGGTCGTCCACCGCCGCCTCGTCGAGGCGCCGCCCGACGACGACGCCGTGCTCGTCGTCGACGTGCTGACCGCCGAGGCGGAGCACCCCGCGCGGACCACCTGGCCCCTGCACCCCGACCTCGTCCCCGACCCGGCGAACGCCGGCGCCGCGGGCGTGCTCGTCCGGCGGGCGGGCGAGCCCGTCCTGCGGGTGCTCACGGCGCGGCTCGGCGCGACGTCCGGCCCTGGCGCCTGCGCGGCGGCGAGGACGCGGCGGGGCGCGAGGCGTGGGCGAGCTCGGCTGGTGGTCCGAGCGCCTCGAGTCACGGCGCGCGTCGTGGCTGGTCGGCGACGAGCTGGCGGTCCCCGGTGACGCGCTCGCGACGCCCGCTCGTGGTCGCGACGGTGCGCGACCACCCCTCCCGAGGTCGTCGTCGCAGGGCGTGAAGGCGGCGCTGGGCCGGGGACGTGGACCCCGCGAGTCGACCCTGTCACCCGCGAGGGCGTGACCGGCAACGGCGGGTGCGAGTACGGTGGTCCGGCGTGCACGGTTCACGCGAGACGACCCTGACGCTGCCGACGCCGTGAGCTCATGACCCCACCACCCGACGGTCGCGAGCCGACCGACCGCCCCGCGGATCCCGACGCCACCACCTGGCTGCGGGCCGACGCGATCGCGGGGGGACCGGTCAGCGCCGCCCCGGCCGACCCGGCGCCCGTCCCCGCGACGGCGGTGTCCGACGACTCGCACAACCCGTCGCTGAACAAGCTGGGCAACACGCTGCGCAAGGGCGCCGCGATCTCGGCGATCATGCTCTTCGTGACCCAGGTGCTGTCGCTGGTCCAGACGATCTTCGTCGCGCGGCTGCTGTCCCCCGCCGAGATCGGCGCCTTCACGCTCGGCACGATGTTCTGCAACTACCTCGTCACGCTCGCCGGGGGCGGGATGAAGGCCGCGCTGATCCAGCGCGGCGAGGACATCGAGGACGCCGCCAACACCGCGTTCTGGGCCAGCGTCGTGACCGGCGTGATCATGTCGACGATCGCGCTGGCGACCGCGCCGTTCCTCGGGATGTTCTTCGACGACGACGAGACCGTCGCGCTCGTCGCCGCGATCACCTGCGGGACCCTGCTCGTCCACGCGCTGCTCAACGTGCCCGAGGCGCTGATGCAGCGGCGTTTCAACTTCAAGCGCAAGCTCATCGTCGACCCGCTGACGTCGGGCTCCTACACGATCGTGGCCATCGTCGGCTCGCTGCTCGGGTACGGCATCTGGGCGCTCGTCGCCGCGCTGTACGCCTCGCAGATCGCGACGCTCATCGCGTCGTGGTCGCTCGCGCGCTGGCGCCCCGGCAAGGGCCGGTTCCGCTACCGCATCTGGCGCGAGATGGCGCGCTTCAGCTTCCCGCTCATCGTGCAGGGCATCGCGGCGAACCTGCGCGAGAGCGCCCAGCCCGCCATCGTCGGGCGCCTGCTCGGCGCCGACCCGGCCGGGCAGTTCCGCTACGGCAAGCGCATCGGCATGCTGCCGGGCAACGCGATCATCCAGATCGCCTCCTACGTGCTCTTCCCCGCCTTCTCCCGGATCGCGGACGACGCGACCCGCTTCCGGCGCGGCTTCCTGCGGGCCCTGCGCCTGCTCTGGACCGTGACGCTGCCCCTGGGGGTGCTGCTGGCCGCGATCGGCGGGCCCGCGATCATCGTGCTGCTGGGCGCCGAGTGGGCCCCGGCCGGCGTGTTCGTCGCCGCCATGGCCGGCTTCGGGCCCGGCACGGCGCTCAACGCGGTCAGCGTCGAGTCGATCAAGGGTGCCGGGCGCAGCCGGCTCATCCACTGGGTGACCGGCACCTCGCTCGTCGTCGGCGTCGGCAGCCTCGTGGTGTTCATCCTGCTCGGCCTGGACCTGCTCGGTGTCGGTCTCGCGATCTCACTCGAGGGCCTGGTCGCCGGCGCCCTCACCCTGCTGCTCGCCCGCCCCATCGTCGGGGTCGCGTGGGGCGAGCTGGGCCGCGTCATCGTGCCGCCGCTGGTCGCGGCGATCGTGGCGGGCGCGGGCACCGCCGCCCTCGAGCACCTGGTCCTGCACTCGGCGACGCACTCGGTGCCGGTCGGGCTGCTGTTCCTGCTGGTCGACTCGCTCGTGTTCGTCGGGCTCTACCTCATCGTGCTGTCGTTCGTCGCCCCCGGCACCATCCGCGAGGTCCTCGACCTCGTCGGCAAGTTCCGCAGGCGCGGCCGCGGCGGCCCGCCGCCGTCCGACGACGGCGGCCGCCGCGGGGCCCGACGCCCCGCTCGACCCCGACGCGGCCGCCCGCGACCGGCGCGGCGAGGACGACCTCCTCGACGCCCCGACGATCGTCATGGCGCTGTGGGGCGAGCCCGAGACCCAGCGGCTCGCCTACACCCGCGCGATGCCCGTCGTCCGGCCCCAGTGCCCCCAGCCCGCCGCCGCCCCGCCGCCCCGGCGCCCGTCGTCGTCCCCACCGGACGTCGCGTCGGGCTGCCGGAGGACGCGCGGCCGACCGAGACCCTGCGGACCACGGAGCCGATCGCTGCAGCGCCGAGGACGGCGGTGGCGGATCCAACGGTCACGGGCCCGCCGCCCCGCCGAACGGCCACGGGCCCAACGGCCACGCGCCCGCCGGCAACGGCACGCGCCGAACGGCCACGGGCCCAACGGCCACGCGCCCAACGGCCACGCGCCCGCCGGCCGCACCAACGGACGACGACCACGACACCCGGCGACCGGCGGCGGCGGCGGCGGCGACGCCGCCGCGGCCGGCGCGCCGACGGTCGCGGCGGATGGTCGGGCCTCCGGACGTCGCCGCCGGATGGTGCCGATGACCCAGAAGCCGCCGCGGCCCCCGGCGCTGACCAGGGCGAATCGCCGGGCGTACGCCGACCTGAAGCCCCCTGATCGGGCGGTTGTTACGGTGGCGTCTTCCCGGGCTGCGTCGCAGCGCAGCAGGGGGGGCGCGGCCCGGTGATCACCACCATCGACGCCAGGGGAACGAGCGTGACCACGACGAGCAGCGCCACCGACGGGCTGCGCCCCGACACACCGGTCGACGCCACCGAGCCGCCGGCCCCGGTCGCGACGCCGGCGGCCGCGACCCGGACGACCGGGGGCGGCACGCCCGCGATCTCGTTCCTCTGCCCCGCGTACCGGACCGAGCGCTACCTGCCGGGGACCATCGCGTCGGTCCTCGCCCAGACGCGCCGGGACTGGGAGCTCGTCGTCGTCGACAACGGCATGTCCGACGCGATCCGCGACATCGTCCTCGCGGCCGGCGACCCACGGATCGTGCTGGTCCGCCAGGAGAACAAGGGGTTCGCGGGCGGCGTCGCCGCGGCGGAGGCGGCGGCGACGGGCCGCTACTTCTCGCAGCTCAACAGCGACGACCAGGTGCTCGTGGGCTTCGTCGAGCGGATGGCCGGCCTGCTCGACGCCCACCCCGAGGTCGACGCCGTCACCTGCGACGCCCTCGTGCTCGAGGAGCGCACCAACTCCTACCGGCGCCACTCGTTCCACCAGCAGCACGGCGTCAAGCGCGCCGTGCGCTTCACCGACCGGCTCACGCTGCCCGAGCTGATCGACGGCAAGGTCATCTACTACACCGCGGCGGTGCGCCGCGAGGCGTGGGACCGGGTCGGCGGGGTCGACGGGCTCGGCGACGTGCCGATGTACCTGCGGCTGCTGCGCGAGGGCGCCGACATCCGGATGATCCCCGACCGGCTGGGCGTCTACATGTACCGCGACGACTCGCTGTCGCGGAACCCCGCCTCGATCGCCGCGTTCCAGGCCTTCCAGGAGCAGGCCTACCTCGACGGCGCGGCCGGCTCGCCCGACCCGGCGGTGCACGAGGCCCTCGCCCGGCGCCTGCGCCGGCTGCGCTACTTCGAATCGCTGCGCCACGCCCGCGAGGCCCTGCTCGCCGGCGACGCCGAGCGGGCGCGGACGAAGGCCGACGAGGCCGTCGCGATGCGCCGGACGTCGCGCAGCCTCGCCGTCGCGGCGATCGTCCGGACCTCGCCGCACGCCGTGAGCCGGCTCTGGCCGCTCAAGCAGAAGGCGACCCGGTCGGCGAAGCGGGCGGTGGCGCAGCTGCGCGGCGCGATCCGCCGGTGACGCGATCCGCGACGACGAGCGACGGCGGGCGGAGCACCGGCCGGTGTCGTTCCTGTGCTCGGCGTACCGCACCGAGCGCTACCTGCCCGACACGATCGCCTCGGTCCTCGCGCAGACGCGTGGCGACTGGGAGCTCGTCGTCGTTGACAACGGGATGGACGACGCCATCCGCGACATCGTCGCGGCGCACGACGACCCGCGGATCATCCTGCGTCGCCAGGAGAACGCCGGGGTCGAGGGGGGCGTCGCCGCCGCGGCCGCCGTGGCCACCGGGCGCTACGTCGCGGTCCTGCACAGCGACGACGCCGTCGCGCCCGAGTTCGTCGCCCGGCTCGCGGGCCTGCTCGACGACCACCCCGAGGTCGACGTCGTCGGTTGCGACGCGGTCGTCGTCGACGACGACACGGGTGGCACGCGGTTCGCGTCGTGGTTCGCCTACGTCGGCGCGCCCCGACACCCGCGGTTCTCCCACCGGTTGACGCTGGCCGAGGTCATCGAGCAGGCCACCATCTACTACTCCTCGCTGGTCCGCCGCGAGGCGTGGGACCGGGCGGGCGGCTACCGGACGGGCCGCGGCATCTCCGACGCGGCGCTGTGGCTGACGCTGCTGCGCGCGGGCGCCGACGTCCGCGTCGTGCCCGACCGGCTCGGCCGCTACCGCTGGCGCCCCGACTCGCTCTCGCGCGACCCCGACTCCCTCGCGCACTACCAGTCGATCCAGGCCCACGCCTACCTCGAGGCGGCCGCGATGGCCGCCGACCCGCGGGTGCAGGAGGCCCTGGCGCGGCGGCTGCGCCGGCTCGGCTACCACGAGTCGCTCGGCCGGGCCCGCACCGCGCTGTTCACCGGCGACACGGCCCGCGCTCGCGAGCAGGCCGACCTGGCCCTCACCCACCGCGTCCGGCCCCGCAGCGTCGCCGTCGCCGCGGCCGTCCGCCTGCCGGCGGGCGTGGTGAGCCGCGCGTGGCCGCTCAAGCAGCGGGCGGCGCCGTGGCGGGCGAAACGCCGCTCGCCGACCTCCCGCGCCGGTGGGTAGCCCGCGGTCATGAGCTCACCGCAGTCGCTCACCCTGACGATCGGCAGCCACGAGCTGGTGATCCGCCGGCGCTACGAGGTCCTCTCGATCGTCAACGACGCCCTGATCGCGATCTGGTTCGTGGTCGGCAGCGTCCTGTTCTTCTCGACGGCCTGACGGGCACCTGGTGCTTCCTCGTCGGCAGCGTCGAGCTGCTGATCCGTCCCGTGATCCGGCGCCCGCCACCTGCACCTGCAGCGGGTCTCCGCGTCGCCCCATGGCCGTGGAGGCGAGCCACGACTCTAGATCCGATCTGGTCGCCGTCGTCGGGACGCTCCTAGCGTCCTGTTCATGCTGCCGATGGAGCCGTACGCCGCCGAGCACGAGGCCGCCGGCGCTGCGGGCGTGGTCGGAGGTCTTCGACCAGCTGCGGCGGCGGTCGAGCTCGTCTACGACGCGTTCTACCCGGAGGGTTGGGAGGCCCAGGGCTCGGCGCCTGTCCTCGACGGCGACCCTCCGCCGCCGTCCAGGACGGTCTGGTGGTCGGCTGGGTCTGCACGCGCCGCATCCCGAGGACCGGATGGGTCTACGTCCTCGCCGTCGACCCCGCCCACCAGCGACGCGGCGTCGGGACCGCGTTGATGCGGCCCGACGCCGGGATGACGATGACCATGGTCGAGACCGGCGGCGACCCCGGGCACGCCCCCGCCCGCGCGGCGTACGAGGCGTTCGGCTTCGTCCGCTGGCCCGTCGCGCGGTACTTCCGCGACCTGACCGGCGGGAGTCGAGCGTCTCTCGATGTTCGCGGCAGGACACCGAACTCCCTCGCCGTCGCGTCGGCGGCGCGACGGCACGTTCGTGGCGTCGCAGCGGGCCGGGTACGGCGGGTGCTCGTCGCGGTCGAGCGCGACCGACGCGGTCGCGGAGTCGGGGCACCGCTCGGGGCCTGCTCGAGGAGCGTCGACTCCGGCGAGGAGCTCGCCGCGTCGCTGGTCGCCGACCGTCGCGCCATCGGTCGCCCCCGGCGACTGAGGCCCTCGCGCCGCGGGCGAGGGCCGGTCGACCACGTGGCCGTCGTCGATGCACCGCGGCGCGTCGCCACTCCCGCCGGACGGCTCGTCGAGACCGAAGCCCAGCTCGCCTCGCGCGAGCACCGAGCCAGACCGCCGACGCCGCCCACGAGGTGCTGCTGCTGCTCGATCCCGACGGCGAGGGCCCGCACGACGCCGAGCGCCCCGTCGAGGAGCTGCGCCTGAACACCGGGCGCGACGGCACCCTGACCGGCCGGTTCCGTCTCGCGAGGCGATCGGCCATCCCGCTCGGCTGAGCCCGAGGTCGACACCAGCACCCTGCGCCCCGGCCGCGACGCACGAACGCGCGCTGAAGCCCTGCGCGCCCTGGTGGACGACGCCGGAGCGGGACCTCGACGCCGAGACACCGGGGCCCGGTCGCGGGCCGGGAGCCGATCGAGGCGCCGAGACCGGCAGCCGGCACCTCGGCCGGCACCCGAGCCGCGCCCCGGCGAGCCCATCCGAGCCGCGTCGAGCCCGGCGCGACCGTCGCCGGTGCGGCCACGGAGCCCCACGAGGCTGCGGCGAGCGCCTGGCACCGACGACACCGACACCGACGAGCGCGACCTGACGGGCGGGCCGCCGGTACCGGCCCGGGCCGGAGCGTCACGCGGGAGACGACGATGATCGTCACGGTGGCGCTCGAGACCCTCATCGGTGGCGGTGGCGGTGGCGGTGACCGCGACCGGGTGCCGCGCGGATGGCAGGGCAGCGCGCCACACGGCCGACCGGGCTCGACGACGATCAGCCCGAGCGTCGCGCGACGCCCGCCTCGACCGGTCGGGTCCAGGCGGTCCTCGGCCGCGCAGGTCCTCGGCAGCAGGTCGGTCACGAACAGCACGACCTCGTCGGGGCCGCGGCGGGCGACCTCGTCGACGCCGACGATCGGCACGCCGACCCCGGGGAAGCGGCGGCCCTGCTTGCCCGGTGAGCCGTCGGCGACGGCGGGCAGCAGGTCGGGGCCGATGCCGGCGCGGTTGAGCAGCGGCACCGCGCGGGAGGCGGCGGCGTAGCCGGCCAGCAGGTCGACCGAGCGGCCCGCGGCGGCGGCGGTCTCGGCGAGGTGCTCGCGCAGGGCGTCGGCGACGGTCGGCGCGAGACCGGCGGGTGGCCTCCTCGAGGCCCGCGACCGAGCGCCCGGCGGCGACGGGTCGGTGACGCCGAGGCCCGCTCGCGCTCGACGAGGCTCGTCACCGAGACGGCGTCGGCGGGGCCCTCGACCCCGCGGCGGCGCGCGGCGAGCAGCACGGTGCCGCCGTAGAGGTCGAACAGGAACGCGTGCACGGTCTCGAAGCCGATCGCCTCGAGCATCCGCACCAGCACCGGCACCGAGTAGTAGGCGAAGTGGCCGTGGCGCAGGGCGTTCCAGCCGCCGTCGGCGATGATCGCGGCGAGGGTGTGGAACTGCAGCAGCAGCACCCCGTCGGGCGCGACCGCGGCGGCGCGCTCGGCGAGGCCCGCGGCCTGGTCGGGCGAGTGCATGAGCCCGAAGCAGTCGACGACGACGTCGGCGGGTTCGCCGGGGACGGCCTCGGTGAGCCCGGCGACGGCGAGCAGGTCGAGCCACGAGCCGCCGTGGGGGCTGCCGAACTCGGTGACCGTGCCCCCGCCGGGGGGCACGAGCCCGGCGGCCTCCACCCGGGCGACGGCGTCGCGGGCCTGCACGACCATCGCCTCGGGCTCGGCGCCACGGGGCTCCTCGGGAGTGGTCGGGTCCTCGGCGAGCTGGGCGAGCCCGCAGCCGCCGCACAGCCACATCCGCAGCGGGTGGACCGGGTCGGGGCCGGGGTCGTCGAGCGCCGGGAAGTGGTCGGCCGCGGGCTGGTCGCCGAGGTCGAGCACGATCTCGCCCCGGTCGGTGCCGCACCACCGGCAGCGGACCGGGAGCGAACGGGGGTCGGCGGTGTCCTCGCTGGGCGCGGCCTGCATGGCGTCCTTCTACTCCCGGGGGCCGCGGGCGCCCGCAGGTGGGGGTGGGAGGGTGACCGCGTGGAGGTACGCGCGAGCGCCATCGACGGTGTCCTGCTGTTCGTCCCGACGCCGCACCGCGACGACCGGGGGCTGTTCACCCGCACGTTCGACACCGCGATCGCCGCGGCGCACGGCGTCGACCTCGGGGCCGAGGCGCAGGACAGCCAGTCGCGCTCCCGGCAGGGCACGATCCGCGGCCTGCACGGGCGGGGCGGGCGCGGCGAGGCCAAGCTCTTCCGGGTCGCGCACGGCGCGGTGTTCTACGTGCTCGTCGACGCCCGGCCCGACTCGCCGACCTTCGGGGCCGTCGAGGACCACCGCGTCGACGACGAGGACTTCGTCAGCCTCTACGTCCCGCCGGGGCTGCTGAACGGGTTCCAGGCCCTCACCGAGGTCGCCGACGTCTGCTACCGGATCGACCGCCCGCACGCCGCCGGCGAGGACGTGGCCGTGGCGCACGACGATCCCGACCTCGGTATCGCGTGGCCGCTGCCGGTCACCGCGATCTCCGAGCGCGACCGTTCCGCCGGTTCCTGGCGGCGCTCGCCCGCTGACGGTCAGCCGAGACGGTCTGACCGGCACTTTGCCACTCTACGGTTCGACCGCCTCCGGTCGCGGTACCGACGAGTACCGTGCGCCGGACCGCGGGGCCTCGACGGCGCAGGGGCAGCGCGACGCCACGCCGATGTTCAGCTTCCTCATGACCGCCTACGGCACCGAGGACGTCGTCGGGCGGGCGATCGCGTCCGTGCTCGCGCAGTCGATCGGCGACTGGGAGCTCGTCGTCGTCGACAACGGGTGCGTCGACGCCATGGCGGCCGCCGTCGAGCCCTACCTCGTCGACCCCCGGGTCCGCCTGCTGCGCCAGGAGAACCGGGGCGCCGCGGGCGGGTCGATGGCCGCCGCGGCGGCGGCACGGGGCCGGTTCCTGGTCCCGCTGAACTCCGACGACGCGGTCGAGCCGGAGTTCTGCGCGCGCATGGCCGCGGCCGCCGCCGAGACGCCCGACGCCGCGGCGTTCACCTGCGACGCCCACCGCTTCACCGACCCCGGCGAGCAGCGCATGGCCCGCACCTACCTCCACGCCGCCGGGCTCGAGGGGCCACCCGACCCCGCCCGCCCGATGCGGCTGATCGACGTGATCGACGGCCCCTGCCCCTACTACACCGCGGCGATCCGCCGGGACGTGTGGGACGCGCTCGGCGGCCTCGACTCGCAGACACCGCTCGTCGACGACCTCGACCTCTGGCTGCGTGCGCTGACCACCGGCCACGACATCCGCACGCTGCCCGACGTGCTCGGGCGCTTCCGCATCCAGGCGGGCTCGGTGTCGCGGCCCGACGAGCACGAGCGCGCCGAGGAGTTCGAGCTCCAGCGCGAGACGGCCCTGGTCCGTGCGGTCGAGCGCGGCGACGACCCGGATGCCCGACGCCGCCCTCGACCGCGTCCTGCGCCGGCAGCGCTACCAGCGGGCGATCCGTCGGGCGCGGTGGCACTTCCAGCGGGGCGAGACGACCGAGGCCCGCCGGCACGCCGAGACCGCCCACGCCCTGCGGCGGACCGCGCGCAGCACCGGCCTCGTGCTGGCCCTGCGCACCGTGCCCGGAGTCCTGCGCGCGGTGCACCCGGCCAAGCGGTGGGTCCAGGCCCGCCTCGCCGAGACGAGCCGCTCGCGGTGGCTCCGACGCGGGCACCGGCCCACGACGCGTTCGCCGCGCCCCCGTCCGAGCGGCCTCCCCCACCTTCCTCGCCCTGACCAACCGGCACGTCGCGTCGCGCCAGAGCGGCTACGACCTGCGCGTCGCCCACCTCTGCGCCCACCTGCCCGGGCCCGGTGCACCTCGTGGTGGCCCCGTTCCAGCCGACGACGACGTCCGCCGGCCTGGCCCTCGACGGCGTCTTCGCCTCCGTCGAGGAGCTCGCATCGCTGCGCACGCGGGGCGCCGCGTCCAGGGCGGCACCTGCGCCTGTCGAACCGGCGCTTCCTCGCGCAGGCCCACGGCGCTCGTCCGCGCGGATCCGCCTGGCCGAGATCGTGCGCGAGCGCGCGATCACCCACGTCGTCGTGTTCGGCGGCGAGATCGCCGAGCTGGCGATCGGACCTGCGCGACGTCGCCGGTCACCGTCCTCGACGTCTGCGACAGCGCCGACGCTCACCGCGTCGCGCACCGGGAACGGCCGCGGCCGCGCCGGGCTGCGCCGTCTCGCGACGACGGGCGTCGCTCGACGGCGCGCAAGCGCCGCACCGAGAGCGTTCACCGCCGAGTTCGACCTCGTCACGGCGATCAGCGAGCCCGACGCCGCGCCGTCGAGGGCCGGGCGGGGCCGCCCGGCACCGTGGGCGGGTCGTGCCCAACGGGTCGACGACGCCTACGCCGGTCCGCTGCGACCGGCGGGCGAGCGCCGCGGGGTCGTGTTCTGGGGCAACCTCGCCTTCGGACCCAACCGGGACGCGCTGCGCCTCCTCCTCGACGAGGCCCACCCGCGGTGGCGGGACGCGGGCGTCGAGCTGTGCGTGGTCGGCGGAGGTGCCCCGGCGTGGCTCACCGAGCGTGCCGCCGACGACCCGAGCATCGTGCTCACGGGGTTCGTCGACGACCTGCCCGCGACAGTCTCCCGATACCCGATCATGGTCAACCCGATGCGCAGCGGCAGCGGGCTGAAGAACAAGGTCCTCGAGGCGTTCGGGCTCGGGCTGGTCGTCGTCTCCACGCCGCGGGGCGTCGAGGCGTCCGCCCGCGGTGGACGACCGCACTGGTCGCCTGCGCCGGGAGCGGCGAGGAGCTCGCCGCCGCCGTCCTCGCCCTGCTCGACGACCCCGCCCGCCGCGAGCGCCTGCGCGGGGCCGCGCACGCGCTGGTCCACGAGCACTACCGGTGGCCGCCGTCGGGCGCGTGGCGAGCGCTGTTCCCGCCCGCTTTACCGGCGGCGCGTGCCCCGACCCGCGCCGCACCCGATCGCGTACGCGCCCCGCGGTCGCGCGCTCAACGCCGGTGCCCGATTCGCCCGATGGTCGGGTCGAGGGACCTCGGGTCCCGTCACCCCGAGATGTCGACCGCGAGGTGCTCTTGCGATTCCTGGCCCTGACCACCCGTCCGATCGAGTCGCGACAGAGCGGCTACGACCTGCGCGTCGCGAACCTGTGCGCCTACCTCCCGGGCGCGGTCCACCTCGTCGTGGCGCCCTTCCAGCCCCCCGCCGAGGCCCGGCCCGGGCTGCCGCTGGAGGGCGTGTTCACCTCGGTCGAGCAGCTCTCGCCGCTGCGCGGCGGCCCGTCGCGGCTGCGCCGCCACCTGCGGCTGTCGAACACCCACTTCCTGCGCCACAGCCGCCCCGCCGCGCTCGCCGTGGCCCGCGGACGTCTCGAGGAGATCGTGCGCGAGCGGGCGATCACCCACGTCGTCGTGTTCGGCGGCGACATCGCCGAGCTCGCGGCCGACCTGCCCGGCGTCACCGTCCTGCTCGACGTCTGCGACTCGACCTCGCTCACCGCCGACCGGGCGCGCTCGGCGGGGCGGGGGCCGCGAGGGTGGGCGCGGCACGGCCTCGAGCTGCTCGACGTCGCCCGCAAGCGCCGCACCGAGGCCCGGTTCGTGCGGGACTTCGACCTCGTCACCACGATCAGCGACCCGGACGCCCGCGCGGTCGAGGGGCGGGGGGCCGACGCCGACGCCGAGCGGGTCGCCGTCGTGCCCAACGGGCTCGACGAGGCCTACGTGGGGCCGCTGCCGGTGGCCGGCACGCACCGTGGGGTGGTGTTCTGGGGCAACCTCGCGTTCGGCCCCAACCGCGACGCCCTGCGCTCGTTCGTCCACGACGCGTGGCTGCCGCGCCTGCGCGACCAGGGCGTCGAGCTGTGCGTCGTCGGCGCCGACGCCCCCGGCTGGCTCACCGAGCTCGCCGGCACCGAGCCCGGCATCGTGCTGACCGGCTACGTCGCCGACCTCGCCGCGACCGTCACCCGCTACCCGATCATGGTCAACCCGATGCGCAGCGGCAGCGGGCTGAAGAACAAGGTGCTCGAGGCGTTCGGGCTCGGCGTGGTCGTCGTGTCGACGCCCCTCGGCGTCGAGGCCGTGCCCGCCGCGCACGACGGCCGCCACCTCGCGCTCGCGACGGGTGGCGAGGAGGTCGCGGGGACGGTGCTCGCCCTGCTCGCCGACGCCCCGCGTCGCGCGCGCCTGCGCCGCGCCGCGCACGCGCTGGTGCACGAGCACTACCGCTGGGACGCCGTCGGGCGGGCGTGGGCCGACCTGGTCGCCCCCCGCCGAGGGTCCCCGCGCCGACACCGGCGCCGTCCCCACCCCCGGCCCGCCGACGTCCGCGAGCCCGCCGGCGCTGCGCTGACGCTGCGGCGTAGACCACCCCGAGGAGCGCCTCCCCGAGGAAACGAACGGCACTCTCCTTCACGTCCGTCGAAGGAGAGTGCCGTTCGTTCTTCCGAGGGGTGCGCGCACGGACGAGCTGGTGCGGCCGTACGGGTCAGGCGGGGCGCAGGGTCTCGTCGAGGGTGCCGGCGGCCTGGCGGTCGGAGAGCACCGCGAGGCGGGTGAAGCGGCGGTCGAACGCCTCCTGCGTCAGGCCCCGGGCGGTGTACTCGCGGACGAGCTCCTGGGCGCCGTCGGCCACCGACCACGCGCAGCGGAAGTCGGGCAGGTACTTGCCGATCTTGGTGAAGTCGACGCGGTACGAGCGGGGGTCGCCGCCGGTCTCGCCGGTGATCACGAGCTCGGCGGCGGGCACGACCCGGGCCACCTCCTCGGCGATGTCCTTGACCTGCACGTTGTTGTCGGTCGAGCCGACGTTGAACGCCTGCGCGCGGACGGTGTCGGCGGGGGCGGCGAGCGCGGCGACGACGCCGGCGGAGATGTCGCGGGCGTGCACCAGCGGCCGCCAGGGAGTGCCGTCGCTCATCACCTTGATGGTGTTCGACAGCAGCGCGTGCCCGATGAGGTTGTTGAGCACGATGTCGGCGCGCAGCCGGGGCGAGAACCCGAACGCGGTGGCGTTGCGCATCGAGACGGGCACGAAGTCGGCGTCGGCCATGTCGACGAGGTCGCCCTCGACCCGCACCTTCGACTCGGCGTACGGCGTCACCGGCTTCATCGGCGCCTCCTCGTCGAGCACGTCGTCGGTGCCCGACGCGCCGTACACCGAGCAGGTCGAGGCGTAGACGAAGCGCCCGACACCGGCCTCCTTGGCCAGGCGCGCCAGCCGCGTCGAGGCGTGGTGGTTGATGTCGTAGGTGTGCTCGGGGGCGAGCGCGCCGAGGGGGTCGTTCGACAGCGCCGCCATGTGCACGACGGCGTCGAAGCCCGCGAGCGCGTCGGCGGTGACGTCGCGCAGGTCGACGGTCAGCGCCGGCGGCGACGGCGGCGCCTCGCCCAGCACGCAGTCGGCGAACAGGCCGGAGTCGAGGCCGACCACGTCGTGGCCCGCGTCGGTGAGGATGGGGGCCATCAGCGTGCCGAGGTAGCCCGTGTGGCCGGTGAGCAGGACGCGCATGTGGGTCCTCCGTCGATGATTCGGTTCTGGGTCCGGGTCGTGGTGTCAGGTCGGTGGACGGGCGCGACGAGCATCCGCGTCGGGTGGAAGCCCTCGGCGTAGCGGGTGCCCGCCTGGACCCCGCGGATGCGGGCGAGGCCCCGGAACATCTCGTCGTCGAACCAGGCCCGGTCGACCTGGGACGGGTAGTGCTCGTGCAGCAGCCGACTCTTCTCGGCCACGGCGTCGGCGTCGAGGCCCACCAGGACGGCGGGCTGGGCGAGGTCGGGGTCGGTCTTGAGGATCTCGTAGCCGAGGATCAGGTGGTCGCGGAACACCGTCGGGGCGAGGAGCGCGAGGCCCCGGTGGTCCTGGTGGTCGTCGTGGCGCGACGGCGCGAGCACCAGGTCGGGCTCCGTGGGGATCGCCCTCCGGAACCCCTCGAGCTCCTCCTTCGCCCGCTCCCAGTGGGTGGGCAGGCGACCGTCGGGCACGTCGAGCACCGTGACCCGCGGGGTCGTCCCGGGACAGAACGCGGCCAGCGCGGCCCGCTCCTCGGCCTCGCGCGGCGTGCCGCCCCCGGACAGCACGAGGGCGTGCACGTCGAGCCCGGGGTGCGCGCGGCACAGCGCGAGCAGCGTGCCGCCCGCGCCGATGGCGATGTCGTCGCAGTGCGCGCCGAGCAGGACCAGCGACGTGAGCGTCGGCAGGCCGAGCGCCTTCATGACCGCATCAGCGGGTGCGCTCCCGGGTGACCAGGCTCTCGAGCGGGTTCATGTCGGGCTCCTTCTCCCAGAGCATCCAGGGGCGGGTGCCCGCGCGGTAGGCCGCCTCGAGCTCGTTGCGTTCCTTGATGGTGTCGGCGGGGCGCCAGAAGCCGTCGTACGGGTAGCCGAGCAGTGTGCCCTCCTTCGCCATGGCCGTGCAGGCGTCCATGACGAGGTCGCCGCCCTCGGGGATCCGGTCGATCACCGAGCGGCGCAGGACGAAGTAGCCGCCGTTCTCCCGCAGGCCGAGGTGGCTGGCGGGGCGCAGCGAGTTGATCCGGTCGTCGGGCCCGGTCTCGAGGACGTGGAACACCGCGCCGGGGTTGACCGCGAGCAGCGACGCCTCGGCGCCGCTGGAGTGGAACCGCTCGACCAGCTTGTCGAGGGGGGCGTCGGTCAGCGTGTCGGCGTAGTTGGCGAGGAAGACCTCGTCGGAGTCGATCAGGTGACCCACCCGCCGCAGCCGCTCGCCGATGGGCGACTCGAGGCCGGTGTTGACGAAGTGGATCGTCCAGTCGGCGATGTCGGAGCTCTGCAGGTCGACCTCGCCCTGGCGCAGGACGAAGTCGTTCGACTCGGTCTCGCGGTAGTTGAGGAAGTAGTCCTTGATGTGGTGGGCGCCGTAGCCCAGGCACAGGATGAACTCCTTGTGCCCGAAGTGCGCGTAGTAGCGCATCACGTGCCAGATCAGCGGGCGCGGCCCGACCAGCTGCATCGGCTTGGGCACGTCGGAGTCGCCGTCGCGCATCCGCATGCCGTAGCCGCCGCAGAACAGGACGACCTTCATGAGTTCTCCTTCGTGCTCGGGTCGACGACCTCGAGGGCGGGGATCGGGAACACCAGCCGGCCGCCCCAGTCGGCCACTCCGGCGAGCTGTGCGGTCAGCTCGTCGCGCAGGTTCCACGGCAGGATCAGCACGTAGTCGGGCCGGTCGTGCTCGATGCGCTCGGGCTCGTGGATCGGGATCCGGGTGCCCGGGGTGAACCGGCCGTGCTTGTACGGGTTGCGGTCGACGGTGTAGGCGAGCAGGTCGGGCCGGATGCCGCAGTAGTTCAGCAGCGTGTTGCCCTTGCCCGGCGCGCCGTAGCCCACGACGGTCTTGCCCGCGTCGGCGGCGTCGATGAGGAACCGCACGAGGTCGTTGCGAATGCGCGAGACGTCCCGGGCGAACCCGGCGTGGCCCTCGACGGTGTCGAGCCCCGCCGCGGCCTCCTCGGCCAGGACCTCCCCGACGGCCGGGGCGACCGGCGCGTCCAGCTCCTCGGGCCGCGCCCAGCAGCGGATCGACCCGCCGTGCGTGGGGACCAGCTCGACGTCGACGAGGTCGAGCCCGCCCGAGCGCAGCGCCTTCTGCGCCGTGCCGAGCGTGTAGTACTGGAAGTGCTCGTGGTAGATCGTGTCGAACTGGCGGTGGCGCACCAGCGTCAGCAGGTGCTGGACCTCGATCGACACCCAGCCGTCGTCGGCCAGCATCGCGCGGAGGCCCCGGGTGAAGCCCACGACGTCGGGGATGTGCGCGTAGACGTTGTTGGCCACGACGAGCGCGGCGGGCCCGTGCTCGGCGCGCACCGCGGCGCCGGTCTCGGGGCTCAGGAACGCGGTGACCGTCGGGACGCCCTTCTCGCGGGCCGCCTCGCCGACGTTGACGCTCGGCTCGACGCCGAGCGCGCGCATGCCGTCGGCCACGACGTGCTGGAGCAGGTAGCCGTCGTTGCTCGCGGCCTCGACGACCAGCGAGTCGGCGCTCAGGCCGGCCCGCTCGGTGGCGGCGGTGACGAAGCGGCGGGCGTGCTCGACCCACGAGGTGGAGAACGAGGAGAAGTACGCGTACTCGGTGAACGTCTCGCCCGGGTCGATCAGCGGCGGCAGCTGCACCAGCAGGCACGCGCGGCACACCCGGGGGTGCAGCGGGAACGTCGGCTCGGGCGCCTCGAGCGCCTCGGCGGTGAGGAACAGCTCGCACGGCGGCGTCGCGCCGAGGTCGACGAACCCGGCCAGGTCGGTCGAGCCGCAGAGCCGACAGACGATCTTGGGTTCCTGGGTGGTGGTCATCTGGCACCGTCCTCGACACTGGAGCCCGGCGCGGTCAGCGCGGGGCGTGCGCCGGGCGGGCGCCGTCGTCGAACGGGGCCCCCGGCCTCCCGACGGACCGACTCCCCCTCCGAGCGACGGCTCGACCCACCGGGCCTGCTCGGCGCCCGACGAGCGACGGCGGGGCGACCGACGCGCCGAGCGGGTGAACGCACCGGTCCGGCGCGGCGCGCGACGGAATCGGACATGCCCACGCGGGCCCACTGCGCCGATCGGTACTGTGGGGTCGACGGGGGCGGCGCCGTTGTCAACCCCTCGGGAGCCTGAGCCCCACCACGACACGGACGTGAGACGCGACACCACGCCACCCACGCCGCCCGATTCAGCCGGACGAGGAGCCACCTTGCGTATCGAGCCCCCGACCGTCGGGCGGGGCCCGCGATCGGCTCGGCGGTCTCGCCGTGGCGGCCGCGGTCCTGCGTCGCTGGTGGCCGGGACCGCCGCCGCCGCGCCGCAGCCCGCGGTTCCGACCAGCCGATCTGGGCGATGCGCCAGGACGGCGACCTCCTGCAGGGCTTCAAGCGCTCCGACTACAACGAGCAGGACGGCACGCCGCGCCAGCTGCCCGCCCCCAACGGCCGTCCCGGCCTGCAGTTCCAGCTCGAGCCCGGCGACCAGCGCAGCGAGCTCGAGCCCGACACGGGCAAGCAGGTCGAGGGGCAGGTGCAGTGGTACACCTACAGCTCCCAGCTCGCGTCGAACTTCCCCACCGGCGTCGACACCTGGCAGGTCCTCCTGCAGTGGCACCACGAGGGCGACTCGGGCTCGCCGCCCATCGCGGTCGAGGTGCGGGGCAACCGCCTCGAGATCGCTTCCGAGGGTGAGAACTTCCAGGACCTCGGCGCCATCAAGGGCGGCGACGAGATCAACCTGACACTGCGTGTCCTGTTCTCCCGCGATACGAGCAAGGGCACCGTCGACGTCTGGCGCGACGGCAACCACGCCCTGCGGGGGTACCGGCCGCCGGGCGGCACGCTCATCGACAACTTCAACTACCTCAAGGTCGGCTACTACCGCGACGAGGGCATCGACGACTTCGGGCGGCTCTGGCTGCAGGACCTGCGCGTGGGCCCGACGCTCGACTCGGTCCGCGACGACGACGGCCCCGCGGCGAACATCCCGCGCGGCGACGACCCCGCGGTCAACCCGCCCGCCGCCGCGCCCGACGACTCGTCGAGCACCCTGCCCTGGATCGGTGGCGCGCTGCTGGTCGTCCTCGTGCTCCTCGGCGCCGTGGTCGCGCGCCAGCGCCGCTGAGCCGCCGCGCTCCCACCGCACGCCACACCGCCCCGGTCGTCACCCGACGGCCGGGGCGGTGTCATGTGCGGGCCAAGACCCTGTGATCGGGGCGTGATCCGCGCCGCGGTCAACCGCCGAATCGGCCCGTTCCGCCGAGACTCGCCCCCTCCCGACGGGTGAGAGTCAAGGGGGGCGGGCGACCGCGGCGCAACGACCGCCGTGACCGAACGCGGTCGGAGGCGAGCCATGTCGACCGCCACCCACGACCCGACCCGCCTACGTGCTGGGCGGCTACGAGGCAGGGCTCGCCGTCGTGCGCTCCCTGGGCCGCGCCGGCGTCCCGGTCGTGTCGGTCCGCTCGTCCGAGCGCGAGACCGCGGGGTACTCCCGCTGCGCCACCACGACCGTCGTCGCGCCCGACCCGGCCGACCGCGCCAGCGCGAGTACGCCGACGCGCTCCTCGCCCTCGCCGAGCGCCACGGCCCCGGAGTGGTCTTCCCGACCACCGACGAGAGCCTCGAGGCCGTCGCGGCGCACCACGACGCCCTCGGCGCGGTCCACCGGCTCGCGTGCCCGCCGGCCGCCGTCGCGCAGGGGTTCCTCGACAAGCGCGACACCGCCGAGATCGCGGAGCGTGTCGACGTCGACGGCCCGCGCACGGCGGTCCCCGCCTCGCCCGCCGAGTTCGAGGCGCTGCTCGCCGAGCTACAGTTCCCGTGCCTGGCCAAGCCGCGCGAGAGCTACCGCTACAACCGCGCCTTCGGCACCAAGATGAAGCGCGCGGAGAACGCCGACGAGCTGCGCGCCGCGTGGGGCGAGGCGCACGAGCTCGGCATCGGCATGCTCATCCAGGAGCTGATCCCCGGTCCCGAGACCGGTGGGATCAACTACAACGTCTACATGGTCGACGGCGAGCCCTGCGTCGAGTTCACCTCGCGCAAGCAGCGCTCTCCCCGCGAACTTCGGCTACCCGTGCGCCGTCGTCAGCGCCGAGGTGCCCGAGGTCGTCGAGCCCGGCCGCCGCATCGTGCGCGGCCTCGGCATCGAGGGCTTCGCGAACGTCGAGTTCAAGCAGGACGAGCGCGACGGGCGCTTCAAGCTCATGGAGGTCAACGGCCGGCCGAACATGTCCGGCCAGCTCGCCGTGCGCTGCGGCGTCGACTTCCCGCTGATGACCTACCGCCACCTGGTCGACGGCCTGCGCCCGACCCCGCGGCCGTGGTCGACCGGCGTGCACTGGACGAACGACCTCACCGACGTGCGCGTGGCCGCCCGCCGGCTGCGCGCCGGCGGCCTCCCGGTGCGCGAGGGCCTCGCGCCCTACGCCTCCTCCCACGTGTTCGCCACGTTCTCGCTGACCGACCCCGAGCCCTTCCTCGCCCGCATCGGCAAGCGGCTCGACCCCCGGTCGGTCAAGACGGCCCCGAGCACGGCCCCGAAGCCCGTCTGACACCTCCCCAGGCCCCGGTCGGCGCGTTCGTTCGCGCAGGCGAACGGCGCTTTCGCGCCCTGGCGGGCCCGACGGAACGCGCCGTTCCGACCTCGGCGGAACCGCGCGCACCTCTCGAGCCGACCTCGACGTCGGGAACCGCGAGATCCGTCGCGCCGAGTCTCGTCGGCGGTCCCACCCCGGAACGAACATGGTGGCGTCGTTCGCGGGCCGGCGTCGGTCACTCCGCCGACGACGACGGCCCGCCCCCGTCGGGGAGCGGGCCGGAAGCGTGCGGTGGTGGAGGCCTAGTAGGCGCCGTCGCCGCGGAAGACCGCCGACACCGTCTTCCACATGATGACCAGGTCCATGGTGGGCGACCAGTTCTCGACGTAGCGCAGGTCGAGGCGGACCGACTCCTCCCAGGAGAGGTCGGAGCGGCCGCTGACCTGCCACAGGCCGGTCATGCCCGGGCGGACGAGGAACTTGCGCTTGGCGGCGTCGGAGTACACCTCGACCTCGCTGGGCAGCGGCGGGCGGGGCCCGACGAGCGACATCGAGCCGCCGACGACGTTGAGCACCTGCGGCAGCTCGTCGAGCGAGTAGCGGCGCAGCAGCTGCCCGATCCGGGTGACGCGGGGGTCGCGGCGCAGCTTGAACAACGGGCCCGACCCGTCGTTGGTGCCGCTGACGAGGCCGGCGCGCAGCTTGTCGGCGTCGGGCACCATCGACCGGAACTTGATCATGTGGAAGGTCTTGCCCCGCAGACCCACCCGGGTCTGACGGTAGAACACCGGGCCGCCGTCGAGCTTGACCACGCCGGCGACGACCAGGAAGACCGGCGCGAGCATCAGCAGGATGCCGCCGGCGGCGATGCGGTCGAAGAGCAGCTTGAACACGCGGGGCACGCCCGAGAGGCGCGGCTCGGTCAGGCGCAGCAGCGGCAGGCCGTCGACCGGGGCGACGTGCAGGCGCGGGCCCGCGACCTCCATCAGACCGGGGTCGACGACGAGCTCGACGCCGGTGCCCTCGAGGTCCCACGCGAGACGGTGCAGGCGCTTCGGGCCCCACCCGGGGGTCGGGGCGACGGCGACCACGCCGAACCCGCCCCCGCCGACGCTCTCGGAGAGCGAGTCGAGGTCGCCGATGACCGGCACGCCCGCCACCTGCTCCGTGCCGTCCTCGCCGAGGCCGGTCGGGGTGACGGCGGCGGTGACGACCCAGCCGTTGTGCGGCACGCGGCGCGTGCGCTCGGCGAGGTCGCGCACGGCGTGCTCGGTGCCCACCGCGAGGACGGGCAGCAGGCCGCGACCGCGACGGCGCGCCTTGTGCAGCCAGCGGCGCAGCGTGTAGCGACCGGCCATCGCGAGCAGCCCGGCCAGCGGGAGGATGCCGAAGACCCAGGGACGCACGCCGAGACGCTCGAACGCGAGACCGGCGAGGCCGAGGACGATGGCGGCGCTGACGTAGGCGCGGAAGAGACGCGCCCACTCCTCGGAGCCCTGCCCGAGGACCCGGGGGTCCCAGGCGCGGCAGGCGGGGACGGCGACGACCACGAGCAGCACGGTGAGGCCGGCGAGGCCCCACGAGCTCGTGCCGGTGCTGCCGGTGCCCTCGCCGAAGCCCACCAGGGCGCCCGCGACGACGCACAGGGCGAGGAGGATGAGGTCCGAGGCGGCCACGGCGAGGGCGAACTTGCCCTGCCAGCTCGTGGCGACCGCGACGCTGCCGGGCTGGCCCGGCCCCTCGTCGTCCCAGATCCGGATGAACCCGGGCGCCGTCGGGGTCGGATCGACCCACGGTGCGTCACTCCCGGTCGTGCTCCCGGCCGTGGTGGCCGGAGCGCGGTCGAGACTGCTGCTCACAGTGTCGCCCCTGTCGTGGTGGTGGTCGGTCGACCCGTTCGGGGGACCCCAGGTCCCGCCGTCGAGAGCCGACGGAGTGGTGTCCGGGGCGGTGTGGTGGTCGTCGCCGGCCGCCGCCGTGGGTGCTCGGTCACTCGCCACCTCCGCCTCGGTCGTCGTCCACCCGGTCCGGTGGGCGACCCACGCACAGGTCGTCCCAGATGATGGACGCGCGACCGGTGGGCCGGGTTGCGTCCGAACCGTGACCCGATCGTTCCCGTGTCCCGGCGCGGATCCGGGGCGCGATGATCGGTCATCGGTCCAACGCCCGAACGGCCGCACGGTCACGGAGAACGACCGACCGGTGGGTCACTGATCGTCGACGTCGCGCCGCCGACCGTCCGTCTGGTCGCTCCGGGTGCGGTGAGTGGCACTCGACCCCGCCTTGACGCCGCTGATCGGGCGAACGCCGTGGGCTGGTCGGCCGCGCGCGTCCGCTCGTCCCGGCGGCACGACCCTTGGCCGCGACCTCACCGACCGCGACCCGACCGGCCGCCGGCCTCGTCGTGACACGATGGGTCGCGCGCGCGGGCGTCCGCGCGCGTTCCGCCGTGGTGTAAGGGCAACACCTCGGATTTTGGTTCCGATGATCCTGGTTCGAATCCAGGCGGCGGAGCGGCGACGCACGGCCCGCTCAGCAGCCGCGCCCTGCGCTCGGCGAGCCGGGCGTCACCGCGACCACGCCGGCCGGTCGACGCAGCGTCGTCGAGCGCCGCCGCCGACCGCGCCGCGGCGGCTCGCCGTCGACCCGCCCGGCCCGGCTCGACGCGAGAGGCTCCCGGCCGGCGTCCGGTCGGCTCCGTCGGGCGGCGTCCGGTCGGCGTCCGTGGGGTCGGCTCCGTGGTCGGCCGTCGGCGTCCGTGGCTCGGCGTCCGGCGTCGGCGTGGCGTCGGCGTCCGCTCGGTCGGCGGCTCGCTCGATCGGCGTCCGGCGGCGGGCTCGGCGGCGGGCGTCGGGGCGGGGCTCGGCGGCGGGCCGGCTCGGCGGCGGCCTGCTCGTCGTCGCGCCCGGCCCCGGCGGCGGGCTCGGCGCGGAGCCGACGGGCCGCAGCGGGCTCGACCGGCGCAGCCGGCCGGCTCGGCGCGGCCGACGCGCTCCGGCGGACCGACCGCCGGCTCGGCGTCGGCACGGCGCCGTCGGCCGCCGACCGGCTCCGCACCGACGGCGCGGCTCCGGCCGGCCGGACGGCGGCCGCGGCGGCTCGGCGCGGCCGGTCGGCGGCGGCCGGCTCCGGCGGCCGGCGGCCGGCGCCGACCGGCGACCGGGCGACGCGGCTCCCACCGGACACCGGCCGTCGCGCCGGCTCCGCGACCGGCTCCGACAGCGGCCCGGCGCTCGACGGCCTTCGCTCGGCGCGCGTCGGCTCGAGCGCCGGCCGGCTCGGCGGCCGCGCGGTCGGCCGCGGTCGCTTCCGGACCGCTCCGGCGACGGCCGGCTCGACCGGCACGGCCGCCCGACCGGCGCACAGCGACCGAATCCGCTCACCGGCAGCGCCGTCCCGGCTCGCAGCGTCCGACGCTCGGCGGCCGTCGGCGCAGCGTCCGTCGGCTCAGCAGCGGCGGTCGGCTCAGCAGCGTCCGTCGGCTCAGCAGCGTCCGTCGGCTCAGCAGCGTCCGTCGGCTCAGCAGCGTCCGTCGGCGCAGCGTCCGTCGGCTCGCAGCGTCCGTCCAGCGGCGCCGTCGACCGGCGCGTCCGTCGGCGACGCCGCGACCGGGGCGGCGTCCGCCTCGGCTCCGGTCTCGTCCGGGGCGGCCGTCGGCCGAGGTGGGCGGGCGACGCGGAGGACTCGTCCGTCGAGGTCGCGGGCTCGGGCACCTCCGACTCCGCCGGCTCGGGCACCTCCGACTCCGCCGCCGCCTCGGGAGGCCGGTCGGGGTGGCGACGGGCGCGAGGATCGGGAGCCGCCGGTCGGGTCCGCGCTGGGCGGTGGGCCCACCGGCGGCGCGGAGGGCGCCGGGGCGGCGAGAGGGGCCCGTCGCGCCGACGCCCGGACGCACCGACGGGGCGGTCGATCCGGGCGGCGGGGAAGCCGGGGCCGACGGCGGCACCCGAGACGGGCGGAGGGCCGCTGGGCCCTCCGGGGTCGGCGGGCCCGATCTCGCGAGGGTCCTCGGCCAGGCTGTCGGCCATCGCGTCGATGAGCACCGCGACGGAGAGCACCACCGCGAGGGCGAGGCCGATGGCGCCGACCGTGTCGGTCGCGTAGTGGTACTGCCTGCCCACGAGGCACACCGCCACGGCGAACGGAACGACCACGACGAGGTGGCCAGCAGCCAGCGGCGCGCGCGTCCGCGCCAGCGGGATGGACAGCACGATCACCGCCATCGCGACCGCGATCGAGGTCACCGAGGTCGTGTGACCGCTCGGGAACGCCAGCTCCTCGCCGCGGGTGCGCCCGATGATCGGCTTGAGGATCGTCGAGGTCATGATCATGGCCAGGGGCGGGCCGACCAGCACGAGCGCGAGCGCCCGCGGGCCGCACCGCAGGTACGCATAGGACGCCACCGCGATCATGAGGAGCACCGTCGACAGCGGCGAGCCGAGGTCGGCGACCACCTCGCCGAGCAGGCGGAACGGCCCGCTCTCCATCGGCAGCAGGGTGTCGACCGCGCCCTCGAGCACGTCGTCGAGCGTGGTCGCCGTCGGTCGCCGTCGACGAGCCACGCCAGCAGGCCGTCAGGACGAGGGCGCCGAGCCGGCGAGCGAGCGGCGAGCGCGGTGCGCGCGGTCGCGCCCGATGACCCCGCACCCACCGGTGCGCGGCGAGCGGGGTCCCGGAGAGGAGGCCGGCCCGGGCGCCCGGGTCGCGTCCGCCGTCCATCCCCCGAGGATGCCCGGTGCCCTGACGCCCGCGTCACCCACCCCCGGTCGGCGTGTCGCCCGCCCGCCGGACGCGTCGTGATCTTGACGGACCGCCTCGATACCTCGTTCCGGTGGGCAAGCCGATCGCGGGCCCGCCTCGTCCGACCCAGCGTGACGGAGCAGAGTGACGGGGGCCGGAGCGGGGCGACCGAGATGGGGCGCGACGCGGGTTCCACGGGTCCGACGGTCGGGGCGGCGACCCCGGGACGACGCGACCGCGGTGTTCGCCCTCACCCGCGTCGCCCCCGCACGCCTCCGGTCAGCACGCGCGGTGACGGACCCGTCCCCCGGGAGACGCTGCTGGCCCGCGCCCGCGACGCCCTCGGGCGCACGGTCCGCGTCCCCCCGGGCGACCCGCGCGCGGAGCTCGCCGAGCTCGACGGCCTGGTCGAGGTGGGCCGCACGCGCGAGGTCGGCGTGCGCGCCCAGCTGCTGCGCCACGCCCTCGCCGGCCACCTCGCGGTCGCGGCGTCCCGGGGGCCGGACGCCGACCAGGACGCCGAGCGAGGCCCCGACCAGGGCCCCGACCGCGTCGACGCGCTCTTCGACGAGCTCCTCGCCACCGTCGCCGAGCACGGCCTGTCGTTGTTCGGGATCGACGCGCACGCCCTCGTCGCCCGGCGGGCCCTGCTCACCGACGACGAGGAGAACGCGCTCGCCGCGGTCTCCACGGCGCTCTCGCACCTCGACGAGCCGGTCGTCGTCGACCACGCCCCGACCGCGCGCGAGCACCGCCACAACCTCTGCGCCACCCACCGGCTCGTGGCGGGCACGCTGGTCTCCCTCGGCATGCACGAGCCGGCGGAGGCGCTGCTCGAGCGCGCGCGGCTGCTCGCCGACCAGATCGGCGACCGGGTCGGGGTGGCGGCCTGCGACCACGAGCGCGTCCGGCTGCACGCGTCGTGGGCGCTGCGCCTCGAGCGCGCGGGCCGCGACGCCGACGAGCACCTGCGCACCGCCGCGCGGGCGGCCGCCGAGCTCGCCACGGGCGACGCGGAGCTGCTCGGCGCCGACCACGCCGCCCTGCTGCGTGCCGCCACGATCCTCGGGCGCCCCGACCCCGGCTCCGCGGGCTCCGACGACGACCGCCGCGCCGCGGAGCGCGACCTGGCCGCCCTCGGGCGCTGCGACGGTCACCACCCGTCGCTGCACGACCAGCTGGTCGTCGAGCTCGCCCGCGCCCGTGCCCTCGAGCGGGTGGGCGACCCGGCCGGCGCCGCGACGGTGCTCGAGCGGGTCCGGGCGAGCAGGCCGCGCGGCGAGCGCAGCCTGCTGCTGTCGGTCACCCGGGAGCTCTCGCGCCTGGCCGCCCTGCTCGTGACCGACGCGGGCGCCGGTGCGGACCGGGAGGCCGCCGCGGACGCCGTGGACGGCGCGGGCGCGCTGCGCGCCTACACCGACGAGCTCGAGGCCGAGCTCTGGTCGCTGCACCAGGCGCGCGTGCTGTCGCTCAAGGCGCGCGTCGCGCACGACCGGCTGCGCCGCGAGCACGGCCAGGTGGCCGCGCAGGCGCTGTCCGACCCGCTGACGGGGCTGCCGAACCGGCGCGCGCTCGACGAGGTGCTGCGCCGCCTCGTCGGGACGGGTGCCCCGGACGCGGCCGTGCCGGCCGCCGTGGCGATGGTCGACGTCGACCACTTCAAGCGGGTCAACGACGCCCTGTCGCACGCCCGGGGCGACGAGGTCCTGCGTCTCGTGGCGCGCGCCCTGCGCCGCTCGCTGCGCGGCGGTGACACGGTGGCGCGCTACGGCGGCGACGAGTTCGTCGTCGTGCTCCCCGCGACCCGGATCGCCGACGCGGGCGTCGCCTGGCGCGCGCCGTCCGCACGTCGCGGCGCTCGGCGGTGAGGCCGAGGGAGTGACGCTGTCGGTCGGTCTGGCCGCCGCCCGTCCGCCCGAGGACCGCCGCAGCGTGCTCGCGCGGGCCGACGCCGTCATGTACGACGTCAAGCGCGACGGGGGCGACGGCGTGCGGACGCCCCGGCGCCCCGCCGTCGCCGTCGACCCCGCCCTGGTGCCCGACGCCGCCCGTCGGTCGAGGTCGTCGACACGCCGGACGCCCGCTCCGAGCGGCCCCTTCGTGGGGGTGTTGCCGCTCGTCCCGACGTGCTCGACCCGTTCCGCGTCCCCGCGGGCCCGGGTCCCCGACCGGGGACGCGGGGCGCCGGACGTAGGATCGGCCTCGCTCCGAGCCCGTCCCGGTCCTCGTGCCGGGCGGGCCGACCACCGACCTCGTGGGAGAGAAGCCCGATGCCGCCCACGCACCCGCGGCACAGCCCGACCGCGGTCGTCGTGCTCGCGGCTGGCGAGGGCACCCGCATGCGGTCGGCCACCCCGAAGGTGCTGCACGCCGTCGGCGGCCGCAGCCTGCTCGGGCACGCCGTGCACGCCGCCGCCGGCACCGAGCCCGAGCACCTCGTGGTGGTCGTCGGCCACGAACGCGAGCAGGTCGGCACCCACGTGCTCGGCCTCGCCGACGGCCTCGGCCGGGAGGTGCGCACCGCCGTGCAGGACCGGCGCCGCGGCACCGGGCACGCCGTCGGCTGCGGTCTCGCCGCGCTGCCGCCCGACGCGCGGGGCGCGGTGCTCGTCTCCTCCGGCGACGTCCCGCTGCTCGACGGCGCGACGCTGCGGGCGCTGCAGGCCGAGCACGCCGACTCCGGCAACGCGGTGACGCTGCTGACCACCGAGATGGACGACCCCACCGGCTACGGCCGGGTGCGGCGGGACGAGAAGCAGCAGATCACCGCGATCGTCGAGCAGGCCGACGCCTCCTACGACGAGCTCGCCATCACCGAGGTCAACTCCGGGGTCTACGCCTTCGACCTCGACTTCCTGCGCACGGCGCTGGGTCGCCTGTCGACCGACAACGCCTCCGGCGAGCTCTACCTCACCGACGTCGTCGCCATGGCCGCCGAGGAGGGCCTCGGTGTGGGCGCCGTCGGGGTGTCCGACCCGTGGCTGGTCGCCGGGGTGAACGACCGGGTGCAGATGTCGTCGCTGGGCCTCGAGCTCAACCGCCGCGTGGTCGAGCGCTGGATGCGCGCCGGGGTGACCGTCGTCGACCCGGCCACCACGTGGATCGACGTGTCGGTGCGCCTCGAGCGCGACGTCACCCTGCTCCCGGGCACCCAGCTGCACGGCACGACCACCGTCGCCGAGGCCGCCACGGTGGGGCCCGACACCACGCTCACCGACGTCGCCGTCGGCGCCCGGGCCTCGGTGGTCCGCACCCACGGCAGCTCGTCGCGGGTCGGCGCCGAGACCTCGGTCGGCCCGTTCGCCTACCTCCGGCCCGGCGTCGAGCTCGACGACCGCGCGAAGATCGGCACGTTCGTCGAGGTCAAGAACAGCCGGATCGGCGAGGGCACGAAGGTGCCGCACCTGACCTACGTCGGCGACGCCGACATCGGCGTCGAGTCGAACATCGGCGCGTCGTCGGTGTTCGTCAACTACGACGGCGTCACCAAGCACCGGACGTCGATCGGCTCGTACGTCAAGACCGGGTCCGACAACACGTTCGTGGCCCCGGTCAGCGTCGGCGACGGCGCCTACACCGGGGCGGGCACGGTCCTGCGCGACGACGTGCCGCCCGGCGCGCTCGCGGTCTCCTCGGGCCCGCAGCGCAACGTCGAGGGCTGGGTCGCGCGCAAGCGTCCCGGCACCCCCGCGGCCGACGCGGCCGCCGCCGCGCAGGCGGCCGCCGCGGACGCCGACCGACCCGACCGAGCCCGCCGATCAGGAGGACCCGTGAGCGTGACCACCATGTCGGCGACCCCGAAGAAGAACCTCATGCTCTTCTCCGGGCGCGCCCACCCCGAGCTGGCCGAGGAGATCGCCAAGGAGCTCGACGTCACGATCACGCCGCAGGCGGCCTACGACTTCGCCAACGGCGAGATCTTCGTGCGGTTCCACGAGTCGGTGCGCGGCTCCGACGCGTTCGTCATCCAGAGCCACACCAGCCCGATCAACCAGTGGCTCATGGAGCACCTGATCATGGTCGACGCGCTCAAGCGGGCGAGCGCCAAGCGGATCACGGTGGTCATGCCGTTCTACGGCTACGCCCGCCAGGACAAGAAGCACCGCGGCCGCGAGCCCATCTCCGCGCGGCTGATGGCCGACCTGTTCAAGACCGCGGGCGCGAACCGGCTGATGGCCGTGGACCTGCACACCGCCCAGATCCAGGGCTACTTCGACGGGCCGGTCGACCACCTGCTGGCGAACAAGGTCCTCGCCGAGCACCTGCGCGACGTCTACTCCGACCACGACCTCGCCGTCGTCGCGCCCGACTCGGGCCGCGTCCGCGTCGCCGAGAAGTGGGCCGACATGCTCGGGGGCGTCCCGCTCGCCTTCATCCACAAGACGCGCGACAAGACGCGGCCCAACGAGGTCGCCGCCAACCGCGTGGTCGGCGAGGTCGCAGGGCGCTGCTGCATCCTCGTCGACGACATGATCGACACCGGCGGCACGATCGCGAAGGCCACCGAGGCCCTGCTCGCCGACGGCGCCTCCGACGTCGTCATCGCCGCGACCCACGGCGTGCTCTCCGGGCCGGCCGTCGAGCGCCTCTCGACCTGCGGGGCGCGCGAGGTGATCGTCACCAACACGCTGCCGATCCCCGACGAGAAGCGCTTCCCCCAGCTCACGGTCCTCTCCATCGCCCCGGTGATCGCCCGCGCGGTCCGCGAGGTGTTCGAGGACGGCTCGGTGACGAGCCTCTACAACGGCAACGCCTGAGCGGTCACCCGTTCCACGATCGGGCGGTCGTCGCGTGTGGGTGGTGCCCGGCGGTGGGCCGCGCCCGATGATCCGGGATCATCGACCATCGGCCCATCGCTCCCGCCCCGCCGGCGGGCCGTCGTGTCCGTGCTGAGCGGCGCGCTCGTCGCCGCGCTGCTGCTCGTCGCCTGCGGCGACCCTTCGGCCGCGCCCTGGGCGCCGACCCGAGCTGGGGCTGGGTGCGCCAGCCGGTGCCGACGACGCTGGGCGTCCCACACCGAGTACAGCCTCGCGCCGAGCGACCCGGCCGCGGCGCGCGACCGCGGCGAGGCGATCCTGCGCGGGCCGGGCCGCTGCAGGTCCAGCACGTCATGGGCTTCGGCGCGCTCAACCCGGAGCCCGCCCCGGGTCGCTACGACTGGTCGTCGCTCGACCGCCGGATCGACCTCGTGCGCGCGACCGGCGCCACCCCGGTGCTCACCCTCGCCGTCGCGCCCGACTGGATGAAGGGCGGGCGCCCCGGCACGACGGACTGGTCGCGCATCGAGGCGGCGCCGCTCCCGGAGCACTACGACGACTTCGCGGCCCTCGCCGCCCGCGCGGTGGCGCGCTACCCGGACGTCGACACCGTCATGGTCTGGAACGAGCTCAAGGGGTTCTACGACCCCGAGCGCAACGCCTGGGACGCGGCGGGCTACACCGAGCTGTACAACCGGGTCCACCGCGCGGTGAAGCGGGTCCGGCCCGACCTGCGCGTCGGCGGGCCCTACATCCCGCTCGACGCCTGGGCCTCGCCCGAGGCCGGCGGCGCCCGTCCGACGTCCGCGGGCCGTGGGGCGTCGCCGACCGGCGCTCGCTCGACGTCGTCGAGTACTGGCTGCGCCGCAACGCCGGCGCCGACCTCCTCGTCGTCGACGGCGGCACGGGCACCAAGGACGGCGGGCTGATCACCACCCCGGCGCAGGGCGTCGAGCGCTTCGCGGCGCTGACGGCCTGGCTGCGGGCGCGCTCGGCGCTGCCGGTGTGGTGGTCGGAGTTCTACGCCGAGTCGGGTCGCCGCGCGCCGGCGCCCGACCGGGAACGCCGGCCGAGGCCGCCACGCCGCGCAGCGCCGCCGCGACGCTGGCCGCCGTCGCCGCGATGACCCGCTCGGGGGTCTCGACGGCCCTGTTGTGGCAGCCGCAGGCCGCGTCGAGCCTCCCGTACGGCGCCCTGTGGACCGACACCGCCGACCCCGACGGCGGCCGACCGACCGCGCTGACCGCCGCGTGGACGTGGCTCGTGCCCCGGCTGCGCGCGGGCGGGGTGGACGTGGGGCGCTCGCCCGCCGGCGACGTGCTCGCCCTGCGCGCCGACGACGGGGTGCTGCTGGTCAACGTCACCGGCGCGCCCGCGACGGTCCGCAGCGGCGACGAGCAGGTCGACCTCGCGCCGTGGGAGTCCCGGATCCTGGAGGGCTGAGCGGCGGGCCTCAACCGCGGGCGCGCAACCGCAGGTAGGCCAGCACGCCGCGGGCCACGGCCCGTGGGGCGAGCCCGCCGCGGTGGGCCGCGACGCCGACCGCCGACTCCCGGCGGCGAAGCCGCACGAGGTGGCCGAGCGCGGACGGCGCGCGCCGCAGCGCCATCGCGCGCATCGTCGGGTCGCACGCGACGGCCGCGAGGTAGCCGCCGAGCCCGACGGCGTAACCGGCGAGCTGGTCGTGCACGGCGTCGTCGGAGTCGCGGTGGTGGTGGAACAGCCAGCAGGTCGGCTCGTAGTGCAGGCCCCGCCGCGGTGATGAGGCGGACCCAGAACTCGATGTCCTCGCCGCCGCGGGTCGGCGAGCCCCGCCGAGGCGCTCGTCGAACCCGCCGAGGGCCCGCGCCGGGCGGCGACACGACACCGCGAGGTTCGCCCGACCCCGAACCCGCCGGGGTGAACGGGAACAGCGGCGCGTCGGGCGGCGGGTCGTCGAGGGCGAACCGGCGCGCGACGAACCCGTCGGTCCAGCCCAGCGCCGTCTCCGACGCGAGCTGCGCGGGCGTCTCGAGCGCCCCGGCGAGCACGGGGCCCGTCACGCAGGCGACCGGGCGGCCCGCGGCGCGCGGCGCGGGCGAAGGCCCCGCGGACCGCGCCGAGCCAGCCCGGGCGCATCCGCACGTCGTCGTCGACGAACGCGACGACCTCGGTGTCGGCCTCGGCGAGCGCCCGGTTGCGGGCCCGGGAGAGCCCGGGGCGGTCCTCGCGCACGTAGCGCATGCGCGGGTCGCGACGCGCCGCCGCGGCGACGACCTCGCGGGTGCGGTCGTCACGCGAGGCGTTGTCGACGACCAGCAGGCGCGCGTCGGCGTCGGGCAGGGCGAGGAGGTGCTCGACGAGCGCCGCGACGAACTCGGGGCGGTCGCGGGTGCACACGGCGACGGTCGCCGAGGGCATGGTGAGGGCCTCGTGACCGCCGGCGGGGCCCTCGCCGGGCGCGTCGACCGCGGTCGCCGGGTCGCGGACCGGCCCGAGGTCGACGTGCCCGTCGACGACGTCGACGTCGACGACGTCGACCGGCGCCCCCGCCCGCGTCAGCAGAATCCGGGCGCCGCGGTAGCGCTCGTCGACGGCGAGCGTCGGCGGGGGATCGGCGAGGTCGACCGCGCCGACCCACATCGGCAGCCGGACGTCACCGGCCGCGAGCGGGCTCGGGGGCGCCGTCATCCGAACACCGCCAGCACGACGGCGGCGAGGGCGACGAGCAGGCCGAGCACCGCGAGCGCGGCGGTGACGTCGAGGAGCGGTCGACGGGCACGCCCCGGCCGTCCGGGCGCCGGGCGCGGGTCCCCCGGGCGCTGCGGAGCTCGACCCGGACCGCCCGCGCGGCGAGCAGCACGGCGGCGACGGCGAGGACGATCCAGGCCACCTGGGTGGGGGTGTCGAGCGGCCCGTCGTAGAGGGAGTCGAGCGCGGGGTTCACCGGGGTCCTTCCGTGCGGACCGCGACGGCGTAGAGGCCGTCGTCGTGGACGAGTCGGTACTGGCCGGTGGCGACGATCGCCGCCATCGCCGCGCGTGACCAGCCGGGCGGCTCCCCGCCGAGAACGACACCCTGGGCGTCCATGGTGGGCAGCGACCAGACCGCCCACGGTCGGTCGGCGAGCACGCAGCGCGCGGGGTCGACCGCACCTCGTGCACGCCGAGGGCGTCTGGTTGACCTCGCCGACCCGGGTGACCTGGGTCGGCGCCTGCTCGGCGAGCGGCAGCACCGTCGACCCGGCGGGGGCCGCGCGAGCACCGAGCGGGTCAGCGCGATCTCCTGGGGGCGAAGCGCGACGTAGGAGTCGTTCCCGCCGCGCACGACCACCAGCAGGCCGAACAGCCCGACCATGCCGACGGCGAGGACGACCCGCGCGCCGCGGGGACGGCGGATCACCGCGGCGCGCAGCGCCTCGACGCCGAGGATCGCGAGCAGCGGCAGCGCGTAGAGCAGGATGCGCAGCAGCGCCTCGCCGCCGTAGCTCTGGACGAGCACGATGCCGGCGGGGACGAGGGCGGCGACCAGCCAGACGAGGTCGCCGGTGCGCCGCCACCGCACCCAGGCCCCGACGCCGCCGAGCACGACGGTGGCGAGGGCGAGCACCACCCGCCCCAGCTTGACCACGAGCTGCCCGGTGTCGCCGACGACGCGCTCGGCGAGCGCCGCCGACACCGCGCCGCCCGCGTCGCCGACGTCACCGATGGCCAGGGTGATCTGGAAGAGCCAGAACTCGCGGCCCCCGAGCACGATCCACGCCAGCACCGACAGCAGCAGCACGAGCACCAGGCCGCGCCCGCCCCAGAGCCGGCCCGCGACCGTGAGCACGACGAGCTGGCCGAGCAGGGCGAACGGCGTGAGCTGGTGCGAGACGGCGATCGCGACCAGGCACAGCGACGCGATCGCCCACGCGAGCAGGACCTGCCCGGACGGCGTGTCGGGGTGCGGGGCGCGCCAGCGGGACGGCGGGCCACCAGGTCGGCGGGGCGCCAGGGCCCGCAGGCGCGCACCGGGCGGGGTCCCGGTGAGCCGGGCGGCGCGTCGCGAGCGGGCCCGTCGCGAGGACCAGCACCGCCACGGCCAGCATCAGCGCGGTGGCCTGCGGCGAGAAGTAGTCCTGCTCGATCCAGTTCAGGCCGAGGAAGAGCCAGGCGGCCGCCCACGGGGCGCGTTCGCCGCCGAGCAGGTGCCGCGCGATGGCGAACACCCCGACGGCCCACAGCACGGCGATGGCGGGCGGCGCCCAGCGCAGCACGATGTCGAGGTGCAGCCCGCCCGCGGCGTCGGAGATCCACGCCCACTGGCTGAAGAACCCCGCCCAGCTGAACCGGGTGTCGACGCCGACGGGACCCGGCCGCTGCCGGCGATGGCCTCGACGAAGCCGAGGTGGGTCCACGACACCGCGAGCCGCGCGCCCGGTTCGACGACGGCGGGCAGCCCGGTCGTGCAGAACGCGAGGATGCCGGTGAGCGCGGTGAGGACCCGCCGCGGGGTCGGGGGCGAGCAGCTCGACGACGCAGGCGACGACGGCCGCGGCGATGCCGCACCACGCCCAGACCGGGAGCACGCCGGCGAGCCCGAGGCCGCCCATCGCGTCGCGGTCGATCAGCAGCGCCAGCGCGGGCAGCATGACGAGCGCGGCCGCGCCGAGCAGCAACGGCGCGAGCCGTTCGAGCGGCTCGCGGCGTGGCGGTGCGCGGGGCGTGGTGCCGCCCCGGGCGGGCCGGCGGGCGGGCTGCGGTGGGCGCGCCGGTCGTCCGGCGGCGTGCCGGGCCGTGGGCGGGCAGCATGCGGGTCACCGGGACCGTGCCACCGCGGTGACCGCCGGGGTGGCGTCGAGCACGGTGGCGGGTCGCCCCGAACGGGCGGCGGAGCAGCGACGACGAGGGCGGGCGGGCGCTGCGGCACCCGTCGCAGGCGGTCGAGGGCGAAGAGCAGCTCGCGCCGGCGGCGGGCGAGCGGCGCCTGCAGGCGCGACGCGGCGAGGTCGCGGCGGCGGACCTCGCTCGCCGAGGCGCGCGCGACCTCGCGGGTGAAGTTCCGCTGCGCGCGGTAGGCCTCGCGCCCCGCGGCGGCCGAGGCCGTGCCGGGGGCGATCCGGAAGCGGGCCACGGTCGCGTCGAGGGCGACAGGTCGCCGTGCTCGAGCAGCAGCATCCACAGGACGACGTCGGCGTGCATCCCGCCACGGGGGTAGCCGCCGACGGCCTCGTAGGCGCTGCGGCGGTACGTCGTCGCCACGTCGCCGCCGATCGGGTTGGCGGCGTGGCGGACCACCCGGCGCACCACCTCGGTGCGCTCCATGCCGGCCGTGCATGCCGCGCAGGAAGCGGTGCCGGGCCAGCGGGCGGCCGTGGTCGTCGACGATGTGCGCGCGGGAGGCGACGAGGACGACCCGCGGGTCGTCCTCCAGCACCGCGACCCGCCGGGCGAGGCAGTCGGGCTCCAGCAGGTCGTCGGCGGGGAGGATCTTCACCAGCGGCGCGCTGGACAGCGCGACGACGCGGTTGAAGTTCTCGTCCATGTCGACGGTGGCCGGGTTGCGCCACACCTGCACGCGCGGGTCGTCGACGGCGGCGAGCACGGCGGGGGTCGTGTCGGTCGAGGCGTTGTCGAGGACCACGACCTCGACGCCCGGCACGGTCTGTGCGAGCACCGACTCCAGCGTCGGTGCGAGGTGGCGTCCGCCCTGGTAGACGGGGATGCAGACGGAGACGACGGCGTCGCGGTCGGGTCGAGCGGGCGCACGAGCGGGCGGGACCGATCGCGGCGGTCCCGCGGCGACGGGGTCGCTTCCGGTGCGTCGGCTGACGTCGTGGCTCTCGGTCGGTCGGTCGGCGCTGCCCTTCTCGGTGGAGATCGCTGCGACGCTCGGCGGCGTTATCCGCCCCGGGCGCGGCCGACGACCGCGGGTCGGGCGGCGCACAGCGCCTGGACCGCGACGAACCGCGACGCGATCTGACGACGGGACCGGCCGGGCCGACGGGGACGAAGGCGGTGACGCCGACCATGAGCACGGTGTTGGCGACCGCGAGCCGGGCGAAGCGCACGCCGCGACCCATCGCCTGGTGCTCACCGAGGCGGTGCACGACCAGCAGCCGCAGCACCAGCCCGCCGAGCATGACCTGCAGGGCGAGGGCCTCGCCGGTGTAGTCGCCCCCGAAGAGCGAGAGCAGCGGCCCGGCCAGCGGGACGCCGATCGCGAGGCACGGCACGACGAGCAGGAGCAGGCGCCGCCGGGTGCGCCGCGACAGCTCCGCGGCCTGCTCGGGGGCCCGGGCGATCGCCGCCGACAGCGCGGCCACGAAGTAGGTGGCGATGACGTCGACGACGAAGACGATCTGCCACACCAGGAAGAACGCCGCGCCCGACTCCGGCCCGTAGCGGAAGGTCACCAGCAGCGGGACCTGGTTGAACAGCACGGTCGTCGCCAGCTGGCCGACGTAGGTCGGGCCGAGGAAGGTCAGCAGCACCTCGGCGCGGGCGGCAGCACCCGCGGCTCGGCTGCGCCGCGGCGGTGGACCACGCGGCGGGTCCAGCCCAGACCAGCAGACGCACGCCGCGGCGGGGCCGATCCACGACGCGACGACGCCGCCGGTGGTCAGCGCGCCCGGCGACGAGCAGGACGCCGAGGCGCCCGAGCGCGAACAGCAGCGTCCGCAGCGGTGCCCACCAGCCGTGACCCAGCCCGACCAGGACGAAGTCCTGCTGCTGGAACAGCGCGTAGAGCACGGCGGCGAGCACGAACAGCGCCCCGCCGACCCACCGCGGCAGCCCGCCGGGCTCGGTGCCGACGACGGCGTCGACGATCACGGAGGTGTCGGGGAGCAGCAGGTAGGTCGAGCCGACGAGCGCGGCGGCGGCGACGACCACGGCGGTGGTGCGCCGCAGCAGCAGGGCCCGCGACGCGCCGCCCGCACGCGGCAGCCAGCGCAGCAGGCCGACGCCGAGGTTGAGCTCGGTGCAGCCGGCGATGAGCAGGAAGCCCGAGACGAAGGCGGTCGCGACGCCGAGCTCGGCGGGGGTCAGGGCGCGCGCGGCGACGATCCAGCTGACCATGCCCACCGCCGCCGCGCCGCCCGCGGCGCCGGCCATCGCGAGCCCGTCGGCCGAGCACCCGGTGCGCAGGTCGTGCAGCGTCGACGCGGGCCGGTCGGGCGCGGGCGGCGCGGTCGGGGGCTCGGCGCGGCGGGCGCCCTCGATCGGGGTCGGGCCGGTCATCGCCCTGCAGCGCGTGGGCGACGAGCACGGGCACGGTGGGCGCCGTCAGGACGGGCGACCAGCGCGCCGACCGGGTACCAGGCCCCGGTCACGACCATCGCCTGGCCGACGAGGATCGCGAGCGCCGTCCCGGTCGCGGCCGAGAGCACGAAGCGCTCGGCCATCGAGCGCGCGCGCAGGAACCCGGCGATCGCCCAGCCGGGCCCGAGCAGCAGGAACACGCTCGTGACGACGATGCGCACGTCCTCGAGCAGGTCGGCGCGGGCGTCGACCAGCGCGTAGACCACCGCGACGAGTCCGAGCCCGGCGAGCAGTGCGGGCACCACGCGGCGCGGGTCGCCCGCGGGCAGCGCGGGCCGGGGGCCGGCCGGGCGGCGTCGGTGGTCGGACCCGAGGTCACGACGCGATCCCCTCGCGGTAGGCGGTCGGACGCTCACCGCGACGGCTCCGCGACGTGCAGCGGGCGAGCGGCGTCGGGCGCAGGTAGTGGGCGCGCGGTGCGCCCGGCCACCCCGCCGGTCGGCGAGCGGCCGCGGACCGAGCGCGCGCCCGGGCGGCGCCGAGCTCGCGGCGCAGCCGCCGCGGGCAGCACCGTCGCGGTGTAGGAGCGCTCGCTCGCGAGCGCCGGGCCGGCACCCGCGGCGCGGGCGAGCACGGCCTTCGACAGGCCCTCGGCCCACGACCGGCGCAGCAGGTAGCGCCACCCGGTGCGGTCGTCGGAGACGCGGTGGTCGACCACGGCGGCGGGCTCGAGCAGGATCCGCGCGGCCGGGTCGTGCGCCCGCAGGCGCAGGCAGAGCTCGGTCTCCTCGCAGCCCAGCGGGATCGTGCCCACGCGGCCCATGTCCTCGGCGAAGCCGCCGACGGCGGTGAACACCGACCGCCGGAAGGACATGGAGCAGCCCATGAGGTTGCGCACCTCGACCGTGTCGTCCGCCCCGATCCCCGCGGGGTGCTGGCCGGTGTAGGTACAGCCCACGACCCACCAGAGCTCGGGCGGCAGCACCGCCGGCCGCCCGACGCGGGCGCCGGGCCAGCGCGGGACCGCGACGCCGCCGACGGCCGCGACCGCGTCGTCGGCGTAGGGCGCGAGCAGAGCCGCCAGCCAGCCGGGCCGCGCGGCCGCGTCGTCGTCGAGGAACGCCACGACCTCGACGACCCGGGTGGCCGGGGCCGGCGAGGTGGTCCAGCGCGGTGTTGCGGGCGCCGGAGAGGCCCTGGCGCCGCGCGTTCTCGAGCACGGTCACGGCGGGGTCGACCGCGTCTCGCAGGACCCGCGGCGAGCTCCGCGTTGTGGTCGACGACGACGACCACCTCGGCCGGGGCGGGCTCCTGGCGGCGGGCGGACGCGACGGCGTCGAGCAGGTCGGCCCACCGACGCTCGGTGTAGGCGCAGACGACGACGGCGCTGCTCGGCGTGCTCATGCCGCCGGCTCGGGGGCCCGGTGCACGGTCAGCATCTGCCGGCAGGCCCGGTCGGCGGGCGAGAGGTCGGCGAAGGCGCCGACGAGGGGGACGTCGTCGACCGGGGCCGTGGTGGCCTCGTCCTCGACGGTCTCGAACCCGGCGCCGGCGAACAGGGCCCGCCACTCGGGGCGCTGCACGCGGTTGAAGTACTGCACGTCGTTGTCGAACCAGCGCCGCCACGTCTTCTCGTCGTAGCGGTAGTAGTTCTTCGGCGACATCGCGGTGTCGAAGTAGTGGTAGTGGTCGACGAGGTCGATCTGGTGGATCGCGTGCCCGCCGGGGCGCAGCAGCGTCCGCGCGCGCTCGAGGTACTCGGGCAGGCCGGCCGCGGGAACGTGCTCGAGGACGTCGGCCGAGACCTCGAGGGCGTAGCCGGGCTCGAGGCCCGCGAGCATGCCGGTCGGGTCGACGACGTGGTCGAAGCCGAGCGCGGCGTAGATGCCCGCGAAGTCGGGGGCCCGCAGGGCGGCGTCGGCCAGCTCGAGCGCCCGGGCCCGTCGGGCCGGGTCGACGGCGGTGGCCGGGTCGGCGAGGTGGTCGCGGTAGCCCTCGAGGTAGGTCCGGTAGGCGCCCAGCAGGCGGTTGTCGCAGACGTCGTACAGCGTCACGCGCACGTCGTGGTGCAGGGCCAGCACGGTGGCCTCCCAGTGCACCCAGCCGGTACCGATCTCGAGCACGCGGTCGCCCGGCGCGAGGACGTCGTAGCGCTCGCAGAGGCGCAGCAGCCGGTCGGCGCGGTCGAGGTAGCGCTGCGGCAGCCCGCCCGCGACGCGCATCCGCTCGAGCGCGACGTTGCCGAGGCGGCGGTAGAGGCGGCGACCGGAGCTGGTGGCGGAGAAGGCCTTGGACGCGGCCGCGACGCCGGCGTACTTGAGCACGATGTCCTCGCTGGGCTGGGCTGGTTCGGTGGGCGGGCTGCGGGAGGGAGCGGGTCAGGCGACCCGTGTCCGATGATCGTTGGGTCGCGCCGCCGGACGTCGAGGGGCGTCACGGCCGCCGATTCGATCGTCCCGAGGTGGACTGCGTTTCGGTCGGCGTGCCGCTGCGGTCCGCCGGCGGTGACGTCGCACACGTGCGCGGCACCGACGGAGGGCGGGACGGACGCCGGGCGGCGCACGCTCTCGCGGGCCAGGGTGCGCAGCACACGGAAGCCGTCGGCGAACGTCCGGAGGTTGGTGGTGCCGTGGATGCGCTCGCGCTCGACGCTGGCGACTTCGGTCACGCGCGCGCCGGCGGCGGCGAAACGGCAGGTCAGCAGCGTCTCGATCTCGAAGCCGTCGCCCCAGAGCATGACGCCGGCCTCGGCGGCGCGCCCGGTCTCGGGCAGGCGCAGCAGCGGGAGGAGGTCGGCCCAGAACGCGTTGTAGCCGTAGCACAGGTCGGTGTACCGGGCGCCGGAGCACGACGTTGGCGAGGCGTTGAGCCCGCGTTGCCCGCGCGGCGCAGGCGGGTGATGTCCTCGCTGCCCGCCTGGACGTCCTCGTCGCGGGACGCGCGAACCGGGTGCCCTTGGCGACGTCGGCGCCGGCGGTCAGCGCGGCCACGAACGCCGGGATCTCCGCGGGTCGGCCGATCCGTCGGCGTCGAACATGACGATGACGTCGCCGGTCGCGGCCGGCGAAACCGCAGGCCAGGCGTTGCCCTTGCCCTTGCGGGTCTGCTGCACGATCAGCGCGTCGGGCCGGAGGCGGCGCGTCACCGCGATCGTGTCGTCGGTGGAGTGCCCGTCGACCAGCACGACCTCGTGGTCGGCGGGCAGCGCGGGCAGGACGATCTCCAGGTTGCGCGCCTCGTTGCGGGCGGGCACGACCACGGACACGCGGGGCGTGAGGGGCCTGGTCACGGTGACTCCTCGATGTATCTCGCAGAGAGTGAACGTCGTTCGAGGTTCAACTCCCCGAACGGGCTAAGCAAACACTGAAGTAGCGTGCGATGGGCGAGCGTTCGGGGCAGATCTCGCGGCCTCTCACAAGTGGCGTTGTCGCGTCGATGCCGGGCGCGACCGCGCGTCATCCCGTCGGACGAACACCACCGTGCACGGGCCGTTCGGTGAGCGTTCAACCATCGTGAGCCGGGTCGCATCGCACCGGCTGCGAGCTGGGCGACCCCGCCCTCGTAGACTGGCCGGACCACTTCGGCGAGGGTCGCGCGGCGACCGTGATCGACGCGGTGCGCACGGCGTGCGGCTCGTCCGCGCGCGGCGCCGCCCGGTCGCGGTCGGAGGTCCGTGGACCGCGAGCGCCCCGCCGGCCGCCGCACGCATCGAGGAGCCGCACCACCATGGCCGAGGTCCGCATCCAGGCCGAGTCCCGCACCGAGTTCGGCAAGGGTGCGGCGCGCCGCACCCGCCGGGCCGGCAAGATCCCTGCTGTCCTCTACGGGCACGGCACCGACCCCGTGCACCTCGCGTTCGACACCGTCGAGTTCGCCGCGGTGCTGCGCGAGAACGGGCGCAACGCCGTGCTCACCGTGTCCGGGGCCGGGTCGCCCCAGCTCGCGCTGACCAAGACCGTCACGCGCGACCCGATCAAGGGTCACATCGAGCACGTCGACCTGCTCGTGGTCCGGCGCGGCGAGAAGGTCCAGGTCGACGTCCGCGTCGTCATCCTCGGCGAGGCCGCGTCGGGCACGCTGGTCTTCCAGAACGAGGACACGCTGACCGTCGAGGCCGACGCCCTCAACATCCCCGAGGAGATCACCGTCGTCATCGAGGACGCCGAGATCGGCACCCAGTTCCTCGCCGGCGACATCCGCCTGCCCGACGGCGCCACCCTGCTCTCCGACCCGGAGCTCCTCGTCGTCAACGTGACCGAGGCGCCGACCGAGGACGGCATGGAGGAGGAGATCGACGCCGAGGGTGCGGGCGTCGAGGAGGACGCGCCCGAGGACGAGGCCGCCGAGACCGGCGAGGCCTCCGAGGCGGCGTCGGCGACGCCTCCGACGACGCGGCGCGGGCGACTCCGAGGAGGGCTGAGGATGACCGGCGCCGCCCCCGGGTCGCCCGTGCTGGTCGTCGGCCTGGGCAACCCGGGGGCGGAGTACGCCGGCACCCGCCACAACGTCGGCTTCGACGTCGCCGACGTCCTGGCCCGCCGCATCGGCGGCCGCTTCTCGGCGCACAAGCGCTCCGGCGCCGACGTGGCCGAGGGCCGCCTGGCCGGGCGCCGGGCGGTGCTCGCGAAGCCCCGCGGCTACATGAACCTCTCGGGCGGCCCCGTCGCGAACGCCGCCCGCTTCTTCTCCGTCGAGCCGACCGACGTCGTGGTGGTCCACGACGACCTCGACCTCGACTTCGGCGTCGTGCGCCTCAAGCGCGGCGGCGGCGAGGGCGGGCACAACGGCCTGCGCTCGATCTCGAAGTCGCTCGCCACGAAGGACTACCTCCGCGTGCGCTTCGGCATCGGCCGGCCCCGGGGCCGCCAGGCCCCGGCCGACTCCGGGCTCACGCGCGGGGCGGCGCCCGAGCGCCGCGAGCTCGACGTGTCGGTCGAGCTCGCCGCCGACGCGGTCGAGTCGCTCCTCGAGCTCGGCCTCGAGGCGGCGCAGAACAAGCTCCACTGAGTCCTCGCGGCGGCGCTCAGGCGGCGCGGGCGAGCCGGCGCGGGGCCGGGCGCGATGACCCGGGACGGCGGGGCGGCCGGCGCGGAACGAGCGGATCGAGGCCGCCGCGGGTGGCGAGCCACTCGCGGCCGATCGTGCGCAGGACGCGCGTCCCGTCGGCGAAGGTCCGCAGGTTGCTCTCGCCGTGGATGCGCTCGCGCTCGACGCTGCGGACCTCGGTGACCTGCGCGCCCGCGGCGACGAACCGGCAGGTCAGCAGCGTCTCGATCTCGAACCCGTCGCCCCAGCGCATCGTGTTCGGCGGGACGGTACGGGCGGGGTCGTCGACGGCGGGCAGGCGCAGCAGCGGCAGCAGGTCGGCCCAGAAGGCGTTGTAGCCGTAGCAGAGATCGGTGTAGCGCGCGCGCAGGGCGCGGTTGGCGAGCGTGCGCAGGGCCGCGTTGCCCGAGCGCCGCAGCCAGGTGATGTCGAGACTGCCCGCCTCGTCGGACGGGGCGAATCGGGTGCCCTTGGCGACGTCGGCGCCCGCGGTCAGGGCACCCACGAACGCCGGGATCTCCGCGGGGTCCGCCGAGCCGTCGGCGTCGAGCATCACGATCACGTCGCCCGACGCCGCCGCGAACCCGCACGCGAGGGCGTTGCCCTTGCCCCTGCGGGTCTGCTGCACGATCACCGCGTCGGGACGCAGGCGCTGCGTCACGGCCACGGTGTCGTCGACCGAGCTCCCGTCGACCAGCACGATCTCGTGCTCGCGGTCGAGGAGCGGGAGGACGATCTCAGGTTGCGCCCCTCGTTGCGTGCGGGCGACGACGGGACGACCACGAGACCGGGGCCAGCAGGGGGCCGAGTGACGGTGAACGCTCCAGATACAGATCGTGACGCATCAGGACCACAACACCGTCAGTCGAACGGGTGAAGGAGACCCACCGATCGCTTTCGGAGCCTTCACCACATCGGGCTAACGATCGGCGTGCCGTCGGCGATGACGTCACATCGATCGCAACGACGATGTCGTTCCACGGCGCGCCATTCAGGCGTCCCTCGACCGATCCCTGACCGTTCGCCTGAGACCCCGGCAGCGTCACTCCTGCCAGGTGACCCCTGAACCATCGATCGTCACCGGGAGTCACAGTCGACCGCGCGCGTCCGTCCTTCAACGACACCCGCCCCTCAGAGGTGACGCGAACACCGGGACGGTGACGATCCGCTACCACGCAACGGCGCCGCCGGACGGAGAGGCCGATGACCGAGGCGAGGGTGCCCGACGGCGGCCCCGGCGGCGACGCCCCCACCCGCGCCCACCGGCGTCGCGGCGACCACCCCGCGCCCGAGTAGGCGCCGGAGCGCCGGACGCCCGACCGGCACGGTCGCGAGCGTCAGTGCGACCGGGACGACGCGGCGACCGGCGGCACCCGCGACGGCAGGCGGCGCCGGCCGCGCTCGCGTCGCACGCTGGTTCGGAGCCAGGCCTCCCCGCCGGTCGGCCCGGCGCTCACGGGGCGTCGCGCTCGACGCTCGCGAGCCAGGCCTCCTCGAGCTCCTCGCGCTCGATCTGCAGGGCCTTGAGCTCGGTGTTCAGCTCGAGCAGCCGCCCGGGCTCGGTCGCCGCCGCGGCGAGCTGCTCGTGGCAGCCGGCCTCACGGCTCGCGATCTTCCAGCCGCCGCTCGAGGCGCGCGCCGCCTCCTTGCGCGCCGCGCGCCGCTCGCCCTCGGAGCGCCCGCCCGCGGCGCCGGCCGGTTCCGACCGAACGGCACCATCGGTCGCTCTAGCCGACCGGGGGTGCCCTTCGGTCGCAGCGGCGGTCCCCGCGGCGCGGCGGCGCAGGTACTCCTCGATGCCGCCGGGCAGGTCGGTGATGCGCCCGTCGCCGAACAGCGCCACCGTCCGGTCGCAGACGCGCTCGGTGAGGTAGCGGTCGTGGCTGACCAGCACGAGCGTGCCCGGCCAGCCGTCGAGCAGGTCCTCGAGCTGCTGGAGGGTGTCGACGTCGAGGTCGTTGGTGGGCTCGTCGAGCAGCAGCACGTTGGGCTCGGTCATCAGCAGCCGCACCAGCTGCAGGCGCCGCCGCTCGCCGCCGGAGAGGTCGGACACCGGGGTCCACTGGCGGGCGGCGGGGAACCCGAAGCGCTCGGCGAGCTGCGAGGCCGTCTGCTCGTACTTGCCGATGGTGACGCGCTCGGCGATGTCCTCGACGGCCTGCAGCACGCGGAGGTGCATCGGCAGGGCCATGTCCTTCTTCCCCGTCGCCCCGCTCGCCCCGTCGAGATCCTGCGAGAGGTGCGCCATCCGGACCGTCGTGCCCTCGACGCGCTTGCCGCCGTCGAGGTCGCGCTCGCCCCCGACCGCGCGCAGCAGCGAGGTCTTGCCCGACCCGTTCACCCCGACGATGCCGATCCGGTCGCCCGGGCCGATCCGCCAGGTCTGGCGGTCGACGAGCGTGCGGGGCGGCGTGGACGGCACCTGCAGCGTCGCGTCCTCGAGCTCGACCACGGTGCGCCCGAGGCGGTGCTTGGCCATCGTCACGAGCTCGACGGTGTCGCGCGGCTCGGGGACGTCGGCGATGAGCGCCTCGGCGGCCTCGACGCGGTAGCGCGGCTTCGACGTGCGCGCCTGGGGTCCGCGGCGCAGCCAGGCGAGCTCCTTGCGCGCGAGGTTGCGCCGGCGCTGCTCGGCGGCGTCGGCGAGGCGGGCGCGCTCGGCCCGGGCGAAGATCCAGTCGCCGTAGCCGCCCTCGTACTGCTCGACCCGGCCGTCGACGACCTCCCAGGTCCGCGACGCCACGGTGTCGAGGAACCAGCGGTCGTGGGTGACGACGACGAGCGCGGTGCGGCGGGCGAGCAGGTGCTCGGCGAGCCAGCCGACGCCCTCGACGTCGAGGTGGTTGGTCGGCTCGTCGAGCACGAGCAGGTCGAGGTCCTGCACGAGTGCCGCGGCGAGGGCGATGCGCTGGCGCTCGCCGCCGGAGAGGCCCTCGACCGACGCGTCGAGGCCGCGCCCGCCGCCCGGGCGCAGGCCCTCCATCACCGCACGCGACCGCGGCTGCGCCGCCCACTCGTGGTCGGGGACGTCGGCGCCGAGCACGGCCTCGCGCACCGTCGCGCCCTGCGGCGCCGACTGCTGGGTGACCGTGGCCATGCGCAGCCCCCGCACCGGGCTCACCCGTCCCGCGTCGGCCTCGAGCCGCCCGCCGAGGACGGAGATCAACGTCGACTTGCCGCCGCCGTTGCGCCCGACGACGCCGATGCGGTCGCCGTCGTCGACGCCGAGCGAGACGCCGTCGAGCACGGGCTTCGGCCCGCCGAACCCGATCGAGACGGCTTCGAGGTTGACGAGGTTCGCCACGTGCGCCTTTCGCTGTCTTCGGACCGGGTCAGGCGTACGCGCCGGGACCCGGATCGGTCGGCCCCGGGCCCCGACCGCCGTGGGGCGGGCGGGGGCCGGGGTCGCGCGGGTCGCCGTCGACGACCCGGGCGCCGGGGACGGGCCCGTGGGCCACGCGGACCGTGCGGCAGACACCGACCCCGGCGAGCTCCGCGGCCACCCGGACCGCCGCCGCCGCGTCGGTGCAGAGGAACGCGCACGTGGGTCCGGAGCCCGACACGACGCCCGCCAGCGCGCCGGCGTCGACCCCGGCCCGCAGCGTGCGACGCAGGTGGGGGGCGAGGCTGACCGCCGCCGCCTGCAGGTCGTTGCCGAGCAGCAGGGCGAGCGCGTGGGCCTCGCCGGACGCCAGCGCCTCCAGCAGCGGCTCGACGTCACCGACGCGGCGCGGCCCCGCGGCGCCCCCGGCACCGGCCTCGGCGCGCAGCCGGTCGAGCTCGCCGAACACCCGCGGGGTCGACAGGCCGTCGGACTGCAGCGCCACGACCCAGTGGAACGTGTGACGGGCCAGCACCGGCACCAGGCGCTCGCCCCGCCCGGTACCGAGCGCGGTGCCCCCGTGCAGCGCGAACGCGACGTCGGAGCCGATCTCGGCCGCGATCTCGACGAGCGCCTCGCGCCCGAGGTCGAGGCGCCACAGCGTCGAGCAGGCGAGCAGCGTGCCCGCGGCGTCGGCGCTGCCACCGGCCATGCCCCCGGCGACCGGGATGGCCTTGCGCAGGGCGATGCGCACGTCGGGGTCGCGGCCCGCGTGACGGGCGAGGGTCTCCGCGGCGCGCCAGGCGAGGTTCGTGCCGTCGGTCGGCACGCCCACGGTGTCGTGGTCGTCGCCCACCAGCTCGATGCCGGCCTCGACCGCGCCGGGGAGCGCGGGGACGACGGTGACGTCGTCGACGAGGTTCAGCGCCTGGAAGACGGTGACGAGCTCGTGGTAGCCGTCGGGGCGCAGGTCGCCGACGGCGAGGTGGAGGTTGACCTTCGCCGGGACGCGCACGGTGACCGGGGCTCCGACGGCTGACAGCACCCTCCCAGGATACGGACCGCCCCGGCTCATCCCGGCCTCTGCGCGGCAAGGGTGGCGTACGCCGCGACGTCGAGGGTCTCCCCGCGCGCCCGCGGGTCGAGCCCGGCCGCGCGGATCGCCTCCTCGGCGGCGCGGGCGAGCCCGCCCAGCCCGACAACGCCGCCCGCAGGCCCTTGCGGCGCTGGGCGAACGCCGCGTCGACCACGGCGAAGACGGCGGCGCGGTCGGCGCCGGCGGGCGGGTCGTGGCGGGTGAAGGCGACGAGCCCCGAGTCGACGCCCGGCACCGGCCAGAACACGGCGCGGGGTACCGGGCCGGCGCGGCGGGCGTCGGCCCACCAGGCGAGCTTCGCCGAGGGCGCGCCGTAGGCCCGCTCGCCCGGCCCGGCGGCCAGCCGGTCGGCCACCTCGGCCTGCACCATCACCAGGCCCCGCTCGAGGCTGGGCAGCTCGGCGAGCAGGTGCAGCACGACGGGCACCGCGACGTTGTAGGGCAGGTTGGCCACGAGCGCCGTCGGGGCCGCGGGCAGGTCGTCGGCCCGCACGCGCAGCGCGTCGGCCGTGACGACGTCAGCGACCGCCCGGCGCGCGGTCCTCGACCGTGCGGGGCAGCCGCCCGGCCAGCACCGGGTCGATCTCGACGGCCACCACCGGGGCCTGCTCCAGCAGCGCGAGGGTCAGCGACCCGAGGCCGGGGCCGACCTCGAGGACGACGTCGTCGGCGTCGAGGTCGGCCTGGCGCACGATGCGGCGCACCGTGTTGGCGTCGTGGACGAAGTTCTGCCCGAGCCGCTTGGTCGGGCGCAGCCCGAGCTCCTCGGCCAGCGCCCGGACGTCGGCGGCGCCGAGCAGGCGGACGGGATCGTCGATGTGACGCGGCCCGTCCGGATCAGGAGACGCCGCAGGACGGCCAGGCGCCGAACCCGCCGCGGTCCTTGCGCACCTTCTCGGCGACCGAGATCTGCTCCTCCTTGGAGGCCAGATCGGGGCGCGAGGCGAAGGCCGACCCGCCGTAGGCCTTCCAGGTCTGCTTGTCGAACTGGATGCCGCCGTAGTAGCCGTTGCCGGTGTTGATGCTCCAGTCGCCGCCCGACTCGCACTCGGCGATCCGGTTCCACTTGGCGATGTTGGCGACGGCGGGCTTCGGCTTGGCCTTCGTGCCCCTGGCGATGGTCCCGGCCACCGGGGCCTGGGTGACCCGGGCGGGGCCGAGCTGGTCGCGCCCGGTCTCGCGACCGTTGGTCGATCGCACGTTCCAGTCGGTGACCTGCTCGCCGGCGGTGCCGGGCTGGAGCACGCGGGTCTTGCCCTGCTCGAGGGTCGGGTCGTTCACCGTCCGCATGGGCGGCGCGATCGGCGCGGTCTCGCTGACGCGGTTCGTGGCGTTGCGGGTGACGACGACGGTCGAGCCGGGGTTGACACCGCCGGAGACGACGTCGGCCGGACCCATGGCGACGCCCTGCTCGCGCAGGAGGTCGGCGGGGCTCGCCGCGACCGTGCTCACCGGGCGGGGCGCGCCGCCCCCGTCGGCCAGCATGACCGTCTTCGGCGTCTTGAGGTCGAGGTGCATGCCCTCGGCCGGGATCGCCGCCGCCATGGGCGTCGAGGCCACCAGCTGGTGCATCGGCACGCCGAGCTGGCGCAGGGCGTCCTCGACGGTGCGCGCGGTGGTGGTGATCTGCTGCTGCTTGCCGTCGACGACGAGGTTCACGTCGCGCGCCGTGTTGACGACGATCCGGTCGCCGTCGGCGATCTCGGCGTTCGGGCCCGGCGCGAGCTGGTCGTCGGGACCGATCTCGACGTCGGCGCTGTCGAGCGCGCCGGCCGACGGTGCCGGAGAAGGTGTGCACGGTCTGGTCGACCCCGTCGACCGTGACCGTGACCTCCTTGTCGAGCGCGACGGCGGTGCTCCCGCCGGCGGCGAGCGCGAGCAGGGCGACGGCGACCGTGCCCTTGGCGAGGTTCCCGGTCCGCGACCGGTGTCGGTGGCGAGGGCGCTCGCGTCGTCGGCCCGCCTCGAGACCCGCGGGCGCCGAGCGCTCGTCGAGGGCCGTGGCCCGCGCGCGCTCGAGCTCGTCCCACTCGTCGAGGTCGGGCAGCGCGATGGGCCCGGACGGGTGCTGGGGCGCGACCGTGCGGTCGTCGACGTCGTGACCGGTCATGACCGGCAGCGGGCCGGTGATGTCGTCGGCCCAGGCCGGCAGCGGGCCGGTCGGCTCGCGCTCGTCGAACCAGCCGTCGCGTCGCGGGGCGAGAGCGGTGTCGGTACTCATCGCACGGTCTCCGGGGAGCCGGGCACGGAGAAGGAGAACACAGCCACGGGGAGCGTCCACATCGTCGTACCTCCGGGCAGGAACCGCGCCCTCGTGGAGCACCGCACAGCGGCGTGGGGACCTCCACCGGTCGGGACCCGGGCGACCCGGCTACGTGCCTGTCGGACGCCGGGGGTGGTTCCATCCCGGCCAGTCACGGCACGGTAACGGTTCGGGTGTCAGCGCCATCAAGTCGACCCGACCGTGTTGCGCCGAGCGGCTGTCCGCACACGCCGAACGTCCACTCGGGGTGTGCGTCACACCACTGGAGCAGCGATCGGCGGTTGATCGGCGAGCCGGAAGGCCCGATCGGCGTTCTCGGCCGTCGCCCGCGCCAACCCGATCGGGTCCTCGTCACGGAGCTCCGCGAGGTCCCGCAGCGTGTAGGGGACGCAGTAGGGCTCGTTCGGCCGCCCGCGGAACGGGTGCGGCGTGAGGAACGGCGCGTCGGTCTCGCACAGCAGCAGCTCGGCCGGTGCGGCGGCCGCCGCGCGACGCAGCTCGCCCGCGTTGCGGAACGTCACCGTTCCCGACAGCGAGAGGTACCAGCCCTCGGCGGCGCACCGGCGCGCCAGGTCCTCGCCGCCGGAGAAGCAGTGGAACACCACCGTCTCCGGGGCGCCCTCGCCGGCGAGCACGTCGAGGATCGCGTCGTGGGCCTCGCGGTCGTGGATCACCAGCGGCAGACCGGCCCGCTTCGCGAGGTCGATGTGCCAGGCGAACGCCTCGCGCTGGACGTCGAGGGCGGCGCAGTCGTCGCGGCGCGTCGTCCAGTAGTCGTCGAGGCCGGTCTCGCCGACGGCCACGACCCGCGGGCGCCCCGCCAGCTCCTCGATCTCGGCACGCGCGGCGTCGTCGAGGTCGCGGCTGCGCGTGGGGTGCAGGCCGACCGCGGCGAACACCCGGGCGTCGGTGCCCGCCGCCCAGGCGGCCCACCGGGCGGAGGCGAGGTCGTCGGCGGTGGTGACCATCGCCGCCACGCCGGCCCCGCTGGCCCGGTCGAGCAGGCGGCCGCCAGCGTCGCGGGGTCCGCGCGCCGCAGGCGTCGAGGTGGGTGTGGGCGTCGACGACCCCCACGTCGCCGAGGGGCTCTGCGGCGGGCGGCGGGTCGTGGCGGTCGGAACGGCCCTTACCCACCGTTGATCGGGGCCCACTCCGGGCCCGTCTCGCCCAGGGCGGGGTCGAGCTTGGTGAACAGCGGCGTGGGCTTCGCGAGCGGCCGGCCCACCGTCACCGGGGTCGAGGCCCAGCGCGCCTGCTCGGCGGCGTAGTCGCCGGTCAGCACCGAGTGGCTGGTGCCCATGCCGGTGTCGCCCGCGTCCTCGCGGTGCGGCTGCGCCGCCCACACGCCGTCGCCGCCGAGGGCCTCGTGGACCTTCTGCGCGGCGTGCGGCAGGAACGGCGTCAGCAGCGTGTTCGCGTCCTGCACGACCTGCAGCGCGGTGTGCAGGATCGTGTCGCGGCGGGCCGGGTCGTCCTTGCGCTTCCACGGCTCCTGGTGCGAGAGGTAGGCGTTCGCCGAGCCCACCACCCGCATCGCCTCGCCGATCGCCTGCTTGAAACGGCTGTGGGCGAGGTGCGCGCCGACGACGTCGAACGCCGCGCGCGACTGGGCGAGCAGCTCGGCGTCGGCCGGGTCGGGCGCCGTCGGCTCGGGGATCGCGCCGACGTTCTTGTGCGCGAGCGAGATCGAGCGGTTGACGAGGTTGCCCCACTCGTTGGCGAGCTCGAAGTTGGTGCGCCGGACGAACTCGTCCCAGGTGAAGTCGGTGTCCTGGTTCTCCGGGCCCGCCACCGCGATGAAGTAGCGCAGCGCGTCGGGGCCGAACTCGCGCAGGAAGTCGCCGACGTAGATGACGGTCCCGCGGCTGGTGGAGAACTTGGAGCCGCTCATCGTGAGGAACTCCGAGCTGACGACCTCGGTGGGCAGGTTGAGCCGCCCGAACGACCCGACCTCGCCGCCGCGGTCGCCCGCGCCGTTGTGCCCGAGCAGGAACGCCGGCCACATCACCGAGTGGAAGGTGATGTTGTCCTTGCCCATGAAGTAGTAGGCCCGCGCGTCCGGGTCGCACCACCAGTCCTGCCAGGCGTCGGGCTTGCCGACGCGCTGCGCCCACTCGACCGACGCCGAGAGGTAGCCGATGACGGCGTCGAACCAGACGTAGAAGCGCTTCATCGGCGCGTCGCGCCAGCCGTCGAGCGGGATCGGCACGCCCCAGTCGAGGTCGCGGCTGATCGCGCGCGGCTTGAGGTCCTCGGCGAGGCGCTTCGAGAAGTTCAGGACGTTGGGGCGCCAGTGCGTGCGCGTGTCGAGCCAGTCGCCGAGCGAGCCGGAGAACGCGGGCAGGTCGAAGAGCAGGTGCTCGGTCTCGACGAACTGCGGGGTCTCGCCGTTGATCCGGCTGCGCGGCGCGATGAGGTCGGCGGGGTCGAGCTGGTTGCCGCAGTTGTCGCACTGGTCGCCGCGCGCGCTCGGGTACGAGCAGATCGGGCAGGTGCCCTCGATGTAGCGGTCGGGGAGCGTGCGTCCGGTGGACGGGCTCACCGCGCCGAGCGTCGACTCGGTCCGGACGTAACCGTTGTCCCACACCGCCGTGAACAGGTCCTGGGTGACGCGGTGGTGGTTGTCGGTGGTGGTGCGCGTGAACAGGTCGTAGGACAGGCCGAGGCCGACGAGGTCGTCCTGGATCACCCGCGAGTAGCGGTCGACGAGCTCGCGGGGCGTGGTGCCCTCGGCGTCGGCCTGCACCTGGATCGGGGTGCCGTGCTCGTCGGTGCCCGAGACCATCAGCACCCGGTTGCCGACCATCCGCTGGTAGCGGGAGAAGACGTCGGAGGGCACACCGAACCCGGACACGTGGCCGATGTGCCGGGGGCCGTTGGCGTAGGGCCACGCCACGGCGGTCAGCACGGACTCGCTCATGGGGCCATTGTCCCGGCCGGTGTCCACCGCCTTCGCGGCGGCCGGACCGTGCCCGGCGCGAGTTGTGCGGAACGGCCCCACGGCGTCGCCGTGGCTCCCTACCGTGCTCGTCATGGGGGATGCGGCGCCCGGCCACGACGGCCTCATCGACCTCGCGGCGCTCGCGCGCGAGGCCGCGGCGGCCCGCGAGCGCTGGCGCGCCGTCGAGACGGCCGTCGCCCGGGTGCGGGTCGGGCGTTCCTCCCCGGCGGCGAGGTGCACGTGACCGTCGACGCCGACGGGCGGCTCGCCGACGTGCGCTTCGGCGACCGCGTGCGCACCACCGCGCCCGACCGCCTCGCCGAGCTGCTGCTCGCCGCCGTGCGGGCGGCGCAGGGGGCGCTGGTCGACGAGGTCGCGTCCGTCGTCGACGACGCGGTCGCCGACGCCGTCGGGGTCGTCGGCGCCCGAGACCGCCGCGCGCTGCTCGACGCCTACCGCCGCCGGTTCCCGCCCCCGGCCGCGGTCGACGCGGCCGGGTCGGCGCCCACCGCCGCCGCGTCGTGGTTGCGGTGAGCACGCCGGGGTTCGCCTCCGACGACGCCGGGCTGCGACGGCGCGGGCGGGCCGTCGCCGCTGTCGCCGACGCGCTGCGCGACGCGTCCGGGGCCGCCGACGTCGCCGGCTGCGCCCGACGCGTTCGGGCTGCTCTGCGGCTTCTTCCCCGCCCTGCTCGACCCGGTCAGCCAGGCGCGGGCGGCGCTCGTCCGGGCCGCCGAGGCGTGCGACGACACCGCCCGCGAGCTCGGCACCGCGGCGTTCACCGCCTTCACCGACGACCGACGACGCGGCGCCGCCGGGTTCGGCCGATGAGCGCCGCCCGCCCGCGCCGCGCCCGCCGCGCGCCCGCCCGCCGGCCCTCGCCCGCACCGCTGGTCGCGCCGCGCGAGGACTCGACGACGCGCGACCTCCGGCGTCCCCGCTGATCGAGACCGGCGACGCGCTGCACGACGCGATCGCCTCCGGGTCGTGGCGCGACGGCGCCCTCGCCGGGCTCGGGTTCGGCATCGAGGCTCGCCACCGCCGCGCTCGACCCCCTCGGCGCACTCGCCGCCGCCGGCATCGGGTGGCTCATGGAGCACGTCCGGCCGCTGTCCGACCTCCTCGACCGGCTCACCGGCGACCCCGACGCCGTCGCCGCGCAGGCCCGGACGTGGCGCAACGTCGCCGTGGCCGTCCGCGCCGCGGGCGACGAGATGGGGCGGGTCGCCGCGCCGGGCGACGACTGGACGGGCGACGCCGCCGACGCCTTCGCCCGCGCCGCCAGCGCCCGTACCGCGGAGATCCGCGCCTCCGCCGTGGTCGCCGACGCGCTGGGCGCCGCCGTCGAGGGCGCCGGCTCGCTCGTGTCGCTGGTCCGCGAGGTGGTCCGCGAGCTGATCGCCCAGCTCGTGGCGACGCTCGTCGTGCGCGTGCCGCAGTGGGCGCTCGAGGAGGTCGGCTCGCTCGGCCTGGCCACCCCGCACGTCGTCGCCTCGGCCGTCGCCGTCATCGCGAAGGTCACCACGCGGGTCGTCCGGCTCACCGAGGGCCTCGTCCGCTCCCTGCGCCGCCTCGGCGACCTCGTCTCCGAGCTCCTCGACCTGGCCCGCCGCCTCGTCGCCCGCGGCCCCGTCCCCACCGCGACCTCCGCCGCCCCGACCGTCCCCGCCCGCGCCACGCCCGCCTCGACCTCGCGCGCGCGGAGGTCGACACGGTGTCCACCCCCGCCCGCGCCGCCGAAGTCCCGGCCCACCCCATCGGGCCCGGGCCCCGGCACGCGCCCCGCCGGTGCGCCCGCCCAGGCCCCGCGGCCGGCCCCCCCCCCCACCCCCCACCCCGAGCGCCGCGCCGCCTCGAGCAACGGGCCGCGCTCGCCCGGCGCATCCGGTCCGCCCTCGAACCGGAGCCCCCGACCCGTCCCGCAGCCGCACCGCCACCCCTCGGCGAGGGTCTACCCCCGGTCGCTCCCGGCGCGAAGACACTGGTCGACCGCATCCCCGAGAATCGGGTCACCCGCGGCGCCGACGGTCTCATCGACGAGATCGACGGTCGCCCCTATCGCGACGTCATCCGCGACCTGACTCGACAGCGTGCGGAGGAGACCTGGGGCACGGCGCAGGCGGCGAAGGAGCTGTCGGCCAAGAGCGTGGGCAACGCGGCGTCCGTCGCCGTCGACCGGAGAACCGGCGCGATGGTCGAGGCGACCAACGGACGCAAGGGCGCCATCCTCCAGGAGGCTCACCCCGAACTCCGGCGACGGTACGACGATCTCCTCGCGAACGGCCCGTACCCCGCGTTCGAACGAGACGGCACTCGAGTCCTCGATGCCCGGGGCCAGCCCGCGTCTCGCGAGCACCCACATCCCGATCATCCGTTCCGACATTCGGAGGTGAAGGCGTCGACGGCCTCCTCCGACTGCGCGGCGCCGGGGCCGACCGTGGCGCCCTGCCAGGAACTCGCCGTCGACACCTTCTTCCCGTTCGGCGAAGACGGCGTGCGGCCCGCTCCGTCGTGCGCGAACTGCACGGCGATGATCGGTGAGGCCGTCAGCATCTCCGGTAAGCTATCCCACTTCCCAGGGCCGCCCCCGTGACGGAGGTTTCGGTGACGCGACGAGTTGAGCTGACCGATCTGCGTTCCGACGACAACGGTCTGCACTTCCTCGCAGACGCCAGGTTCACCGGTGAGTCCGTTGAGACCCTGAAGGACGGCTCTCTGCTGTCGCTGACGACCTACCTCAACGGCGTCGAAGAGGGTCCGCACCGGCTCTGGCATCACAACGGAGCCCTCGAGTTCAGCTGCGAGCTGCACGACGGCAACCCTGTCGGCCTCGCTCAGGCCTGGCGTCGCCGACGGCCGTCGCGAGGAGGAGCAGTTCTTCGACGGCAGGGCGCGCTCGTGTGGTCGCGGAGGTGGAACGCCGAGGGCGACCTCGTCGAGGACACCTCACCCACGGCGCGAACGGCCTGACGGCGCTCGCCCGCGGCAGGGTGAGTCGTGAGGACACGCCGGACGTCGACACCACCATCCACGAAGTGAGTCGTGAGGACTCGCTCCGCCGGATCGGGTCTCCCATTCCCGCGCGAGTCCTGAGGACTCACTTCCGTCGGAGTGGGTCGCCTGCCCGGCACAGGTCCCGAGGACTCACTCCTGCCGGAGCGCATCGCCGGCCGGGCACGGCAGGCTGTGCCCGGTGAGCACCCCGAGCGTCGCGGAGGCCGAGGCGGAGCCGCGCCGGCTCGCGGCTGGTCGATCCCCGTCGGGCCGGTCGCGGCACCGCGGACGGTCGCCGGGCTCGACGTCTCGTACGCGGCGCAGGGCGACCGCGTCGTGGCGGCCGCGGTCGTCGTGGACGTGGGCTCGGGTTCGACGGTGGAGGAGGCCGTCGTCGACGGCGTCGCCGACTTCCCCTACGTACCGGGGCTGCTGGCGTTCCGCGAGGTACCGATCCTCCTCGCCGTCCTCGAGCGGCTCGCGGACGCGCCCGACCTGCTCCTGTGCGACGGCCAGGGGATCGCCCACCCGCGGCGGTGCGGGCTGGCCTCCCACCTCGGTGTCGTCGTGGGGCGGCCGTCGGTCGGGTCGGCGAAGAACCCCTACGTCGGCGAGCACGTCGAGCCCGGGCCGCTCCGGGGCGACCGCGAGCCGCTGGTCGACGGCGGCGAGACCGTCGGGGAGGTGCTGCGGACCCGGACCGCACGCGCCCGGTCTACGTCTCCCCGGTCACCTCGTCGGGTGTCACCCAGGCGACGGACGTCGTCCTCGGCGTGACCGGCCGCTACCGCGTCCCCGACCCGATCCGCCTCGCCGACCAGCTCTCGCGCCGGGTGCTCCGGACGCCCTGACCAGGATCTCCTCGAGCTCGACCTACATCGCGCCGAACTGGCGGTCCCCCGCGTCGCCGAGCCCGGGGAGGATGAAGCCGCGCGCGTCGAGCTCGTCGTCGAGCACGGCGGTCACGACCCGGACCGCGGGGTGGGCCGCGCGCAGCCGCTCGACGCCCTCCGGGGCGGCGACGATGCACACGGCGGTGACGTCGTCGGCGCCGCGGCCGGCGAGCAGGTCGATCGTGTGCGCCATCGAGCCGCCGGTCGCGAGCATCGGGTCGAGGACCATGACCGGGCGGCCGGAGAGGTCCTGCGGCAGCGACTCCATGTACGGCGTGGGCTCGAGCGAGCTCTCGTCGCGGGCCATGCCGACGAAGCCCATCACCGCGCCCGGCACCTGCCCGTGCGCGGCCTCGGCCATGCCCAGCCCGGCACGCAGGACGGGCACCAGGACCGGGGGGCTCGCGAGGCGGGCCCCCGTCGTCGTCGCGACGGGGGTCGACACGGGCACGGCGACGGTCGGGGCGTCGCGCAGCGCCTCGTAGACGAGCATGCCGGCGAGCTCGCGGACCGCCGCGCGGAACGTCGCCCGGTCGGTCGCCTCGTCGCGCAGGGTCGTCAGGCGGTCCGCCGCGAGCGGGTGGTCGACCACGAGCAGCATGGGCGCGCAGCCTACGGGCCGACACCGGTCCGGAGACGACGAACGGCCGGCGTCCCCGTCGTGCGGGGGCACCGGCCGTCGGTCGTGTGAGAACGGGTCAGCCGACCTCGGAGGAGTTGCCGCCGTTGTCGTCCGAGGGCGACAGGACCGGCAGGTCGAGGCCGAGGTCCTGGATCGGCACCTGGGTCTTGACGTCGCTGCCGCAGTCGTCGCCGCTACACGTGCGGTCGCGGTCGTCGTCGTTGGCGTTCCACCAATCGTGTCGGACACGGATGACAACGCCGACGCCGACCGGTCAGCGCGCGCTGCGCCGCACGAACTCGGCGACCAGCTCCCCCAGCCGCCCGCCCGCGTCCTCCTGCAGGAAGTGGCCGGCGTCGGCGACGACGGGGTGCGTCAGGCCCGCCGCGCCCGGGACGTGGCGCTCGAGGACCGGTGCCATCGCACCGGTGATCGGGTCGGAGTCGGAGAACGCGACGAGGAACGGCGCGCTCCAGCGCCCGAGCGCCGCCCACGCCGCGCGGTTCGCGGGCGTCTCGGGGTCGTCGGGACGGGTCGGCACGAGCAGCGGCATCGCCCGCGGACCCGCCTTGAAGCTCTCGTCGGGGAACGGCGCGTCGTAGGCGGCGCGGGCGGCGGCATCGAGGCCCCGCGCGCAGCCGGAGGCGACGAGGCGGCCGACGTCGAGGACCTCCGCCGACTCGACGGCCCGGCGGAACCGCCACCACGGCTCGGGCATGTCGGTGTCGCCGGTGGGCAGGCCGGTGTTCGACGCGACGACCGCCGCGAAGCGCTCGGGGGCCTCGGCCACGAGCCGCAGCCCGATCAGCCCGCCCCAGTCCTGGCCGAGCAGGACGACCTCGCGCAGGTCGAGGGCCTCGAGCACCGCGGCGCGCATCCAGTCGACGTGGCGGGCGTAGCTGTGGTCGGCGACCGCGGCCGGCTTGTCGGAGCGCCCGAAGCCGACCATGTCGACGGCGACGGCCCGCAGCCCCGCGTCGACCACGGCGGCGGCGACGTCGCGGTAGAGGTAGGACCAGGTGGGCTCGCCGTGCAGCATCAGCACCGTGGGCGCGTCGGCCGGGCCGGCGTCGTAGGTCGCGACACGCAGGGCGTCGGCGTCGCCGTCCGGGTCGGGGACCTCGACGTAGCGGGGCTCGAGGTCGAAGTCGGTCGTGGCGGTGAAGCGGTCGTCGGGCGTGCGCAGGACCTGCATGGGCGCAGCCTCGCAGACCCCGGCCGCTCACCCCAGGCGTCGCGCCAGCCAGTCGACGGCGTGGGCGAAGCGGTACTCGACCTGTTCGTGGCCGCCGTCGAAGAGCTCCAGGCGCCGTTCCCCGCGTGCCCGGCCGCGGCGAGGGCGGCGTCGACGGCGACCGCGCCGAGCTCGAGGTTCCACTCGTCACGGGTCCCGCCGTCGAGCCACACCGGCCCGATCCGCGCCGCGACCTCGGGCCGGGCGGCGATCACGCGGACGGGGTCGGTGGCGAGCCAGCGCGCCCAGAGGTCGTCACGCAGCACGCCGGTCCGCGGGTCGAAGGGCGGCACCGGCGTGCCGTCCGGGCCGGGGGTGAAGGCCGCCGCGGCCCCGAGCAGACGCGAGGTCGCCGTCGCCGTCACCGGTCATCGGGGTGCGCGAGGTGAAGTCGCGCCACCACGCGTCGAGGTCGCCGTCGACGGCGCGCAGCGCCCGGACGCAGCGGGCGAACAACGGCAGGTAGAGGTACTCGTAGAGCGCGTCGCCCGCGTGGCTCGCGAGGGCGCCGAAGCGGTCGGGGCGGCGCAGCGCCGCCGTCATCGCGCCGAACCCGCCCGAGGAGTGCCCGGCGACCGCGCGGTGCTCGGGGCCGGTCAGCGTCGGGTAGTGCGCGTCGACGAACCCGACGACGTCGTCGGCGAGGTAGGTCAGGTAGTTCCCGGTCCCCGGCGAGTCGACGAACTGGCTGCCGCCGTACGCGGTCCAGGCGTCGACGTAGACGACGGTCGCGGGAACGGCGAGCCGGTCGATCGCCTCGGGGACCGTCTCGCGGAAGGGCACCCGGTCGTCCCAGGCCTCGAGGCGACCGAAGTAGCCCTGCAGCAGGTAGACCGTCGGGAGCGCCCGGTCGCCCGCGTCGGCGGGCCGCTGCACCCAGAGGGGACGGTCGTGCGGATCCCCGGGCCGGTTGCCGCGCAGGGCGTCGCTGCTCAGCACGTGGACGTCGACCCGGCCGGCCAGACGCGCGGGATCCGGTGGCACGCGCCCAGCCTAGGCACTGCGGCACTAGGGTGATCGCCCGTGGCGCAGGACATCATCCCCATCACCCTGGCGCTGACCGCCGGTGATCTCACCACGCTCTGGGCGCCGCGGTGGCGTCAGGACGGCGAGGAGTGGGAGGCGTTCCTCGGCGACGACGACGCGCTGTTCGGGTTCGCCGACGCCGCCGACCTCGCCGCGTGGATCGAGTCCGCCGAACGGCGCGGTACCGCCCACGACCTCGCCGACCACCCGGCGTGGCCGGTCGTGCGGGGGCTCTCGGTCGACGAGCTGACCCCGGAGGAGGTCCAGCGCTACGACGTCGTCGCGGTCCCCGAGCTCGTCTCCGAGGACCCCGACACGTGGACCGTCGACGAGCTCGCCGAGGTCACCGCGATGTGCCGCTCGCTCGCCGAGGTGTGCGACCTGACGGCCGTGACCGACGTCCTCGACGCCACGCCGGGGTTCGCCGCGCTCGACGAGGGGCCGCAGGCCTTCGGCGGGCGCCGCGGCGGGGCGCTGTGGTCCGAGCTCGGCACGGTCGTCGCCTCCCGGTGGGACGAGGTCGTCGACGCGCTCGACACCCTGGTGACGACGCCCGAGGTCGACGCCGCGCGCGCCGAGCAGCTGCGGGCGACCGTGACCACGAGGTCGGTCGAGGACGACGCCCTGCGCGACGGGGAGACCGACGACGCGGTGACCGACCCGACGGACGTCGCCGACGCCGCCCCCGCCGAGGACCGGGCCGACCCGGCGGGCGAGTCGCTGCGCAGCGACCTCGTCGACGCCGCCGAGGAGCCGCCCGCCGGCTTTTGGGAGGAGGTCGGCATCGACCCGATCACCGTCACCACGAGCGAGGGCGACCGGCTCACCCTGCGCTGCTACCTCGACGACCAGCCGGTGTTCCTCGGGCGCCGGGGCGCCATCGAGACCTTCTCCTCTCCCCGCGCGCTGCGGACCTGGATCGCCGGTGACGGCGCCGACGACCACGACCTGGCCGGCGTGAGCACCTGGGCCGAGGTCGTCACCCGCGCGACCGCCGGCGACCTCGAGGTGACCGTCGCGCCCGAGAACCACTACGTGCTCTCCGGGCTCGCGGAGGACATCGCCGAGGGGCCCGACGTCGTCGACGGGACGCAGCTGGAGCTGGCCGTCGAGCTGATCACCGACGCCGCCGACTGGGCCGGCGACGAGGCCACCCGCGAGGCGCTCCACCCCTCGGAGAGCCTCGGATGGCTCGTGTCGTTCATCGTCCGGCCCGACCCGACCCGGCTCCAGCCCTCGCCGCCGTTCGACCGGGAGGCCGAGGCCTGGCGGGCGGTCGAGGACCGGTTCCTGGGACGCCTGCGGCGCGGGTGACCTCAGGGTCATCCCCGCCACGGCAGTGACGCCGCCCCCACGGGGGCATCACCCGGATGGGGACTGCGACCCGGGCGGTTGATTACGCTTCGGTCTCGCCGTCGCAGTCCCGTCCCGGACAGTCCCTCCAGAAAGGGCGCCCGCGTGATCGATCGATCAACAACCAGACCATGTCCTTCGACCGTATGCGCAGCATGCTGGTTCGAGCGGCCGAGGTCCGGGACAGCGAGCAGCAGCAGATCTTCGACTCGCTCGACGAGATCCACGGTCGGCTCGCCGCGCTCGACGCGCTCGGGTCGATGCGCAAGCGCCTCGCCGACGTGCCCGACCGCACCGAGATGAGCGTGCTCGCCGAGCGCCTCGACGAGACCGTCGCCAAGCTCGACACCCAGGAGGCGTCGATGGCGACGCTGACGCGCCTCGTCGAGGGTCTCGTCGACCGCGTGGCCGAGCGCCTGTCGACCCCGTTCGCGCAGCTCGACGGGCGTCTCGACGGCGTCGCGGGGCGCTTCGAGGGCGTGGCCGGGCGGATGGACGGCCTCGAGGACCGCCTCTCGGGGCTGCACAAGCGGCTCGACGACCTCGACAACCGCCTCGACCGTCACGAGATGCGCCTCGACGGCATGCCGACCGCCGTCGGCGGCCCGCTGCGCGAGCGCTTCGACGCCGTGGAGTCGGGTCTGCGCGGCCAGCTCGACGAGCTCGCCAAGGGCGTGTCCGAGGAGCTCACCGGCTCGCGGACCAGCGCGAAGGACGACACGACGTCGCTGCGCGGCGAGACCGGCACCCGCTTCGACGACGTCGCGACCCGCCTCGAGGCCCTCACCACGCGGCTCGACGCCGTCGGCGGTCGGGTCGACGCCGTCGAGAACGGCCTGGCCGAGCGGGTCAGCGCGCTGTCCTCGTCGGTCGAGAACGGCCTCGACAAGCTCGACGGGTCGCTGGTCAACCGGCCCGACCACGAGGCCGTCGTCGCGCTCGTGCGCCAGGCCAACGAGGAGTCCGAGCGTCGCAACGCCGGCCACCTCGACGAGGCCATGGCGACCTTCGCCGAGATCATCCTGGGCCCGGGCGGCGGCGGCACGGGCGGCTCGACCCCGTCGCCGCGCCCCACCCAGCGTCGCTCGGCCCGCAAGCCCGCCTCGCGCGAGCACGACCGCAACGGCTCCGAGCCGAGCACCGAGAGCATCGGTGTCGAGAGCTGAGAGCACCACTCCCGGCGGTCCGATCACGGCTAACCTGCCGGTGATGCGCACCCGCCGTGCGGTCGCCGCGGGCGCGACCGTCCTTGCCGCCCTGTTCGGCCGTCGGCCGCGTGACCCCCGCCGCGGTGGCCTCGGTCCCGGCGCGCCGCCCGAGTGCCCCTACGCCCGCGCCCCCGGCCCGCCGGTCGACGCGTCCGAGGCCCTCCGCCCCGGCCAGAGCGCCCCGCCGCCGCTGCCCGTGCCCGCGCAGCCGGTGGGCGGGCCCGCGATGGGCTGGTGCGGGGTCGTCGTACACCGTGAGGCGCCCCCGCCGCCCGCGGTCGGGGTCGCGAGCTACGTCGTCGCCGACCTCGACTCGGGCGCCGTGCTCGCCGCCCACGACGCGCACGCGCGCCTGCGGCCCGCGTCGCTGATGAAGACCCTGACCGGACTGCTGGCGGCGCGCGACCTACCGATGGACGAGGTGCTGACGGGGACCCAGGTCGACGCCGACCAGGAGGGCACGCGGGTCGGCATCGGTCCCGGCGGGCGCTACCCGGTGCGCGACCTCCTCGAGGCGATGCTCATGGCCTCGGGCAACGCCGCCGCGCACGCGCTCGCGGTCCGGCACTCGGGCAGCGTCGAGGCCATGGTCGCCGACATGAACCGCACGGCCGCCGACATGGGCGCGCTCGACACCCGCGCGGCCACCCCGTCGGGGCTCGACGGCCCGGGGATGCAGACCTCGGCCTACGACCTCGCGAGCATCTTCCGCGCCGGAATGGCCGAGCCCGAGTTCGCCCGCGCCACCGGGACGCGGCAGATCCGCTGCCCGGCTACCCCGGCGCCCGCCGACGCCGGTGTCGAACGACAACAAGCTGGCGTCCTACCCCGGCTTCCTCGGCGGCAAGACCGGCTTCACCGACGACGCCCGGCACACCTTCATCGGGGCCGCCCAGCGGGGCGGGCGCCGGCTCGTCGTCGTCCTGATGCGCGGCGAGCAGCGCCCGGTGCCGATGTACGCCCAGGGCGCGGCGCTGCTCGACTACGGCTTCTCCCGGCCGACCGAGCAGGCGATCGGGCAGCTGACCACGGCGGCGCCCGGTGCCCCGGCGCGCGCGGGCGCCGACGACGCGGGCGGCGCGGCGAGCCCGGCCGCCTCCCGGGCTCCCGCCGACGACGGCGGCACCGACTGGCGCATCCCGCTGACCATCGCCGTCCTCGTCGTCGCGGGCCTCGCGATCGTGGGCATCCGCCTGCGCGACCGGTCCTGAACGCGTCGCAAACTAGGCTGTTCGAGTGATCTGGAACTCACGACGGTGCTGCGCCGTTAACGTGTCGTGATCACAGCAAACGGGAGGAACCGGGCATGAGCATCGCCGAGGCGACCACGTCGACCAAGCCCGCCGCACTGCGGGCGGCCACGTTGTGCGAGGCGTTCCAGATCACCGCCGCGGAGCGGGCCGACGAGGTCGCGCTCCGCGCGTTCGGTCAGGAGGCGACGCTGACCTGGGCGCAGTACGCCGAGCGGGTGCGGACGATAGCCGCCGGCCTGCACGCCCTCGGGGTGCGCCACGGCGACACGGTGGCGCTGCTGCTCACCAACCGGCCCGAGTTCTGCCTCGTCGACACCGCCGCCATGCACCTCGGGGCCGTGCCGTTCTCGATCTACAACTCGTTCTCCCCCGAGCAGATCGCGCAACTGCTCACCAACGCCGAGACGACCGTGGTCGTCACCGAGGAGCAGTTCCTGGGCGTCGTCGAGCAGGCGCGGGCCGACGCCCCGGGGTGCGGCACGTGTTCACCGCCGAGGCGCTCGGCGAGCTCGAGGCGATCGCCCCCGGTGACGGCTTCGACTTCGAGGCCTCGTGGCGCGCGGTCGGCCCCGACGACGTGCTGACCCTCATCTACACCTCGGGCACCACCGGCCACCCCAAGGGCGTCCAGCTCACCCACGCCAACATGATGGCCGAGATCCGCGCCTGCGACGCCGTCCTCCCGGCCACCCCCGGCGGGCGCGCCACCTCGTACCTGCCCTCGGCCCACATCGCCGACCGCTGGCTGGCGTACTACCACGGGTGCCTGGTCTTCGGTCACGACACGACCATGATCGCCGACATCAAGCAGGTCGCCCCGGCCCTGGCCACCGTGCACCCGACGATCTGGGGTGCGGTCCCGCGGGTGTGGGAGAAGATCATGGCGGCGCTGCAGGCCGGCGGGATCACCGACCCGTCGGTCCTGCCCGAGGAGACCAAGGCGGCGATCCGGGCCAAGATCGGCCTCGACCAGGTCGAGTGGCTCGTCTCGGGCGCCGCGGCGATCCCCGGCGAGGTCCTGCGCTTCTTCCTCGACCTCGGCCTGCCCATCTGCGAGCTGTGGGGCATGTCGGAGCTGTCGTGCTGCGCGATCATCAACCCGCAGGACGACATCCGGATCGGCACCGTCGGCAAGCCGCTGCCGGGCATCGAGCTCTCGCTGCTCGACGACGGCGAGCTGCTCGTCCGCGGCGAGACCGTGATGACGGGCTACCGCAACGACCCCGAGCGCACCGCCGAGGCCCTCGACGCCGACGGCTGGCTGCACACCGGCGACGTCGCCACGATCGACGCCGACGGCTACGTCACGATCGTCGACCGCAAGAAGGAGCTCATCATCAACGCGGCCGGCAAGAACATGTCGCCCGCGAACATCGAGCAGGAGCTGAAGGTCTCCAGCGGTCTCATCGGGCAGGCGGTGTGCATCGGCGACGGCCGCCGCTACAACGTGGCGCTGCTGACGATCGACCCCGACGCGGCCGCGAAGTTCGCGGCCGACCACGGCTGCTCGGCCGACCCGGCGGAGCTGCGGGAGCGCGACGACGTCGCCGCCGAGGTCGCCCGCGGCGTCGAGGCCGCCAACGCCCGGCTCTCGCGGGTCGAGCAGATCAAGCGCTACGAGGTGCTCGACGTCGACTGGCTCCCCGGCGGCGACGAGCTCACGCCGACGATGAAGCTCAAGCGCAAGCCGATCCACGCCAAGTACGCGGAGCGGATCGAGGAGCTCTACGCCGCGGAGGCGTGACGCCCGGCCGGCCGGGACCTGCTGGCGCGGGGCCCGCGACCGGATCGCGAGTGGAGGGGGACGAGGTCGTTCGTCCCCTTCCGGCGCCGCTCAGCGTCGGAACCGTCGCCCGAGCAGGCCGCCGCCGAGGACGCCGAGCACCGTGCCGGCGCCGAGGAGCCCGGCGGTCACGCGCGGGCCGGGCGTCGAGCCGACGGTGACCGCGGGCCGGACGATCACCGGCGCCGGCTCGCGGATCTCGTCGCGCTCGTTCTCCTTGAGCGTCGCCGCCCAGGCGGTGACGAAGAGGATGAACCGCGAGACGAAGTTGGCGAAGACCAGCAGACCGATGATCGGACCGAACGCGGCGCCCGCGGGCGATCCGGTGACGCTGCCGATGTAGTAGTTCATCGCCTGCTGCAGGATCACGAAGCCGATCGCGCCGATGATCGCCGCGCGGGCGGCCGAGCGCAGGGTCACCGGCTCGCGGGGCAGGCGCGCGAGGATCCAGACGAACACCAGCCAGTTCGCGGCCAGCGTCAGCGCCAGCGAGACCAGCACGAGCAGGGCCCGCGCCCACCAGAACCCGTCGAGCCCGAGGAACGCGAGGATCGTCTTCGACAGCCCGCCGCCGATCGCGGTGACGGCGAAGGAGAGCACGAGGGCCAGGAACAGGCCGACCATGGCGAGCAGGTCGCCCGCGTACTTCTTGAGGATCGTCGGCGGCTCGTCACGCTGGTCCCACTGCTCCGAGAGGGCCTCGCGCAGGTTGCCCATCCACCCGAGCCCGGAGTAGAGCGCGCCGGCCAGACCGACGATGCCGACGGTGTTGCGCTGCGCGATCGCCTGGTCGACCGACCCGGTGAGCAGGGTGTCGAGGCCCTGCGGGGCGGCGGCGACGATGCCGCCGCGCAGCTGGTCGAGCAGGGGCTCGTTGTTGGCCAGCACGAACGCGGCCGCCGCGAACGCCACCATGAGCAGCGGCACGAGGGCGAGGATCGAGAAGAAGGTGATGGCCGCGGCGTAGTGGTCGCCGTGCTTCTCGGTGTAGCGGGTGGCCGCCCGCACGAGGTGGTCGAGCCACGGGTACTGCTCACGGAGCTGCTCGAGCTTCGTGGGCTCGGCGCTGCCCTCGGTCGCCGTGGCAGTCGTCATCCTGCACGTCCTCCTGGTCCCCCGACCTCACCCGGAGCCGACCGCCCGGGCGTGGGACCTACCTACCCCGGTGGGCTACCGCCCATGTCCGCCGTAGGCCACCGGGTCGAACGTGGCGTTGCGCTCGCGGAACGAGCGCGCCGAGCCGGGTCAGAGCAGGGTCAGCCGGCCGCTGGACTCGTCGACGTACCAGCTGCGGCAGCCCCCGCGCAGCCACACGGTGTCGCGGGCCATGGCGTCGACCTCCCGGGTGTAGGCGGCCTCGGCGGCCGCCGACCCCTCGAGCGGGCGCCCGGGTTCAGCGGCGAGGTGGTCGAGGGCGCCGAGCACGTGGTCGACCTGCGACTCGATCATGTAGACGGCGGAGTTGTGCCCGAGGCTCGCGTTCGGCCCGTTGAGCACGAACATGTTGGGGAAGCCGTGCACCGCCGTCGACGCGTACGCGGTCATCCCCCGCGCCCAGTGGTCGGCCAGCACCTCGCCGCCGCGGCCGACGACCCGCTGCGGCGAACGGCAGCCGCGTCGTCCAGAACCCGGTCGCGAGCACGAGCGCGTCGAGCGGGTGGTGCGCGCCGGACGCGGCGACGCCGGTCTGCTTCTCGACGCGCGCCAGTGCGCTGGGCTCGAGGACGACGTCGTCGCGCGCGAGCGCCGGGTACAGGTCGTCGGAGAGCAGGATGCGCTTGCACCCGATCTCGTAGTCGGGGGTGAGGGCGGCGCGCAGGCCGGGGTCGGCGACCTGGGCGTGCAGGTGGCCGAGGGCGCGGTCGCGGAGGCGGTCGATGTCGGGGCGGACCCGCCTGCGGGCGTCGATCGAGCGCTCGGCCTCGTCGAACAGCGCCGAGCGCAGGCTCGCCTCGGCGTCCGGGTCGAGGGCGAAGCGGCGGCGCTCCTCGGCGCTGAAGGGCCGGTCGCCGCGCGGCACGACCCACGGCGGGGTCCGCTGGAACACGACCAGCGACGACGCGCGCTCCGCGAGGTGCGGCACGACCTGAGCCGCCGACGCGCCCGTGCCCACGACCCCGACGCGCCGCCCGTCGAGCTCGGCCGCCTCGTCCCAGCGGGCGGTGTGGAACACCGGCCCGTCGAAGTCGGCGAGCCCCGGGATCGCCGGGACGCGCGGCTCGGAGAGGCGGCCCGCGGCCATCACGAGCACCCGCGCGCGGTAGCGCCCGGCCGTCGTCGTCACCGACCACCGCCCCGAGGACGGGTCCCACCGGGCGCGCTGCATCTCCGCGCCGAGGCGCAGGTGCGGGCCCAGCCCCTCGCGCCGGGTGGTCTCGCGCAGGTACTCGTGGATCTCCGCGCCCTCGGCGAAGACCCGGGACCAGTCGGGCTTGGGGCGGAACGAGTACGAGTACAGGTGCGCGGGGACGTCGCAGGCGACGCCCGGGTAGCGGTTGTCGCGCCACGTGCCGCCGACGCCGTGGGCGCGCTCGAGCAGGACGAACGACCGCTGCCCGCGCCGCGCCAGCTGCGTGCCGAGCGCGAGCCCGGCGAACCCCGCGCCGACGATCGCGACGTCGACGGGCTCGGTGTCGTCGACGTCCGCGTCGGTCACGGTGGCGCTCGTCGCGGTGCTCACGCGGTCGGCGGGCGGCTCGCCGTAGGTCGTGGTGCGCTGGCGCGCGGCCGGCCGAGCCGCGACGCCAGGTCGGGTCGAGGCGTCGGCGAGGTCGTCGTCGAGCCGCGCCCGGCCTCGGCGCCCGCGCCGGGGCGGCGCGCGCCGTCGAGCAGCAGGCCGCCCACGTCGTCGGCGCCGCCCGCGAGGACGGCGACCACGAGGTCGCGGTCGAGCTTGGGCCAGGCCGCCTGGACGTGGTCGATCCGCCCGCGCAGCAGCAGGCGCGGCGACGGCGTGCACCGCGCGGGTCTCGCGGGCGTCGGGGGCCGCGGCGCCGCGCCCGCGGCAGTCCGGGGGCGAGCGCGTCGGTGACGGGCATCGCGATGAACTCGGTGAAGCCGCCCGTGCGGTCCTGGATCGCCGCGAGCGCGCGCAGGTGCGCGACCTGCTGCGCCGGAGTCTCGACGTGCCCGTAGACGATCGTCGCGGTCGAGCGCAGCCCCACCCGGTGCGCGGTGCGGACCAGCTCGACCCACCGCGCCGCGGGGAGGTCGGGCCCGCCGGCGAGGCGGGCGCGGACGGCGTCGTCGAGGATGCGCGCCGCCGTGCCCGGCACCGATCCGAGGCCGGCGTCGCGCGCGGCGACGAGGAACTCGCGCGGCGTGCTGCCCCGCCGGCGGGCGGCGTCGTCGACCTCGCCGGGGCGGAACGCGTGCAGGTGCAGCGGGGCGCGGGCGGTGATGCGGGCGACGAGGTCGAGGTAGCCGTCGTCGGGCGCGCCCTCGGGCAGCGGCCCTGCAGGCAGATCTCGGTGGCGCCCAGGTCCCAGGCCTCGTCGACGAGGTCGTCGACGACGTCGCCGCCCGCCGAGCCGCGTAGCCGGTGTCGAGGTTGCGGTTGGCCACCCAGGTCAGCTCGTCGCCGACGGCGTCGCGGCGCACCGCGTCGGCGAGGCCGGCCAGCGCGTCGAGCTCGTCGCCGTCGGCGCCGAGCAGCGCGACGTAGCCCTCGTCGGGCAGGCCGGCCGGGTCGTCGGACGCCCGGCGCAGCCAGGTGCGCAACGGGGATGCGCTCATCCGGCCGCCCCGACCGGGTCGGCGGGGCGAGGGTCCCGGGGGTCGGCGAACGCCCGCGCGACCGGCGCCCGCCCGTTGGCCAGCCGCGCCCGTCGGCGAGCGCCGCGACGTGGGCGTGCACCGCGGGGTCGAGCCAGGTCGTCGCGTCACGCGCGTGGCGCGGGTGGACCGGCAGGCGCTCGACGAGCTCGAAGCCGGCGGCGGCGGTGACCGCGGCCAGCTCGTCGAGCCCCGGCCAGGGCCGCTCGGGGTTGACGTGGTCGGGCGTGACCGGCGAGACGCCGCCCCAGTCGTCGATGCCGGCGCGCAGCAGCAGCGTCTGCGCGGCCCGGGCCGAGGTGACGTTGCCGGAGTCGCCCGCGAGGTTCGGGGGCGCCTGCACGCTCACCGACGACGGCAGCACGAGGCGCGCGACGGCGACGGCGGCGAGGAACTCGGCGAACTCGGCGTCGGGCCGCGCCTGCATCGCGGTGCGCGGCTTGGCCCGGAAGTTCTGGATGATCGCCTCCTGCAGGTGGGAGTGCCTGCGGGCGAGGTCGGCGAGGGCGAGCAGCGAGTCGGCGCGCTCGTCGAGGGTCTCGCCGATGCCGACGAGGATGCCGGAGGTGAACGGCACCCGCGCCCGCCCGGCGTCCTCGATGACCTGCAGGCGCACGGCCGGGTCCTTGTCGGGCGAGCCGTAGTGGGCGCCGCCGGGCTCGGCGAACAGCCGCCGCGAGGTCGTCTCGAGCATCATCCCCATCGACGCCGCGACCGGGCGCAGGTACGCGAGCTCGGCGGGGCTCATCACCCCGGGGTTGAGGTGGGGCAGCAGCCCCGTCTCGCGGAGCACGGCGACCGCGCACGCCCGGACGTAGGCGATCGTCGAGTCGAACCCCCGCGCCGCGAGCCACGCGCGGGCGGCCTCCCAGCGCGCCTCGGGCCGGTCGCCGAGGGTGAAGAGCAGCTCGGTGCAGCCCTGCGCCGCCGCCTCGCGGGCCGTCGCCAGCACCTCGTCCAGCTCCAGGTACGCGGCGGGCAGCCGGTGCGGGACGGTGACGAACGTGCAGTAGTGGCACCGGTCGCGGCACAGCCGGGTGAGCGGGACGAAGACGCTGCGGCTGTAGGTGACGGTGCCCGGGCGACCCTCGGCGCGCAGGTGCGCGGCACGGTGGCGGCCGCGAGGTCGAAGAGCGCCTCGAGGTCGGCGTCGCGCGCGGCCAGCAGCGTCGCGACGTCGTCGAGGGCGAGCCCGTCGCCGACGTCGACGTCGTCGCCGGGCCCGACGGCGGCGGCGCGGTCGAGGGCCCGGCGCATCGCGTCCGCGCCCGGCCGACCCGCGTCGGGGTCGGGCGGTGACCCCGGTCCGGGGCCGAGGGTCGGGGAGATCAGCCACGGAGCCGAACCTACGCCCGGCTGTGCGCTTCGCGCATGTGTGCGCTTTCGGGGGCTATGGCCCCCGAAAGCGCACACGAGCCGGAGGCACCTACCGGTAGACCCGGGTGCCGTCGTCGAGGTCGGCGACCGGCAGGGTGTGCCGCTCCTCCGCGTACTCCTCCATGTGCGTCCACGGCGCGCGGTCGCCCTGCTTGAACATCCGGTGCTGCGAGCGCATGACGTAGCCGGCGTTGAAGTTCTCCGGGTCGGCCCAGGGCCGGATCTCCATGTCGGCGTCCTCGGGGCGCGGCGTCGGCGTCACGGCCGTGGCCCCCCGGTCGTCCATGTGCGCGAGGAGCCGGCAGATCAGGTCGCTGACGAGGTCGGCGCGCAGCGTCCAGGAGTGCCGGAAGTACCCGAACACGTAGGCCGCGTTGGGCAGCCCGGAGATCATGAGCCCGCGCCAGGTGATGCGCTGGGCGAAGTCGACGGGCTCGTCGTCGACGGTGAAGGCGATCTCGCCGAAGACGCTGAGGTCGAACCCGGTCGCCGTGACGACGACGTCGGCCTCGATCTCCTCGCCCGACGCGGTGCGGATGCCGGTCTCGGTGAAGGTGTCGATGGTGTCGGTGACCACCGAGGCCTTGCCCTCGCGGAAGGCGGCGAACAGGTCGCCGTCGGGCAGCAGCGCGATCCGCTGCTGCCACGGGCGGTAGCTCGGGCTGAAGTGCTTCTCGACGTCCATGTCCTCGGGCAGCTCGGCCTTCATCCCGTCGACGAGGAACGCCCGCGCCTCGTCCGGGGTCTCGAGCGACATCCGCGTCAGCTCGTTGAACTGCGCGATGTAGGCGCGCCGCAGGATCTCGTGCGTCCAGTCCTCGGGGATGTCGAGCGCCCGCAGCTGCACGGCGAGGTCGTGCGTCTTCGGGGAGTTGATGAAGAAGGTCGGCGAGCGCTGCAGCATCGTGACGTGGGCGGCCGTCTCGGCCATCGCGGGGACGACGGTGGCCGCCGTGGCCCCGCTGCCGACGACCACGACGCGCTTGCCGGTCCAGTCGAGGTCGTCGGGCCAGTCCTGGGGGTGGGCGAACGTCCCGCGGAAGCGCTCGGTGCCCGGCCACTCGGGGACGTGGGGCTCGTCGTGCTTGTAGTAGCCCTGGCACATCCAGAGGAACGTGGCCGTCAGGCGGACGTCGTCGTCGGTGTCGCCGCGGTGGACGTCGACGGTCCAGCGCTGCTCGGCCGACGACCACGACGCGGCGGTGACGCGGTGCCGGTAGCGGATCGCGGCCTTGAGGTCGTCCTCCTCGATGACCTCGTCGAGGTAGGACAGGATCTCCCCCGCCGCCGCGATCGACGGCCCGCGCCACGGCTTGTGGGCGTAGCCGAAGGTGAACAGGTCGGAGTCGGAGCGGACCCCCGGGAAGCGGTGGGTCCACCACGTCCCGCCGCGGTCGGGCAGGGCGTCGAGGATCGCGAAGGTGCGTCCGGGGAACCGCTCGCGCAGGTGGTGGCCGGCGTCGAGGCCGGAGACGCCCGCGCCGACGACGAGGACGTCGACGTGCTCGGTGCCGTCGGCGGCGCGGGATGCGGTGTCGGGTCGGGCCTCGGTGGTCGTCACGGTCGTCCTCTCCTCACGGTCGGGTCGGGTGCGATAGGGGTCAGCTCGCGCGGCCGAGGGCCGGGCGCATCGCGGCGACGGCGTCGTCGACCAGCCGCCGGCCCGACGGCGTGGCGCCCAGGGTCCAGAGGAAGCCGTGGATCATGCCCTCGTAGCGGGTGGCGGTGACGTCGACGCCCGCACCGGCGAGGGCCTTCGCGTAGGCCTCGCCCTCGTCGCGCAGCGGGTCGAACTCGGCGGTCGCGACGAACGCGGGCGGCAGCCCGGCGAGGCTCGCCGCGTGCGCCGGGAACGCCGACGGGTCCTTGCCCGGGTCCTGCGCCGCGAGGTAGTGCGCCCAGAACCACTGCATCGTCGCCCGCTGCAGCAGGTAGCCCTCGCCGTTGTCGGTGTACGAGCCGGTGGTGAAGTCGAAGGCGGTGACGGGGTAGACGAGCAGCTGGAACGCGATCGCCGGCCCGCCGCCGTCGCGCGCGGCCTGGCTGACGGCGGCGGCGAGGTGCCCGCCCGCGGAGTCGCCCGCGACGGCGAGGCGTCCCGGGTCGGCGCCGAGCTCGCCCGCGTGCTCGGCGACCCACGCGGTGGCCGCGAGGGCGTCGTCGAACGCCGCGGGGTGGCGGTGCTCGGGGGCGAGCCGGTAGTCGACCGAGACCACGACGGCGGCGGCGGCGTGGGCCAGGGTGCGGCTGGGGCGGTCGACGACGTCGAGGTCGCCGATCACCCACCCGCCGCCGTGGAAGTAGACGACCACGCCGCGGGGGCCGTCGCCGGCGGGCGTGTAGATGCGCACGGGGATCTCGCCCGCCGGACCCGCGACGGTGCGGTCGACGACCGAGCCGACCTCCTCGGCCGGCGGCTGGAGGTCGATGAACGCCCCGGCGAGCCCGCGGGCCTGGGGCACCGGGACGCACTCGAAGGGCGGGACGCCCTGCTCGCCGAGCGCGGTGAGCAGGGTCTGGACCTCGGGGAGCAGCGGCACGGGCGGTCCTCTCGTACGGGGGCGTGCAGTGATCGTGACCCCGATCACGGCCGGGCGCCAGTGCGGCCGTCCGGTGTAGCCCCGGTGCACCCCTCCGGCGGCGAGCGGACCGGGGCGGCGGGCCGGGCGACCGGGCGGCGGGCCGGGCGGCGGGCCCCGGGGTGGCCGTCGGGTTGCCGGCCCGGGCGCCGCGCCTACTGGCTAGTCAGCCCCATATGTGGGTGTGACCAGCCAGTAGGCCGATGGCGGCGCCGGTCCGCAGAGCCACCGGTGGGTTCTCGGGCATCGCAGGTGTCCACAGGGCGTCGCCGATGGATCCCGGGGGCGGTCGGCCGCGTCGGAACGGCGTGCAGAAGATCCGAGAGCTGTGGCGTGACCAGAACGGCGTCCTCTGTCGTGACCAGGCGGTGGCGGTCGGCATGAGCACGTCGACGATCGATCGCCGCCTCGCCTCCGGCGACTGGGAGGCGGTGCATCCCCGCGTGTACCGACCGGCCGACCGTGTCCTCGACGCGCGGGGGATGGTGCGTGCCGCGGCGCTCTGGGGGGGCGAGGGCGCCACCGTGATCGGGCTCGGCGGAGCGGTTTGGTGGAACATGACGGCCGAGAAGCTCGACGTCGTCCGGCTCGCCGTCGGCTCCACCGGCGGCCACACGGCGCCGGACGGCATCGAGACAGCCCGGCGTCAGGTGGCCGAGCGGGTGCGGGTCGACGGTCTGTGGGTCTCCTCCCGGGCGGAGACGGCGCTGGACGCCGGGGTCGAGCTCGGTCTGGTGGCCGGCTCCCGTCTCGTCGACCGCGCCCTGCAGAACGACAAGGTGACCTTCGACGGGCTCACGCGTGTGCTCCGGGCCCGTGGTCCGCGCCACGGAACGGTCCTCGCGCGACGCCTGGTCGCACTCGCCGACGGGGGCGCCCGCTTCGAGGCGGAGCGGCAGGCTCACCGCGTACTGCGGGCGGCCGGCATCCGTGACCAGCGGCCCAACGAGCCGGTCGAGCTCCCCGGATGGGGCACCGCACAGATCGACATCGCCTTCCGCCGTCACCGCGTCGCCGTCGAGATCGACGGCTGGGCCCACCACCGCGACGTCGATCGCTTCCGGCGCGACGGCCGCCGTCACAACGAGCTCATCATCGCGGGATGGCGGGTGCTCCACTGACCTGGTACGACCTGGTCGAGGAGCACGTCTTCGTGGCCTCGGTCGCCGCGCCCTCGCGATGTCGCCCGCGGCCTGAACCCCGACGCCTCGCGGTTCCTCCGCCACCGCCGCACGCCCCCGACTTGCGGCCTGCTGGCTGGTCAGCCCCAGATCGGGGCTGACCAGCCAGCAGGCGGCGGCGCCACGGGCGGGCGGACGCGGCAGGTGAGGTGCGGCCGCCGTGCTCAGCCGTCGCGGTGCGGTCGGCTGCGGTGTCGCCGGAACCGGTCGCGTCGGCCTCACGGCGCCGGCGGCGGCGCAGGGCGTCACCGAGGCGCCGGGACCGCGGCGGCCCGGGTTCGCGGACCGCGGGCGGCGTGCCCCGCGGGTGCTCCTCGCCGGTGCGGTCGTCGACGCGCTCGTTCATGTAGCGCAGCACCTCGGCACCGACCGCGGTGACGGGGACGGCGAGGAAGGCCCCCGCGATCCCGGCCAGGCTCGAGCCGGCGGTGACGGCGAGGATCACGACGGCGGCGTTGAGCCCGAGCCCCTTGCCCTGCACGAAGGGCTGCAGCAGGTTCCCCTCGACCTGCTGGACCACGAGGATCAGGATCAGCACCCCCACCGCGGTCCCCGGGCCCTGCACGACCAGCGCGATCAGCACCGCCAGCGCCCCGGCGACCAGCGCCCCGACGATGGGGATGAAGGCGCCGAAGAACGTGAGCACGGCGAGCGGGAGCGCCAGCGGTACCTCGAGGACCACCAGCCCCACGCCGATGAGCACCGCGTCGACGAGGCCGATGAGCGCCTGGCTGCGGATGAACCCGCCCAGCCGGCCCCAGCCGCGCCTGCTGACCTGCTCGAGGTGGGCCCCGGCCGTCGCCCCGACCGCGCGCCGCAGCCAGGGCAGGAAGCGCGGACCGTCCTTGACGAACAGGAACGCGAGCACGAGCGCGAGCACCGCGTTGACCACGCCGTTCGCCACCGAGGTCAGGCCGGTGACGACGCCGCCCGCGATCTGCGTCGCGCTCTGCTGGAGCCGCTCGGTCGCGGCCTGCACGTACTGGCCGATCTGGCTCGCCCCGAGGTTGAACGGCGGCCCGGTGAGCCAGTCCTGGATCGCCTGGATGCCGGCGACGCGCCTCCGACGATCTGCGGCGCCTGGTTCGCCACCGACGGCGCCAGCAGCACGACCACCGTGACGATGGCGCCGAGGCCGAGGACCATGACGATCGCGGTGGCGGCCAGGCCGGTTGACACCACGGGCGCGCAGCTTGCTGACCGGCGGCTCGACCACCGTCGCGATGACCAGGCCGAGGAAGACCGGGAAGACGATCGACCACAGCCAGACGACGAGCAGCACGATCAGGGTCAGCCCCGCCGCGACGAGCAGGCACTGCAGGCTCCACCGCGCGGTCCGGGCGAGCCCCGAGCTGATCACCGCCGCGGTCGCGGCGGCCCTCGCCGTCGACGGTGGGCGCGGGCGGCGAGAGCGCGCCCGCTCGAGCATCGGCGCTGCGGTGGGCTCGGGGGTCGGCGCGGGGTCGGCGCGGGATCGCGTCGTCGACGGCGCGGGGTGCGGGCGTCGTCCGGCCCGGCGAGTCTGTCAGCGACGGCGCGCACCGCCCGGAACGACGCGCTCTCGCTGCATCGGATGCAGCGAGGCGCCGTTCGTTCTCGGCCGGCGGTTCGCCCGCCGCCGGGCGGGGTGCAGCTCGTCATCGCCTTCTGCAGCCCCTGGTCGAGGGCGTCGAGGAAGTCCTGGGTGTTGAGGGACTTGGCGTCGCCGCCGACGAGCAGCGCGAGGTCCTTGGTCATCTTGCCGCCCTCGATGGTGTCGATGCACACCTTCTCGAGCTTCTCGGCGAACTCGACCAGCTCGTCGTTCTTGTCGAGACGCCCGCGCTGCGCCAGGCCCCGCGACCACGCGAAGATCGACGCGATCGGGTTGGTCGAGGTCTCCTCGCCCTTCTGGTGCTTGCGGTAGTGCCGGGTGACGGTGCCGTGCGCCGCCTCGGCCTCGACCGTTCCGTCCGAGGTCATCAGCACCGAGGTCATCATGCCGAGCGAGCCGAAGCCCTGGGCGACGATGTCGGACTGGACGTCGCCGTCGTAGTTCTTGCAGGCCCAGACGTAGCCGCCCTCGGACTTGATCGCCTGGGCGACCATGTCGTCGATGAGGCGGTGCTCGTAGGTCAGGCCCGCCTTGTCGAAGTCGGCCTTGAACTCCGCGTCGAAGATCTCCTGGAACGTCTCCAGGAACATCCCGTCGTAGGCCTTGAGGATGGTGTTCTTGGTCGACATGTAGACCGGGAACCCGCGGTCGAGCCCGTACTGCAGCGACGCCCGGGCGAACTCCTCGATGGAGCTCTTGTAGTTGTACATGCCCATCGCGACGCCGCCGTCGGCCGGGAACTCCGCGACCTTGTACTCCTGCGCCTCGCCGTTCTCGGGCGTGTAGGTGATCGTCACCGTGCCCTTGCCGGGGACCTTGAAGTCCTGCGCGAGGTACTGGTCGCCGTGGGCGTGACGGCCGACGACGATCGGCTTGGTCCACGACGGGACGTAGCGCGGGATGTTCTGGCAGACGATCGGCTCGCGGAAGATGACGCCGCCGAGGATGTTGCGGATCGTCCCGTTGGGCGAGCGCCACATCTTCTTGAGGCCGAACTCCTCGACGCGGGCCTCGTCGGGGGTGATCGTCGCGCACTTGACGCCCACGCCGTGGCGCTTGATCGCGTTGGCGGCGTCGACCGTGACCTGGTCGTCGGTCGCGTCGCGGTTCTCGACACCCAGGTCGTAGTACTCGAGGTCGATGTCGAGGTACGGGTGGATCAGCTTGTCCTTGATGAACTGCCAGATGATCCGGGTCATCTCGTCGCCGTCGAGCTCGACGACGGTGCCCTCTACCTTGATCTTGGCCACGGTCGGCTGATCTCCTCTCAGGCGCCCGGGAGGGGCGCCGAACTGTTCCACGAGCGCTCGCGCGTGGGCGGCGCTGATCCTCGAGCGAACGCTATCAACGCCGACGGGCCGATCCGCCGCGACCACACACCGGCGATCATCGCCGCGCCCGGCTCGTCCGGTCCGGTACCCCGTTCGCGCCCGTTGCACCCGCGGTCGACCACGTCACCGTGTGGCGAGGGACCGCCGGTGATCGTGAGCGCGACCAGCACGAGGACGATGCCGACCACCGCGTAGGTCACGACGTCGACCCGCTTGCCCCGCACCGCGAGCAGCCCCGCCGTCTCCCGGCTGGTCCGCGCCCGCAGGACGGCGGCGAGCAGCAGCGCGACGCCGATCTCGGCGGCGCCCTCGCGCCAGTGGTGCAGGGCGATCCGCCAGAACGCCGCCGCCACGACGGCCATGACGACGAGGAACGGCAGCTGACGGCGCAGGCGCTCGCTCGAGCTGGGCCCGGCTCGCCCGCGGGCGGGGTGCCGCCCGTCGGGCGCGCGCGGGTGGGCGCGTCGTCCGGCGGCGGCTGGCCGGGACGCGCTGGGCACCGGGGGCGCGGGCGGGGCCGGGGGCCGCCGCGGCGTCCAGGGCGGCGCTGGGGCGCGGCCGGGCGGGGCACGGGGACGCCGGGGCGGCCGGGACGGCCGTGGCCGCTCGGCGGTGGAGGGGGGCCGGACGGGGACCGGTCGGCGGCGGCCACCTCGTCAGCCGTCTCGTTCGGCCCGCTCGACGACGTTGGTCAGCAGCATCCCGCGGGTCATGGGACCGACGCCGCCCGGTACGGGCGCGAGGAACCCGGCCACCTCGGCGACCTCGGGTGCCACGTCGCCGACCAGGCCGTTCTCGCCGCGGGTGATGCCGACGTCGAGGACCGCCGCGCCGGGCTTGACCATGTCGGCGGTGACGATCCCCGGGACGCCCGCCGCCGCCACGACGATGTCGGCGCCGCGGAGCTCGGCCGCCAGGTCCTTCGTCCCCGTGTGGCAGAGCGTCACCGTGGCGTTCTCGCTGCGGCGGGTGAGCAGCAGGCCGAGCGGCCGCCCGACCGTGACCCCGCGCCCGAGCACGGTCACCTTCGCGCCGTCGAGCGGGACGTCGTAGCGCCGGAGCAGCTCCACGACGCCGCGCGGGGTGCACGGCAGCGGGGCCGGCTCGTTCAGCACCAGGCGACCGAGGTTGGTCGGGTGCAGGCCGTCGGCGTCCTTGTCGGGGTCGACCCGCTCGAGGGCCGCGCCCGCGTCGAGCCCCTTCGGCAACGGGAGCTGCACGATGTAGCCGGTGCAGGCCGGGTCGGCGTTCAGCTCGTCGACGGCGGCCTCGACGTCGGCCTGCGTGGCGTCGGCGGGCAGGTCGCGGCGCAGCGACGTGATGCCGACCTTGGCGCAGTCGTTGTGCTTGCCGCGAACGTAGGAGTGCGACCCGGGGTCGTCGCCGACGAGGATCGTGCCGAGCCCCGGCGTCCGGCCCGCCGCGGTCAGCGCCGAGACGCGCCCGGCCAGGTCGTCGAGGATCGCCGCGAGGGTCGCCTTGCCGTCGAGCCTGGTCGCCGTCACGGCGTCCATGATGGCAGGCCGCCCGGCGCGGGCCGCCCGCTCGCCCGTCGGGCGACGCCGGTCACCGCGGGCCGCGCCGCGCGCGCGTCGTGGCGGCGCAGGACGTCGAGCAGCGCCGAGCAGGTAGGCCTCGTCGCCGCGGGCGAAGCGGGTGTCGCGGCGCGGCGGGTGCTCGAGGGGTGCCTCGCCGTTCTCGTCGGCACGGGCGGCGCGGCGCAGGGCCACCACGCGGGTGCGCGCCGAGAGCTCCTGCATCGCCAGGCCCTCGAGCCCGCTGCCCGCCCGCACGCGCAGGCGCCCGAGCAGGAACGTCCGGCCGTGCACGGGAACGAGTCGAGCACGTCGAGGCCCAGCGCGGCGCCGACGGGCGCGGCGCGGCGACCTCGGCGACCGCGTGCACCGACCGGAACGCGAAGCGCTGGCCGGCGGTGCGGGCGAGCTCGCGGTCGAACAGCCGCAGGACGACCGCGGCCTCGCCGGGCCCGTGCCCGTCCCCTCGCCGGTCCCCCGCGCTGCGTCCGCGCCGTCGAGCAGCAGGTCGCGCACCGCCAGCCCGGTCTCGATGTTGACCATGTCGTCGCTGGTCAGGACGGCGACCGCCGCGGCCCGCGTCACCCGCGCGGCGGCGAGCAGCTCGGCGCCGCTCGCGTCGCCGAGGACCACCGGCACGTCGAGGGCGCGGGCCCGCTCGAGGAAGCGGTTGCGGGTGTCGTGCTCGACGACGACGACGCCGTGGTCACGCGCCCGGAGGTGCTCGACGACGGCGAGGCCGATCGTCCCCAGCCCGATCACGACGACGTGCCCCGCCCGCGCCCGCCGCGCGGCGCCGCCCCGCGGTCGGCCAACCGGCGGCTGATGAGCAGGTCGGTGAGGAACGCCCGGGACGGCGGTCGTGGCGACGCCGGCGAGCATCAGGAAGATCGCCCAGAGCCGCAGCCAGAGGGGCTGGTCGGCGAAGCTGTAGTCGCCGAGCCGACCGTGGCGACCGACTCGACGGTGAAGTAGAGGGCGTCGACGATCCCCATCCCGGGTCGCGGTAGCCGACGCTCGGACCAGCGTCGAGACCGCCAGCAGGGCGAGCAGCGCGACGAGGGCCCAGCGCAGCCCCGGTCGGCCTCGCGGGCCACCTGGCGCAGGGTCTCGAGCGCACGCCGCGCGCCGGCGGCCCGCGGGATCGTCCCCGGGTCGCGGCCCGCGCCACGCCGGGTGACGCGCAGCTCGCCCCGGCCGTCGTCACCGGCGGGCGACCCCGGCCGCGCGCAGCTCGTCGGGCGTCCCGAGCACGGTGACCTGCTCGCCCTCGTCGACCCGGTGGTCGCGCCCGGGGCAGATCGCGGGGTCGCGCGGGTCGCCGACGGCGAGCGGGGCGAGGTCGCCGCCGTAGACGTCGCGCAGCGAGTCCGCCCGCTCGAGCGCCACCGTCGTCGCGGCGAGGAGCAGGGCGTGACCCGGCGACGTCGAGCTCCTGGCAGCGGGCTCGCCAGGCAGGCCTGGACGATGGCGGGTGCCGCGATCGTGCGTGGCGTCGAGGACGGCCCCCGGGCCCTCGTCGCGCGCGACGGCCCGGCCGAGTCGTTGCCCAGCCGGGTGACCACCCGGACGTCGGGGCGGCGGTCGCGCACGAGCAGCGCCGTCTGCAGGCTGCGCAGGTCGTCGCCCTCGACGCAGATCACCGCCCTGGCGTGCGCCGACCCGCCTGGTCGAGCGCTGCCGGGCGTGGTCGCGTCGGCGTCGACCAGGGCGACGCCGAGGCGCTCGGCGACCCGGCGGGCGCGATCGTCGGGCGCGTCGGACAGGACGACGACCTCGAGCTCGGCGGCGCGCAGCTGCTCGGCCACACGCAGGCCCAGGCCGTGCAGCCCGCAGAGGATCACGTGGTCGTGCGGGGGCACCCGGCCGTCACCCCGCCGGGTGGGCCCCGACCCGGCGGAGGCCCGCGGCGGTGGCCGCGACGACGGCCGCGTAGAGCACGTGCTGGCCGAGGCTGGTGGTCATCACCGAGCGCTGCCACCGCCAGGGCACGGGGGTGCCGCCGAGCACGGGGAACAGGGTCAGGCACATCGTCTGGCACCCGACGAAGAACACCGCGCCGGCCAGCGGCTCGCGCACGCCGTAGCGGCGCAGCGCCGCGTGGGCGATGCCGACCGCCGAGCCGTAGCCCCAGTGCACGACGAGGAAGAGGACCCGGCGGCCCACGGGACCGGCCGGTGCCCGGCCGACCACGCCGCGCAGCAGCGTGCTCGCGGCGATGATCACGTACTCGCTGTCGTCGTAGTCGAGGATCTCGGTGATCTGGGTCGGGCGATGCCGTGGCGCCGGGCGTAGCGGATTCGGTTCAGGTGCGCCGACGCCGTCATCGCGGCCGTCCCCGCCGCTCCCGCGAGCACCCCCGGGACGGCCAGGCGCAGGACGGCCGTGCGCAGGCCGGAGCCGCCTCGTGCCCTCGGCGTCCGCATGGATCGAGCATGCCGGACGCGTCGGCGTTCTGGTCGGACGGGCGCGGCACCCCTCCGAATGGGCGGTAGCAGATCGTCGTGGCGTTGCTCACACTCTGACGAGCACAGGGGCCGCGACCTGCAGCGCAGCAGGGCGCTCACGCACCGCGGCCCCGCGTCCGGCGAGGAGTGGCGATGACCACAGTCGACGACCAGGGGCAGAGCATGACCGCCCGCACCGAGACACCGTCCCACCGGGCCGACCCCGAGCCCGACGCCGCAGCCGCCGCCGGCGCGAACCCCGCGCTCATCGGCGTCCCGACGTTCGTCATCGGCTCGATCGCGCTGGGCCTCTACCTCGTCGGGTTCACCGGCGCCTCGTCGACGGCACTGATCGGCACGGTGCCGATCCTCTACATGTGCACCGGCATCGGGCAGCTGATCGCGACGATCTGGGCGATCCGCCTCGGGGAGGGGGCGGTGGCCGCGATCTTCGGGATCTTCACGGGCTTCTGGCTCAGCTTCTCGGTGCTGGCCACCGCGCTGGGCAACGACTGGTTCGGCACGACCTCGACCGACACCGTGGCCGCCACCGGCGCCCAGGAGACGTTCCTGCTGAGCTGGCTGGTGGGGATCATCGTGCTGACGCTGGCCTCGCTGCGGCTGCCCGCGGTGTTCACGCTGCTGTTCGTCCTGGTCGACCTCGCCCTGCTGCTCGTGCTGCTGGGTACGGCCGGCGGGTCGACGGGCCTGCTGTTCGGCGGCGGGATCGCGGTCTTCGCGTTCTCCCTGGTCGGGGTCTACCTGTTCGTCGACGCGATGGGACAGGCCACCGGAGGGAAGGCGCTGCCGATGGGCAAGCCCGATCGTCTCCTGACCGGCGCCGACCGGGTCGACCGCCTCACCTCACCGGAAGTCGCGCGAGCGCGTGGCCGACGGCGAGGTCGAGGCGCTCGACCCGATCGGCGACGAGGTTGACCACCTCGGGGGCGTCGTGGGCCCGCTCGACCGTGCCCCGGACGACCAGCGCGGCGCTCGTGCGCGCCACCACCCGGTGCCGGGCCCAGAGCCCCTCCGAGCAGACGACGTTGAGCATCCCGGTCTCGTCCTCGAGGTTGAGGAAGGTCGTGCCGCCGGCGGTCGCCGGGCGCTGCCGGTGGGTGACCACGCCTCCCACCTCGACCCGCTCGCCCGCCGGCACCCCGCCGTGCTGCCGCCCGGGCACACCGTCCTCGCGGCGGCCCATCACGTCGGCCACCGCCAGGGCGCCGCGGGCGGCGAGGGCGTCACGCAGATGGGTCACCGGGTGGCCGTCGGGACTCAGCCCGGTGGCCCACACGTCGGCCACGGTCAGCTCGACCGCGCTCATGCCCGGCAGCGCCGGCGCGTCGAGCCCCACCGTGGTGCCGGGCAGGCGCTCGTGACGTGCCCCCCGGTGCACGCCCGCCACCTCGCCGCTCGCCGCGCCCGCCGCCCACAGCGCGGCCCGCCGGTCGAGCCCGAAGCACCCGAGCGCCCCCGCCGTGGCCAGTGACTCGAGCGCGGCCGCGGTGAGGCCGGCGCGCCGGGCGAGGTCGGCGAGATCGACGAAGGGCCCGTCGCGCCCCCGCACGGTGACGATCCGCTCGGCGACCTCCTCGCCCAGCCCGCGCACCGTGGCGAGCCCCAGGCGCACCGCCTGACCGCCCGTGCTGTCGACGTCGGGCTCGAGCGTCGGCGCCGCGGTGCTCGCCGCGACGTCGGGACCGCGCACGACCACGCCGTGCCGCCGGGCGTCGGCCGTGAGGGTCTGCGGGGACCAGAAGCCCATCGGCTGGGCCCGCAGCAGCGCCGCGCAGAACGCCGCCGGGTAGTGGTACTTGAACCACGCGGACATGTAGACCAGCGCGGCGAAGCTGATCGAGTGGCTCTCGGGGAAGCCGAAGTTCGCGAAGGCCTTGGTCTTGGCGAAGATCGTGTCGGCGACCTCGCCGGTGATGTGGTTCGCGGCCATCCCCTCGTAGAAGCGCTCGCGCATCCGCTCGAGGCGCTCGCTGGAGCGCTTCGCCGACAGCGCGCGGCGCAGCTCGTCGGCCTCGGCGGCGGAGAACCCGGCGACGTCGGTGGCGAGCTGCATCAGCTGCTCCTGGAACAGCGGCACCCCGAGGGTCTTGCGCAGCGCCGGCTCGCACAGCGGGTGGTCGTAGGTGACCGCCTCCTCCTTGTTGAGCCGCCGGATGTAGGGGTGCACCGAGCCGCCCTGGATCGGCCCGGGGCGGATGAGCGCGACCTCGACGACGAGGTCGTAGAACTTCGTGGGCCGCAGCCGCGGCAGCGTGGCCATCTGGGCGCGGGACTCGACCTGGAACACCCCGACCGAGTCGCCCGTCGCGAGCATCGCGAACACCTCGGGCTCGGTCGGCTGCAGCTCGTAGAGCTCGACGTGGCGGCCGTGGTGCTCGGCGAGGTAGTCGACCGCGTAGTGCAGCACCGAGAGCATCCCCAGCCCGAGCAGGTCGAACTTCACCAGCCCGACCGCCGCGGCGTCGTCCTTGTCCCACTGGATGACGCTGCGGCCCTCCATCCGCGCCCACTCGACCGGCACGACCTGGTCGACGGGGCGATCGCAGATGACCATGCCGCCGGAGTGGATGCCGAGGTGGCGCGGGAAGCCGGCGATCTGCTCGGCCAGCCCCGCCACCGCTGTCGGCATCCCCGGGACCTGCGCGGCGAGGTCGGCGCCGTCACCCCGGTTCGAGGGCCCCCACCGGTCGATCTGCTTGCTCCACGCGTCCTGCTGGCCGGGCGCGAACCCGAGGGCGCGCGCCGCGTCCCGGACCGCCGAGCGCGGCCGGTAGCTGATCACGTTCGCGACCTGCGCGGCGCGGTCGCGCCCGTAGCGGCCGTAGACGTACTGGATGACCTCCTCGCGGCGGTCGGACTCGATGTCGAGGTCGATGTCGGGGTAGCCGTCGCGCTCGGGTGAGAGGAACCGCTCGAACAGCAGCTCCATCGCCACCGCGTCGACGTGGGTGATGTGCAGGGCGAAGCAGACCGCCGAGTTCGCCGCCGAGCCACGCCCCTGACAGAAGATGTCAGCCTCGCGGCAGAACCGGGCGATGTCGGCGACGATGAGGAAGTAGCCCGGGAAGCCCTGACCCTCGATGATCGCCAGCTCGTGGTCGACGACGGCGTAGGCGTCGGGACGCTGAGCGCGCGTGCCGTAGCGCCGCCGCGCCCCGTCCTCGGTGAGCCGCCGCAGCCAGGTCGCCTCGGTCTCGCCCGCGGGCACGGCGAAGGGCGGCAGCTCGGGGGCGAGAAGCGTGAGCTCGAAGGCGCACTCGCGGGCCAGCGCCGCCGCGTGGGCCACCGCCTGCGGGTGGCGCCGGAAGCGGGCCGCCATCTCGGCGCCGGAGCGCAGGTGGGCGGTGCCCGGCGGCAGCCAGCCCTCGGCCTCGTCGAGGCTGCGCCGCGCCCGGACCGCCCCCAGCGCCGCGGCCAGGCGCGCGCGGTCGGGCGTGGCGTAGTGCGCCGCCGGTCGTCGCCACGACCGGCAGCCCGTGGCGCGCGGCGAGCCCGGCGAGGACGTCGTTGCGCTCGGCGTCGCCGGGCAGGCCGTGGTCGGTCAGCTCGACCGCCACGTGCTCGCCGCCGAAGAGCCCGACGAGACGGTCGAGCTCGCCCGACGCGGCCTCGACCCCGGCCGACCCGCCCGCGGCCAGGGCCCGGCGGACCGCCCCCTTGCGACACCCGGTGAGCACCACCCCGTGCCCCCGCAGGATCGCTGCGGTGGCCTCGAGGTCGTGCACGGGCCTGCCCTTCTCCGCGTCGTGGTGCATCGCCGCGGCGGTGATCGCCCGCGAGAGCGCGCGGTACCCGTCGGCGTCGCGGGCCAGGACCAGCAGGTGGTCGCCCTCGGGGTCGGCCACGCCGTTCTGGGGCGCCGTCAGGCCCAGCGAGAGCTCGGCGCCGTAGACCGTGGGCATCCCCCACTCCCGCGCGGCCTCGGCGAAGCGCACCACCCCGTACATGCCGTCGTGGTCGGTCAGCGCGACGGCCTCGAGACCCAGCCGCGCGGCCTCCTCGACCAGCTCCTCGGGGTGGCTCGCGCCGTCGAGGAAGCTGAAGTTGGAGTGCGCGTGCAGCTCGGCGTAGGGCACCGTGCCCACGCGCCGCTCGGCCCCCGCGGAGTAGGGCAGGCGTCTGCGGCTCCAGGCCGGGCTGTCGCCGCCGTCGCCGGGGAAGCGCTCGTCCCGCGACTGGCCCCCCGGACCGTCGAGGACGACGCGGCCGGGGCCGTCGACGAGCCCGTCGCGGCGGTCGCGGTAGCCGTCGGCGTCGCCGGCGTCGGCCAGCGGGTCGGCGACGTGCCCCGGGGAGGAGCGCGCCGGGGGACGCCCGGAGAGCACGCGCTCCATCTCCGTCCAGCTCACCGGAGGATTGCCCCAGCCCATCGCCGCCACCTCGACCTCGAACGTGTGTTCGACGACGACGGTAACCCGGACCCCCGACAGCGGGCGACGACCGCTCGTCGCCCCCGTCACCGTGGGCTCACGTCTCACTCCATCGAGCGACCGCGACGGGCCGTCGACCGCACAGTGTCCGTCAGAGATGTCCGGATCAGAGGTTTTCCGCCAGTTTGGGCGTCCACCACATCACCCCTTCGTGAGAGGCGGCCCATGACAGAGACCTTGGGTGATCGAACCGCTCTTCCGGCGATCTCCGCCGACGTGCCCGCCCCGCGCGGGAACCCGGCCTGGCTCGACCGGCTCGTCGCCCGCGTGACGCGGCCCGACGTCACCCACGAGACGCTGCGCGCCCGCAACGCCCGCGCCACCGAGCTCTTCCGCGAGCGGCGCCACGGCGAGGCCGAGCGCGAGTTCGGCGAGACGTACGAGCTGTGCCGCGACGTCCTCGGCGACGACCACGCCGACACCCTCGTCGCCATGGGCAACCTCGCCGCGGTCCACGTGGCCGCAGGACGTCCCGGGCAGGCCGTGCCGCTGCTCGAGCGCGCCGTCGCCGACCGCGCCCGGCTGCGCGGGACCACCCACCCCGCCACCCTCGACGCCCGCCACGGCCTCGGCGTGGCCCTGCGCGACGCCGGCGACGCCGCGGCCGCGTGCCACGTCCTGCGCTCGACGCTGGCCGACCGCACCGTCGCGCTCGGGCCGACCCACCCCGACACCGTCGGCACCCACCAGGCCCTCGCCGCCGCCGACGCCCGGGCCCGCTAGGGCCACCGGCGCGCGGGCCGACCCCGCGCGAGCGCCCCGCGGCGGCGCGGGCGATCCTTCCCGGGTCCGACCGACCCGGAGGAGCCGCCGTGATCGGCATCGTCATCGCGGCGCTGGTCGCGCTCGGCGTCCGCTCGCTCGCCGCGGTCCGGCTGCGGCGCTGGTACCTGGGCCCCCCGCTGGTGATGATCCTCGCGGGGGCGGGAACGGCGGCCCTGGTCGACCGCGGCGGAGAGGTCGCCGGGGCGCTCGACACCGTCGTCGCCCAGCACGTCGCCGAGGTCATCCTGGCGGTGCTGCTGTTCGCCGACGCCACCGAGGTGCGCGCGGGACGGCTGCTGGGCCGCGAGCCCGGCGCCGTCGCGCGGATGCTGCTCGTCGCGCTGCCCGTGAGCCTCGCCGTGGCCACGGGGCTCGGCTTCGTCCTGCTCCCCGGCCTGCCGTGGGCGGTGCTGCTCGCCGCCGCGTGCGTCGTCGTCCCCGTCGACCTCGCCCCCGCCGAGGGGCTGATCCGCGACCGCCGACTGCCCTCGCGGGTCCGCTCGGTGATCAACGTGGAGAGCGGCTACAACGACGGCATCGTCTCGCCGGTCTTCCTGTTCGCGCTGGTCCTGGCGAGCGACCGCACCCCCGAGCGCACGCCGGGCGAGGCCCTCGCGACCGTCGTCCCGTTCGCCCTCACCGCGCTCGCGGTCGGGCTCGTGCTCGGCGCCCTGCTCGGCTGGCTGATCGACGGCGCGACGGCGGCCGGCTGGACCACCGAGTCGTCCCGCCGGGTCACGGTGCTCACCGTGCCGCTGCTCGCCTACTTCTCCACGGTGGCGCTCGACGGCAACGGGTTCGTGGCCTCGTTCGTCGCCGGCGTCGCCGTCCGCTCGGTGCACGGCTACGCCGGGGCGCGCAGGCGCCGCCGCGCGACCCCGCCCCGCCCGGTCGGGACGCAGCGGGTGTCGACCGGCGACTACCGGCTGCTCGAGGACACCACGACGCTGCTGACCGGGGCCATGTGGTTCGCGGTCGGCACGGCGGCCGTGGTGGCCCTCGACGAGGGTGTCCCGTGGCGCGTGCTGCTGTACTGCCTGGCCGCGCTCACCGTCGTCCGCGTCGTCCCGGCGCTGCTCGCCCTGACCCGCTCCTCGCTGCCCCGGCGCGACCGCCTCCTGATCGCCGTGCTCGGACCGCGCGGCACGACGACGATCGTCTTCGGCCTGCTCGCCTTCAACGGCCTCCCGACCGGACCCGACGCCGACACCGTCCTGCTCGTCACCGTCGTCTGCGTGCTCGCCAGCGTGCTGCTGCAGGGACCGGTCGCCGGCGGTCTCGCACGCCGCTTCCTGAGCGACGAACCGCACGAACCCGACCGTCCGGACGCCGGTGCGCCGGCGGACACCGGTGCGGCCGCTCGCCCGGTGCTCGACCGGGAGGACGGTTAGGGTCGCGCATCCGGAGGACCAGGTGCATCGGGGGACGTGGGTGACGCGACGGATCGTGGCGCGGGTGGCGGTCGCCCTGCTGGCCGTGCTCCTGGTGGCGGGCTGCGTCGACCGGGGCCGGTCGTTGGACGACGTCCAGGGCTCCGGCTCGGGTTCCGGCGCGCCCCCCGTGCGTCCCTACGAGGCGGTCCAGGGGGCCTACGACAAGCTCGCCGCGACCGGGACCGCGCGCGTGCGCACCATGTCGACGACCCAGGTCGGGGCTCTCCCGATCGATGTCCCGGGCACGGGCGGCGCCGACTTCCGGCAGCGCTCCTACGGCCTCGACCTGAACGCGGCGATGCTGGGCACGGTCCGGGTCGTCGGGGTGGACGGCGTCGTCTACGCCCGCTCCGAGATCGCGAGCCGGACGCTGCCCGGCAACCCCGACTGGCTGCGCATCGACCCCGCCGCCCTCGAGTCGCAGGGCCTCACCGCCGAGAACCTGAACAATCCCTTCGTCCGGTTCGCCGCGACCACCGGTGACGTCCTGCCCCAGCTCGCCCTGCTCAAGGGGGCCAGGCAGGACGACACCAAGCTGGTCGGACCCGAGCCGATCGACGGGACGCCGACCACCCACTACGCGGCCCAGCTCGACTTCGAGCAGGCACGCCGCTACGCGGCCGACCCGAGGACGGCGGCCGACGTCGACCGGTACACCCGGACGCTCCGCACCGCCCGCCTGCCCGCCGACGTGTGGGTCGACGGGCAGGGCAGGCTGGTCCAGCTGCGGATCGTCTTCTCCTCGGTGTTCGGCCGCGACACGACGGCGTCGACGACCACCTTCTCGGACCCGGGCGCGCCCGTCGGCCCGTTCACCGCCCCGGCCTCGTCGACCGACGTCGCCGACCTGGCCCGCCGCTTCGGCGGCTGAGGACGGACCGTGACATCCGGGGTGCCCGTGTGACCGGCGTGTTCGCCGCGGACGCGCCCGGCGACGAGCGGAGCAGGCGTGCCCGCGCCCTCCGCGACGCCGTCGAGCCCGTGGCCGCGATCGTCTACTTCGCCCCCGAGGTGCACGACGCGTTCGCCGCGATCGGCTTCGGCCCCGGGACCGGCGCGCCCGGCCACCTCACGCTGCCCGACCTGGCGGCCTACTTCTGCAGTCGCGCCGGGTGCCTCGGGCGCGTCGCCGGGCCGGTCGTCGTCTCCGTGTTCGGCGTGTTCGACCCGGCACTGGTGGAGCCCGAGGTCGAGCGCGGGTGGGCGACCGCCTCCGTGGAGGAGATCCTCGCCGCACGCGAGCGCGGCGCGACCGCGGCCCTCGCCCGCGTCCTCGGACCGGACACCGACCCGTCCCGTGCCACGACGTTGCTGCGACGGGCGGCCGACGCCGGGCGGGCGGCCGGGCACCCGCTCTTCGCCGGGCTGAGCGCCCTGCCGGTGCCCGCCACACCGTGGGGAGCCCTGTGGCGGGCCGCCGACCGGGTGCGCGAGCACCGCGGCGACGCGCACGTGGCGGCCTGGAGCGCCGCGGGGCTCGATCCGGTGGAGGCCGGCCTGCTCACCGAGCTGTTCCACGGCATGCCGCCCCGTCGCTACCACGCCACCCGTGGCTGGTCGTCCGCCGCGCTCGACGCGGGCCTCGACCGACTGCGGGAGCGGGGCCTCGTGCGCGGGGAGCCACCGGGTCTCACGGCGGAGGGCGCCGCGCTGCGCGAGGGCGTCGAGACCGCGACCGACCGGCAGCAGGAGCCCCTGCTCGCGGCGCTGGGCGATGAGCTCGGCGAACTGCTGGCGATCCTCCGGCCCTGGGCGTCGGCGATCGTCGGGGCGGGCGGCTTCCCCGCGTCGGTGGAGCAGATCCCCACCGCGTGGGGGCGCCCGCCGACCTGAGGGCGACGTCGGGCGGGCCCGGGCCCACCAGCACGGTACGACGACCCCGCGGACTGGGACGAGCTCGCCCGCCTGTTCCGCGCCGACCACGTCGAGGAGGACCGGAAGGCGGGCCGCCCGGTCCGTCCGCGGTCCTCGACCGACCGCGTGGTCGCGGCGCGGCGGCTCCTGCCCTCTCCCGTGCAGTACCTCGTGGCCGTCGACGACGGGATCGCGGGCTTCGTGGCGGCCTGGCCCGGCGAGGACGGCACCGGTCTCGTCGAGGACCTCTTCGTCCGGGAGGACGACCGGGGCAGGCGGCTCGCGACCGCGCTGATCGCCCGCGCCGTCGACGAGGCCCGCGCGGGCGGCGCCCGGCGCGTGATGATCGGCGCCGACCCGGACGACACCCCGAAGCACCTCTACGCCCGGCTGGACTTCGTCCCCACCGGGATCCTGCGGACCGCCACCCGCCCTCACTCGTAGACCCCCTCCACGCTCCAGCGGCCCGCACGCAGGACGAGCAGCAGCGCCAGCCCGACGGCGTCCGCGGACGAGGCCACCGGGTCGGGGGCGAGGTCGGCCGCGGGGTCGGCGTCGAGCTCGTGGTGGTCGCCGTCGTCGGACGCGCCGTCGCGTGCCTCCCCGGCCGGGGGGTGGCACACGACCTGCACGCGGACGCACGGCTCGGGGGCCCGCGGGTCCCACCAGCGCCCCTCGTCGGGCCACGGCCCGCCCCAGGCCCGCACCGGGGCGGTGTCGGCGCCCAGGACCACGTGCGCGGGGCGCGCTGAGGCGGCCGCGCTCGGCGAGCCGCACCGGCGCCCCGGTGGCGTCGAGCACCTGGGCCGGCAGCGGCTCGGCGGGCACCGTGCTCGGCGACGGCGCCGGCAGGGCGCCCGGCCAGGGCGCCTGCGCGTCGAGCCGGGGGGCGCGCTCGTCGCCCCACGCGACGAGACGGACACGCTCGGCGGGGCCCCGCCCACCCTCGGGCACCGCGGTGAGCACCTCCTCGGGGCCGAGCAGGCCCTGCACCCGTACCAACGCCCGGCCCGCACGCTCGTCGCCGACACCGACCTCGCCCCACAGCCCGAGCTGGAGCCGTCCGGCGTCGACGACCTCGGTGGGCACCAGTCGCAGCACCACCAGCCCGCCCCCGTCGGGCGTGCGCTCGGCGGGCGGCGCGAGAGCCAGCCCTCGAGCTGCCAGCGCACCCGGTCGGCGGTGCCGCCGGGGGTGAGCGGTGCGGCGCACCGCCACACCCGACCGAGCTCCTCGCCGTCGGTGGTCCGCGCCTGCACCCCGAGGCGGGTGCAGGCCAGCCCGGCGCGCCCCAACCCCTCGTGCAGCTGCTCGGCGAGCGTGCGGGCGGCGAACGCGGCGGCGTCGACCCGATCGACCGGCGGGTCGAGGGGCAGCTCGACCGTGAGCTCGTCGGGGATGCGGCGCCGGGAGGGCGGCCGGTCGTCGAGCGCGCGGGCCAGGCGGTGCGCGCGGACGGCGGCCGCGTCGAAGCGGGAGGCCACGTCGGCGGCGGGCAGGGCGCGAACGCGCCCAGCGTGGTGAGCCCCAGCCGGCGCAGCAGCCCGACGAGCTCCGTGCGCGAGGCGCTGGCGACGTCGTCGGCGCCGGCGGTGTCGGGCTCGACCCCGGGCTCGAGCTCGAGCTCGCCGACCGGCAGCGGGGCGAGGAAGGCGGCCGACGCACCGGCCGGCACGACGACGGAGCGCCGGCGCGGCGAGACCCGCCGCGAACAGGCCGTCGGCCACCCCGACCTGGGCCTCGACCCGGGTGCGACCCGCCACGTGGTCGACCAGCAGCTCGGCCACCGTCTCCTCGCCGCCGAAGTACCGCGCGGGCCCGCGGGCCGAGAGCGCGATCAGCCCGGGGCGCACCACCTCGACCCCGGGGGTGAGCTCCTCGACCGCGGCCGCGACCGACTCGAAGCGCCTCGCATCACGCTCGGGGTCGCGGCCGAGGACCGCGAGGTCGGGGCACCGGGCCTGCGCCTCGCGGCGGCGCAGCCCGCGGCGCACGCCCTGAGCCCGGGCGGGCGCCGAGCAGGCCACGACCCGGTGGCCCGCCAGCACCGCGGCCGGGCGCTGCGGCGGGATGCCCGACTCCGCCGCGGCCGCGACCACCGGCCAGTCCGGGCACCACCGGGCCATCACGCGCGCCGCCGCGGAGGCGGGTCGGGCTCGCCGGCGCTCACACGGCCACCACCGCACTCGGCGGGCGCGCCGTCGCCGTCCGCCCGGGGGCCTCGCCCGCCGAACGGGGCGCAGCCAGGCCCCGGGGGCGGGCAGCAGCGCCTCGGTCCGCCGGTCGTGGGCCCGCCCTCGCGCGGAGCAGCGCAGCCGCACGCGCCGCGACCGCAGCCGCCCCGCCCCGTCTCCCGCGAGCCCCGACCAAGTGCCGCCCGCGGCGTGCAGCTCGGCCTCGGCGCCCGGCCAGCCGTCGGGCCCGGTCACCACCGGGACGAGCACCGCACCCCGCTGGCGGACCCGCGCCCCCAGGCGCTGCCGGTCGCCCGCCCGCCACGAGGCGGCGTCCCCGAGGACCACGACGTCGACCCCGTCGACCAGGGCGGCCACCACCGAGGCCGGCCGCGGGCCCGGCCGCGGCACCAGGGCCGTGCGGGCCAGGTCGAGGCCCGCCTCGGCCGCGGCCTGGACACCGAGGCCGGGCAGCCCGACCAGCGCGCACCACGACCCCGCCCGCGAGGCCTCGGCCAGCACGGCGAGCACCAGCGCGGCCGAGCCGCCGACGGCCACCGTCGAGCCGCGCCGCAGGCCACCCCAGGGCAGCAGCCCGGCCAACGGCTCGGCCACCGGCAGCATCCCCGCCGTCCCGCCCGTCGCCGGGACCAGCTCCTCGACCGGCCGGGGGTCACCGGGCCCCGGCCCGGGGGTCGGGCGGGCCGGCGCCGGGGCCCCGACCCCGTTGCGCCCCGGCCCCGCCCGCCCCGCTTCGGCAGGGCGGCCGGGCGCTCCCCAGCCCCGGCCGCCTCGCCCGTCTCGTCGGCCACCCAGATCAGAGGCCCGCACCACGCCGAGCTGAGCCGCCCGGCGGGCGAGCTCGGCCCGTCCGTCCACCGCCTGCGTCGCCATCGTTCCCTCCACGATCGAACACGTGGTCGAACAAGGAGAACGGTAGCGGAGACCCCCGACAGCCGCCACGGCGTCGCGCGCCGGCGCATCCGTCCGCGGCGCGCGGCACCGACCGACGCCGAGCCACGTCCCGGTCACCGACCATGATCGGAGTGCCGATACGGACGTTGAGTGTCAGCAGCGGTACTCCGCTGACACACCCCCACGCCGCCTAGTGGGCGAAGTGCCTGGTCCCGGTGGCGTAGAGGGTGACGCCGGCCTTGGTCGCGGCCTCGATCGTCAGGTCGTCGCGGACCGACCCGCCCGGGTGCACCACCGCGGCGACCCCGGCCTCGGCGAGGATCTCGAAGCCGTCGGGGAACGGGAAGAACGCGTCGGAGGCGGCGACGGCCCCGGCGACGCGGTCGCCGCCGCGGGCGACCGCCAGCTTCGCCGCGTCGACCCGGTTGACCTGGCCCATGCCCACCCCGACGGTGGCGCCGCCCGCGGCGATCGTGATCGCGTTCGACTTCACCGCGCGGCACGCGCGCCACGCGAACGCGAGGTCCGCGAGGACCTCGTCGGACACGGCGGAGCCGGTCGCGAGGGTCCACGACGACGGGTCGTCGCCGGGGGCGTCGACGGCGTCGCGCTCCTGCACGAGCGTCCCGCCCGAGATCGGCCGCCGCTCGAGGGCGGGCGGCGCGAAGGTCGCCGTCAGCAGCCGGATGTTCTTCTTCCGGGCCAGGACGTCGACGGCGCCGTCGGCGAAGGACGGGGCGACGACGACCTCGGTGAAGATGTCGGCCACGGTCTCCGCCATGGCCACGCTGACCTCGGTGTTCACCGCGATCACCCCGCCGAACGCGCTGGTCGGGTCGCAGGCGTGGGCGCGGCGGTGGACCTCCGCGACGTCGGCGCCCGCGGGCCCGACGGCGATGCCGCACGGGTTGGCGTGCTTGATGATCGCGACGCAGACGCCGTCGTGGTCGTGCGCGGCGCGCCAGGCGGCGTCGGTGTCGACGTAGTTGTTGTAGGACATCTCCTTGCCGTGCAGCTGCACGGCACCGGCCACGCCGGAGGTGTCGCCGGGGGTGCCGTAGAGGGCGGCGGCCTGGTGCGGGTTCTCGCCGTAGCGCAGGGTCGCGCGGAGCCGGCCCGTCTCGCCGGTCCAGCCCGGGAAGCCCCCCGTGTCGGCGTCCTGCCCCGCGGCGAGCGTCGAGCCCATCCACTCGGCGACGGCGACGTCATAGGAGGCCGTGTGCCGGAACGCCTCGGCGGCCAGCGCCCGCCGGTCGGCGAGGGTGACCCCGCCCGCCGCGACCTGCTCGAGCACCCAGGAGTAGCGCGACGGGTCGGTGACCACGGCGACGCTGGGGTGGTTCTTCGCCGCGGCGCGCAGCATCGCCGGGCCCCCGATGTCGATCTGCTCGACGCAGTCGTCGGGGGCCGCGCCCGAGGCGACGGTCTGGGTGAACGGGTAGAGGTTGCTCACCAGCAGGTCGAACGGCGCGATGCCGAGCGACGCGAGCTGGTCGACGTGGGTGGGCAGGCGGGTGTCGGCGAGCAGCCCGGCGTGCACGCGCGGGTGCAGCGTCTTGACCCGCCCGTCGAGGCACTCGGGGAACCCCGTCAGCTCCTCGACCCGGGTCACGGGCACGCCCGCGTCGGCGATCCGCGACGCCGTCGAGCCGGTCGAGACGATCTCGACGCCCGCCGCGTGCAGGCCGGTGGCGAGGTCGAGCAGCCCCGCCTTGTCGAACACGCTGACCAGGGCACGACGGACCGGCCTGCGGTCGGCGGTGTCGGGGCCCTCGGGCGTGCCGGGGCTCTCGGGCGGGACGCTCACGGGATTCTCACTCCTCGTCCGGTGACGGTGGCGCCGTGGCGGACGAGCGCGGCCACGGTCTCGACGAGCATCCGGCGCTCGACGACCTTGATGCGCTCGTGCAGGCTCGCCTCGTCGTCGTCCGAGAGCACCCGCACGGCCTCCTGGTCCAGGATCGGGCCGGTGTCGACGCCCGCGTCGACCAGGTGCACGGTCGCGCCGGTGACCTTGACGCCGTGGGCGACGGTGTCGCGGACCGGATGCGCGCCGGGGAAGGCGGGCAGCAGCGCCGGATGGGTGTTGATCGTGCGTCCGCCGAAGCGGGCGAGGAACGCGGGTCCGAGCAACCGGGCGAAGCCCGCCGAGACCACGAGGTCGGGCCGGTGGGCGGCGACGGTCGCGGCGAGCGCGGCGTCCCAGGCCGGGCGGTCGGCGTGGTCCCGCGGGGCCACGACCTCGGCGGCGACCTCGGCGGCGCGCGCACGCTCGAGCGCGCCGACCCCGGGGCGGTCGGAGACCACCGCGACGACGCGTCCCGGGCCGTCGGCGTCGAGCAGTGCCTGCAGGAGGCTGCCCGAACCGGACGCCAGGACCACCAGCCGCGCGGGTCGGGGCGTCAAGCGGTGCTGCGCGTTCTCCTCGGTGCTGCTCAGCGGGTGCTCCCTGGCCGCGGTGACGCATCGGTGACCGCGTCAGGTTAGTCGTGCCCGGACGGTGACGCCGGTCCCACCTCGGTCGAGGTCACGGTGGCGTCCGCCTCGTCCCCGGCGGCGTCCTCCGCCGCGTCACGTCGCCCGCCCGCGTCGTCGTCGGGTCGTCGGGCGCCTCGACCGGCGCCGGCGCCGCGGCGGGGGCCGGAGCGGGCGCCGCGATCCGGCGCCGGGGTCGGGTGGAGGGCGCGCGCCGCGGTGTCCCCGGCGGGCTCGCCAGCACCGCGACCGTCGCCCCCGGCACCGCGATCCACCCGAGCACCGCCGCGGCCAGCGCCGCGGCGGGCACGACGACGGGGTCGATCGGCCCGTGCCCGACGCTCCCGCCGGCGAGCGCGGCGAGCACGCCGAGCGCGACGGCGGCGACGAGCGCGGCCACGAGCACCGAGCGCAGCCGCCGGTAGGGGTCGGCGGAGCTCGGGGCGATCCACCAGCCCACGGCGCTGCCGACGGCCAGCGGCACCGCGAACACGAGGACCGCCCAGCTCGGCGGGGGCGCGTCGGGCAGCACGGCGAGCAGCGGGATCGGCGGGCGCGCCCCCGGCGCCAGGGCGGTCACCGCGCTCGGCGACGCGGCGGACAGCCCCAGGGTGAGCCCCGGTCCGCACAGCCAGGACGTGGCGGCGACCACGGCGTTGGGGAGGTAGAGCGCGCTCAGCAGGGTCAGCCCGGCGCCGCTGCCCGCCTGCGGGGTGGTGGCGTCGAGGACCGCGGCGACCGCGGGCGCGTCGGCCAGGAGCGCGGCGAGCAGCAGCGCCGACCCCGAGCACAGCAGGACGGCCACGGCGAGCAGGCCCGTGCGGAGCCCCTGGCGCAGCCAGCCGGGCAGGCGGCCCAGCTCCCGGGCGGCGCCGCACGGCCGGCGACGCCCGCGGGGCCCCGACCCCGGCGAGCAGGCCCCGGCGACGACGCCCGCGGTACCGGGTGACGCGTCGACGACCGTCTCGGGCGCCAGCAGCGCGGCGGCGAGGACACCGACGACGGCGTGCGCCGCGGCGGCCGTGGCCACGACCGGCGCGCCGGCCGTGGTGGGGCGCCGCCGAGGCCGCTCGGCGGCGGTCCGCGCGACGCGGGCGACGACGCAGCGCCAGCGCCAGCGCCGGCGCGAGCGGCAGCACGCCGAGGGGACGCCGCCCGAGCTGCAGCGGGACAGGTGCGCCGCCAGCCCAGCGGGACCCCGGCCGCGAGCGCACGCGGGAGGTCGGGCACCGGCGCGGCACCCGCCCGACGGCCAGGGCGGTGACGACACCGGCGAGCACGACGGCGACCCGTAGGTCACGGGGGCGGCACGACGCGACCGCGGGCGAGCACCGCCACGCGCGCCCGCCGCGTGCCCGGCGGCGTCGCGGCGGGCCGGCCGCCCGCCGCGCGGCCGACGCCGTCCGACCGGGGTCGACGGGGCGCTCACCCGGTCCGGGAGGTCGGGGCGGTCACGCCGACCGACCCTTCCACCGGGCCGCACCCGGCCCGCCCGCCACGCGGGGGCACCGACCGTCAGCGCGGGGGCGTGCCCCACTCGTCGCGGGGCTCGCCACGGCTCGTGTCGTAGCCGTAGGACGGCGCCTCGCCCGGGACCGTGGTGTCGGCCTGCTCGCTGCGCTGCTGCTCGGTCGCGCGGTCGGCGGGGGCGCCCCAGCCCGAGGACGGCGGACCGGTGAAGGTGTCGCCGCTGCTGGCCGGCGTCACCGACGTGGCGGCCGAGGAGCCGGCGTCGGGGGACGACGTCGACGGCGTCGCAGCGCCGGTGGCACCCGAGCCGGGCGGGCCCGCGGCGGTCTGACCCGACGCGGTGCTGCCCGGCACGACCTGCGTGGTCGCCGCCGAGGGCGCCCCGGCGGAGCCGGCGGTACCGGGCGCGCTGTAGGGCTGCCCGAAGGGCGTGGAGGACTGGCCGCCGTACTGGCCCTGCTGGCCCTGCTGCTGCCCCGGCTGGCCCTGCTGCTGGCCGTAGCCCTGCTGCTGGCCGCCGTAGGGCTGCTGACCGCCGCCGTAGCCGCCGTAGGCGTCGGCGCCGCCCGGCTGGCCGTAGCCGCCCTGTGGGTAGGTCCCCTGCGGCCCGTACGGGTCGCCGCCCGCCTGGCCCCAGCCGCCGGCGGCCCCGGCGCCGAAGGGCCGGCCGCCGCCACCGAAGCCGCCCTGCCGGACTGCGCGGAGCGGGTGGGTGAGGACGCCGGTGTGGTACAGCGCGGCGACGAGCGAGGCGATCGCGGCGAGCACCCCGAGGACGACGACCACGATCGCGACCGCGTCACCGACGGCGAGCACCGGCAGCAGGGTCAGCGCCCCGGTCAGCGCGGCCACGGCGCAGGGCACGAGCACTCGCGGCGCCCGCGGCAGCAGCGCGGCACCGGTCAGCAGCCCGCCGCCGAGGCAGCAGCGTGAGGGGGCCCGGCCGCTGCCGCGGCCGAGCGCCAGCGCCCTCAGCGACGAGGTGGTCGCGAAGAACGTCAGCACGTACGCGAGCACGGCGAGCACGGCCGCCGCGACCGCGACCCCGCGCGTGGGCCCGGGCAGCGGGTCGCCGGTGTCGGCGACGCTGGACGCCGCGCCGGGCGCGCGGACGCCGGGTCGGCGGGTGCCCGACTCGCTGCCGGTGGACGCCCGGCGCCGCCCGCCGCCGTGGAAGCCCGCCGAGGCGGGTCCGCTGCTGGCCCGGCCAGGCCGCGCCCGGGGAGCCGTACCCGGCCTGCCCCTGGCCCGGCTGACCCTGGCCCTGGGCCCTGCTGCGGCCCCTGCTGGGCGCCTGACCGGCCCAGGACGAGCCGCCGTAGGGCGACTGGCCGTAGCCCTGCCCGTACCCGGAGCCGCCGTAGGGCGACCGGCCCGACCGGGCTGCGCCCTGCCCGGACCCGGCCTGCCCCTGCCCGTAGGCGGACTGCTGGCCGTGGTCGCCCTGGCCCGGGACGCCCTGACTCTGGACGCCCTGCCCCTGGGGGCCCTGGCCCGGGACGGACTGGCCGTAGCCGGGTTGGCCGTACTCGCCCTGCCCGGGGCCACTCGCCCACCCGCCGCCCGGCGGGCCGGACCGCTGACCGGACTGCCCTTGCGGTGGGGTCGGTGAGCTCATGGCGTGTCCTCCCGGTGGACGGCGAGCAGGTCGAGGTCGTCAGGGTCTCGCGGTGTCGGGCCGGCCCCGGGCGTGGATGGTGGACCCGTCGGGGCCGTCGTGCGGCCTCGGCGGTCGTGGCCCGGCGTCTTCTCGTCAGCTCAGCTGGTGAGGAGCGCGCGAGCTCGGCGGTCTCGGTCGGCGTCTTGCCCACCTTGACCCCCGCGGCCTCGAGCGCCTCCTTCTTCGCCTGCGCGGTGCCCGCGGAGCCGGAGACGATGGCGCCTGCGTGGCCCATCGTCTTGCCCTCGGGTGCCGTGAACCCCGCAACGTAGCCCACGACGGGCTTCGTCACGTTGCTCTTGATGTAGTCGGCGGCCCGCTCCTCGGCGTCGCCGCCGATCTCGCCGATCATCACGATGACCTCGGTGTCGGGGTCGGCCTCGAACGCGGCGAGCGCGTCGATGTGCGTCGTCCCGATGATCGGGTCGCCGCCGATGCCGATGCCGGTGGAGAAGCCGATGTCGCGCAGCTCGTACATCATCTGGTAGGTCAGCGTGCCCGACTTGGACACCAGGCCCATCTTCCCGGGGCCCGAGATGTTCGCCGGGATGATGCCGGCGAGCGACTTGCCGGGCGAGATGATGCCCGGGCAGTTCGGGCCGATGATCCGGGTGCGGTTGCCGTTCGCGGTGGCGTGCGCCCAGAACCACGCCGAGTCGTGCACCGGGATGCCCTCGGTGATGACCACGGCGAGCCCGATGCCGGCGTCGATCGCCTCGACGGCGGCGTCCTTGGCGAACTTCGGCGGGACGAAGAGCACCGAGACGTCGGCCCCGGTCTCCTTCATGGCCTCCTCGACGCTGCCGAAGACCGGCACGTCGGTGCCGTCGACGTCGACGCTCGTGCCCGCCTTCTTGGCGTTGACGCCGCCGACGAGCTGCGTGCCCGCGGCCAGCATCTTGCGGCCGTGCTTCATGCCCTCGGAGCCGGTGAGGCCCTGGACGACGACCTTGCTGTTCTCGTTCAGGAAGATCGACATGTCACGCACCAGCCTTGGCGAGTTCGGCGGCCTTCGCGGCCGCACCGTCCATCGTGTCCTCCACCGTGACCAGCGGGTGGTTCGCCTCGGCGAGGATGCGCTTGCCCTCGTCGACGTTGTTGCCGTCCAGGCGGACGACCAGCGGCTTCGTGGCGTCGTCGCCGAGGATCTTCAGCGCCTCGACGATGCCGTTGGCCACGGCGTCGCACGAGGTGATGCCGCCGAAGACGTTGACGAAGACGCTGACGACCTCGTCGTCACCGAGGATGACGTCGAGCCCGTCGGCCATGACCTGCGCCGAGGCGCCGCCGCCGATGTCGAGGAAGTTCGCCGGGCGCATGCCGCCGTGGGCCTCGCCCGCGTACTGGACGACGTCGAGCGTGCTCATGACGAGGCCCGCGCCGTTGCCGATGATGCCGACCTGGCCACCGTCGAGCTTGACGTAGTTGAGGCCCTTCTCCTTGGCCTTGGCCTCGAGCGGGTTCTCGGTGCGCTCGTCGACGAGCTGCTTGTGCGCGTCGTGACGGAACTCGGCGTTCTCGTCGAGCGTGACCTTGCCGTCGAGGGCGATCACCTTGTCCTGCGGGTCGCGGACCAGCGGGTTGACCTCCACCAGGGTGGCGTCCTCGCCGACGAAGGTGTCCCACAGCTTGACGATCGTCTGCGCGGCCTCCTCGGCGACCTCGGCGGGCAGCTTGCCCTTGGCGACGATCTCGTCGGCCTTCGCCTTGTCGACGCCGGCGATGGCGTCGATCGGCACCCGGGCCAGGGCGTCGGGCCGCTCGACGGCGAGCTCCTCGATCTCCATGCCGCCCTCGGCCGAGCACATGGCCAGGAAGGTGCGGTTGGAGCGGTCGAGCAGGATCGAGAAGTAGTACTCCTCGGCGATGTCGCTCGCCTCGGTGACCAGCACCTGGTGCACCGTGTGGCCCTTGATGTCGAGACCGAGGATGGCCTCGGCCTTCTCCTTGGCCTCGTCCGGGCTCTGGGCGAGCTTGACGCCGCCCGCCTTGCCGCGGCCGCCCACCTTCCCCTGGGCCTTGACCACGACCGCGCCGCCGATCTCGGCGGCGGCGTCGGCGGCGTCGGCGGCGTTGTCGACGGTGCGGCCCGGCAGGACCGGCACTCCGTGCGCGGCGAAGAGGTCCTTCGCCTGGTACTCGTACAGGTCCACTCGCGTTCTCTCCTCAGCGCAGACCGGCGGCTGTATCGGACGGCGCCCCTGGGACAGGCCGCGTGCGACGCTCCGCGCGAGGACGGGCGCACCCAGGGACGCAGCAACTCTCGCGGACCCTATCGACGCCGACGCCGCTCGGCGCCCCGGCGCCCACCGATCTCGGCCACACCACCGAACGAGGGACGCATCTGGATCGGTCTCGCGACCCTCGACGTGAACTGCGACACCACACACGCGGGACACACGGGGTGAACGTCGGTTAACGTCCGGTTCATGGACGTGACCCGCGTCATGCCGTCGACCCCGTCGTCGCAGCCGACGGGGTCGGCCCACGCCGACCCCGTCGACGGCACGCTCGCGGGCGCGGGCGGCGATGTCGCCGACACCGCGGGCACCCTGATGCGCGGCGCGTCGTACGTCGCCCGGACCTTCGGGGTCCCCGCCGGGCTGCGCGGGCTCAGCGTCGAGCTCGCCTGGACCGGGGTGCACCTCTCGCTCTACCCGTGGGGCCTGATCGACGAGGCGCTGCACCCGACGGGCACGCTCGCGCACCACCGGACCGACACCCTGCCCCCGGGCCAGCGCAGCCTCATCGTGTCCGACATGGACGCCTCGGCGACGCCGGTGCTGCTCGTGCACGGCATCGTCGACAACCGCTCGATCTTCGCCCTGCTGGGCCGGGCGCTGCGCCGGCGCGGCTTCGGCGTCGTGCACGCGGTCAACTTCAGCGTCCTCGCCACGCTCACCGGCGACATCCGGACCGCGGCCCGCGAGCTCGGCCACCACGTCGAGCGGCTCTGCGCGAGCACCGGCGCCGACCGCGTGCACGTCGTCGGGCACTCCCTCGGCGGCCTGATCGCGCGGTACTACGTGCAGCGCCTCGGCGGCGACGCCCGCGTCGACACGCTGGTCACCCTCGGCAGCCCGCACCGCGGCAGCGCGATCGCCCACCTCCTGCCGCCGACCGTCGTCGGTCGCCAGCTGCGGCCCGGCTCCGACCTCGTCGACGAGCTGGCCGAGCCCGCGCCCGGCTGCCGCACGCGCTTCCTCGCGGTGTGGAGCCGCCAGGACCAGCTCATCGTCCCGCAGCGCAACGCCCGCCTCGAGCACCCCGACCTCGACGTCGAGCACCTCGAGCTGGCCCACACCGGCCACCTCACGCTCACCGCCGACCCGCGGACCATGCACCTGGTGGCCCGGCTCCTCGCCCGCCGGACCGCCCGCGACCACCGCGCGCCCGCCGAACGCAGCGCCTGACGCACGCGTCCTCCGCCGATCCCCCACGACGCCCGAACGGCGGTACGGCCCGCGGGGTCACCCGCCGACGCGCGGCCGGACGAGACCGTCGGCGTCACCCGTCCCGGTGACGACCGCTCGGCGCGCCCGGTCGTGCGCACAGCGTGTCGACCGGGTCAGGGGGGTCCAGACGTTTGCCCCGGCGTCGCGGACCTGGCTACCTTCCGACGGTTCCATGTCACGGCCAGGTCACGAACGGCATACGGGTCGGCCCCGAACGACCCGCACGACGCTCCCCACGTCAGTGCCGCCGCGACGGGCCCCGAGCACGGGAAGGATGGTCTTGGCGCGTCACAGCTCCCCCCGCCCGCCGTCCGCACCGTTCCGCTTCTCCGCTCCCCAGCTCCCCCTCGCGCCCGCGCTCGTCCCCCGGGCCTTCGCCGCCCACCAGGCCCCGCGCTACCCCGACGTCAGCGCCTTCACCGGTGGACGCCCCGACGAGGCCGCCTCCCCGGGCACCGCGACCCGCTGACCCGCCGCTCCGCCCCGTCGACCGCCGTCGTCCGCCCGTCGACCGGCGCCCGTCGGAACGCGCGCGCAGCCGAGCCCGGCGCCCGCACGCCCGCGGCAGCCCGGCCCCCGCCCCAGACGCCCCCGCCACCTCCCCGCGTCGAGGGCCCCGGCCGGCGCCGCGCCGACGCGGGCCCCGCGACCTGTCCCGGCGCTGCGCGGCCGCGTCGCGGTCGCTGCCGTCGCCGTCGGCGCCCTGGCGACCGCGGGACACAGCCTCGTCGACCTCGTCCGGCGAGCCGACCACGGCCGAGCTCGCCGCCGGTTCGCTGTCCCTCGCCGCGAGCGGCAGCGCCGAGGGGGGCTCCGACGAGCGCGCAGAGGCCCTCGACGCCGCCACCTCGGGCGTGATGGCCATCCCGGCGTCCACCTCGTCGGCGCGGTCGGACGCGCCGCAGCGCACCGGCCAGGTGTCGTCGCTGTCGAAGGCCCAGGGCCGGGCGAAGGAGGCCGCCGCCCGCGCCGAGGCCGCGCGCGCCCCGCAGTTCGTCAAGCCGGCCGAGGGCCGCTTCACCTCCGGCTTCGGCTCCCGCTGGGGCAGCACGCACAAGGGCGTCGACATCGCGGGCCCGATCGGCACGCCGATCGTCTCGGTCGCCGACGGCGTGGTCAGCGAGGCCGGTCCGGCCAGCGGCTTCGGCCAGTGGGTCAAGCTGCGCCACGACGACGGCACCGAGACCGTCTACGGCCACGTGAACCGCTTCTTCGTCACCGAGGGCGACAAGGTCAAGGCGGGCGAGGAGATCGCCGAGATCGGCAACCGTGGCCAGTCGACCGGCCCGCACCTGCACTTCGAGGTGCACACCGCCGGCGGCAAGAAGATCAACCCCCTGCCGTGGCTCGCCGAGCGCGGCATCTCACTCAGCGCGCAGAAGGACTGACCGACCTCCGCCCCGGCGGTGGCGCGCCGGCGCCGTCGGGCGAGGATCGCCCCGGCGGAGACGGTCGCGCGGGCGGGGACGAGCCGTGGGTGTCCTCGAGCGCGTCGACGGGTTCCAGCGACGCCACCCGTGGGCCGGTCTCCCGATCGCGGTCGTGTGGAAGTTCGTCGACGACGAGGGCACCTACCTCGCCGCGCTCATCACCTACTACGGGTTCGTCTCGCTGTTCCCGCTGCTGCTGCTCGCCCTGACCGTCCTCGGCTTCGTGCTGGAGGACGACCCCGCGCTGCAGGCGGCGGTGGTGCAGTCGGCGCTGCGCAACTTCCCCGTGATCGGCGACCAGATCGGCCAGAACGTCCAGTCGCTCGGCGGGAGTGTCCCGGCGCTCGTGGTCGGCGTCGTCGTCAGCGTCTACGGCGCGCTCGGCGTCACCGTCGCCGTGCAGACCGCCCTGGCCCAGATGTGGGCGATCCCGAAGGCGGAGCGGCCCGCCCTGCCCGTGGCGTACGGGCGCGGGGCGCTCGCCGTGGCCCTCATCGCGGGTGCGGTCTGGCCTCGACCGCGCTCGCGAGCCTCACCGGGCTGCTGCGGGGCCTGCCGTCACCTCTGGCGGGGCTCGATCGGCGCCGTGGTCCTGCTGGCCGGGGTCGCCGTCAACGCCGCCCTCATCGTCGTCGGCACGCGGATCCTCTCGCCGCGGGCGCTGTCGGCCCGCCAGGTGCTGCTCGGCGCGGTCTCACCGCGGCGGCGTGGCAGGTGCTGCAGGCCGTCGGCACCTACCTCGTGCGCTACCAGCTGCAGGGCACGAGCGCGAGCTACGGCGTGTTCGGGATCGTGCTCGGCCTGCTCGCCTGGATCTACCTGGCGGTGGTGATCGCGCTGCTGTGCGCGGAGGTCTCCACGGTGCGGGTGCTGCGGCTGCACCCGCGCAGCCTGCTCTCGGCGATGCCCGACGACACGGCCGTCACCGAGGCCGACCGCCGCGCGCTGACCGCCTACGCGACCGCCGAGCGCCAGAAGTCGTTCCAGAGCATCGACGTCGACTTCGACCCGCCGCACCCGCGACCGCCGCGACTCGAGCCCGCCCGCCGTCGCTCCCCGGCCGACGATGGCTGACGCCGACGACGTCCGCCGCCTCGCCCTCGCGCTGCCGGCGTCGAGGAGATCGCGAGCGACGGGTTCGACTTCCGCGTGGGGTGGCCGGGGCTTCGTCTGGTCCTACCCCGAGCGCCGTCCCCGGCCGCGGGCGCGTGCTGCGCACCGACATCGCCGTCCTGTTCGTCGGCGACGAGGCCGAGCGCCAGGCCCTGCTGCTCGGCGAGCCCAACCTGTTCTTCTCCACGCCGGCCTACGAGCGCCTGCCGCTGGTCATGGCCCGCCTCGAGCTCCTCGACGCCGCCCGCCTCGCCGAGCTCGTCGCCGACGCCCACGCGATGCCGACGCGTAGCCGCCGCGCGTCTCGGACTCCATGGCGCCGGTCACGCCCCGTCGGCTCCGCTGCTGAGGCCGGATTCTCCCGCAAGCGGCCCCCGTGACCGCCCGCCGCGCTGCGGACTGGAGCGGCGCGGTCGGGTGGTGACGCCGCTGCATGCCGCCGTCCGCACGTCGAGCGTCGCCATCCGGCGCTCAGATCACGCGCAGAGCAATCGTCGCCAGTCGCACCCTCGACTCCGCCTTCGGCCGTTGCGAGCTTCCTGATGGCGGCGGTCACGTTCCCGCGCTGTTCCGGTGGCGCCCGGCGCGTCCCGCTGAGCAGCCCCTGCTTCGCGACCAGGTTCGCGTTCGCGATCGTCGGTCGCCCGCTGTGCGGCGCGAATGCGGCCGTCGGCGTGCGCGCGCGGATCGCGTTGCGCGGAGCGCGGCGACCCGCTGCTGGGGTTCGTGGCGGCGCGCGACTTCGCGTTGTCGAGGTGCCACCTTCTTCGCAGCCTGCTGAACTGTCAGCGAATCGACGCGCTTCTGCGCGGCGTCGCGATTCCGCAAGGCCGAGTCGTGGCGCTCCTGCGCCTTCGCCACGACGGCGCGGGCGTCGCGCAGCGTGCCGCGGGCCTTGTCGCGCTCGGCGGTCGCCGTCGTGACCTCCCCTGCTTGAGACTCAGCGCGTTCGTGGCCTCGTGGTGAAGGCCGCCGTCGACGGCGCGCGGAGAGCGGCGAAACAGTCGGTGCCGCGAGGACCACGACGAGTACCGGCGGCGCGGTGCGTTCCGAGCCCGACCGGAGGGCGACCGTCATGAGGCCCCGCACCGAGCGGCGATCGGGGCCGACGGGTCGAGGACCGCCGCAGAACTGCGGTTACTGACGCGGTGCTTGGACATGTCGGAGACGCTTTCTCGTCGATTCGGGTCCGCTCACCCCCGACCGGGCGACGCTCGACATGTCGCCGACGCAACCGGTGACGTTACGTACAGAAATGCGGCATTCGGGTGACGTCCGGAGGGAGGGGGTCGCGCGCCTACAGCTTCTGCAGCGGGACGCCGCCGATGAGCATCAGGCGCACGGTGCCCGAGGCGCCGAAGTCGATCGTCGCCGTGGCGCGGGCGCCGACGCCGTCGACCACGGTGACCGTGCCGAGGCCGTACTTGTCGTGGGTGACGCGGTCGCCGACCTCGAGCGAGATCGTCGCGGCCTCCTTCCACCCCGGCCCTGTCGGCGACGGCCGCGAGCGGCGGCCCGACAGGTCGCGGCCCTCGCCACCGCCCGCCCAGCGGCCCTCGCCGAAGCGGGTCCGCCCGGCGGGCGCGCTGCGCTCGGTGCGCTCGGGCTCGACGCGGCGCCACTCGACGACCTCGGCGGGGACCTCGGCGAGGAACCGCGACGGCGGGTTGGCCTGCGGCTGGCCGAACATCGAGCGCATCATCGCCCGCGACAGGTAGAGCCGCTGGCGGGCACGGGTGATGCCGACGTAGGCGAGCCGGCGCTCCTCGGCGAGCTCGGTCGGGTCGCCCAGGGTGCGCTGGTGCGGGAAGACCCCGTCCTCCCAGCCGGTGCAGAACACCACCGGGAACTCGAGGCCCTTCGCCGTGTGCAGCGTCATCAACGTGACCACGCCGTCGCCGCCGTCGGGGATCGAGTCGGCGTCGGCGACCAGCGACACCCGCTCGAGGAAGGCCTCGAGCGAGGCCGGCGCGGGGGTCCCGTCGGCGTCGTCGTCGCGGCGTCGCGGCGGCCGCCGTCGCGTCGGCGCCGGAGCCGTCGCGCGTCGGTCGCGCGCCGTCGGTGTCCGTGCCGGCGCGTTCTCGGCGGCGAGGGCGGCGATCGCCTCGGCCGCGGCGTCGTCGCCGTCGGCGGTGCCGTCGCCGAGGAACTCGCGCGCGACGCTGACCAGCTCGGTCAGGTTCTCGGCGCGCGTCTGCTCCTGGATGTCGTCGGAGCCCTCGAGCTCGGCGCGGTAGCCCGTGCGGTCAAGCACCGCCTCGAGCACGTCGGCGACGTCGGCCCCCTCGGCGACGGTGGCCGCGAGCCCGTCGAGCAGCTCGACGAACTCGGCGATGCAGCGCTGCGAGCGCGTCGCGAGGCCGTGCACCTCACCGGCAGCGGCACGGCGCAGTGCCGTCGCGAAGCCGATCCCCTCGCGGTCGGCCGCGGCGGCGACCACCGACTCGGCGCGGTCGCCGATGCCGCGCTTGGGCACGTTGAGGATGCGCCGCAGGGCGACGGTGTCGTCGGGGTTGGAGAGCACCTTGAGGTAGGCGAGCGCGTCGCGGACCTCGCGGCGCTCGTAGAAGCGGACGCCGCCGACGATCTTGTAGGGCAGGCCGAGGCGGATGAACACGTCCTCGAACACGCGCGACTGCGCGTTGGTCCGGTAGAACACCGCGACCTCGCCGAAGCGCACCTCGCCCGCGTCGACCAGGCGGTCGATCTCGGAGGCGACGAACGCGGCCTCGTCGTGCTCGGTGTCGGCGACGTAGCCGACGACGGGCTCGCCGTCGCCCGAGTCGGTCCAGAGCCGCTTGTCGCGGCGGTCGGGGTTGCGCGCGATGACGGTGTTGGCCGCGGAGAGGATGCGCTGGGTGGAGCGGTAGTTCTGCTCGAGCAGGATGGTGCGGGCCTGCGGGTAGTCGCGCTCGAACTCGACGATGTTGCGGATCGTCGCGCCGCGGAACGCGTAGATCGACTGGTCGGCGTCGCCGACGACGCACAGCTCGGCCGGCGGCACCAGGTGCTGCCCGGACTCACCCCCGCCGACGCCGTCGCCGACGATGGCGCGCACCAGCATGTACTGCGCGTGGTTGGTGTCCTGGTACTCGTCGACGAGCACGTGCCGGAACCGCCGGCGGTAGTGCTCCGCGACGTCGGGGAACCGGGTCAGCAGGTCGACGGTGCGGCCGATGAGGTCGTCGAAGTCGAGCGCGTTGGCCTGCTGCAGCCGCTCCTGGTAGACGGCGTACACCTCGGCGGTCTTCTTCTCGGCGTCGACCGCGGCGGCGTCGGCGGCCTCGACGGGCGACACGAGCTCGTTCTTCCACGCCGAGATGCGCGCGAGCAGCCCGCGCGGCGAGTACTTCTTGGCGTCGAGGTCGAGCCCCCGGGCGACCGAGGCGACCAGGCGGCGCGAGTCGTCGGCGTCGTAGACCGAGAACGTGCTCGACAGCCCGAGGTGGCGGTACTCGCGGCGCAGGATGCGCACGCACATGGAGTGGAAGGTCGAGACCCACATCGCGTTGGCGCGGCGCCCGACGAGCGCGCCGACCCGCTCGCGCATCTCGGCCGCGGCCTTGTTGGTGAACGTGATCGCGAGGATCTGTCCCGGGTGCGCGCCCCGGTGGTTCAGCTGCCACGCGATCCGGTGCGTCAGCACGCGGGTCTTGCCGGAGCCCGCGCCGGCGACGATGAGCAGCGGCGAGCCGCTGTGGACCACGGCCTCGCGCTGCTGGGGGTTCATGCCCTCGAGCAGCGGGTCGGGGCCTTCGGCGGCCGCGGCGTCGGTGGGCCGCCGCACGGCCGTGCTGCCGGCCGCACTCGCCAGGCGTCGGGCGAGCGAGGAGGCCGCGGGCGCGGCGGGACCGGCGTCGGCGGTGTCGGCGGGACGGGTGCTCATCGACGAACCACGCTACTCGGGCCCCCCGACAGCACCGTCCGACGCCGCGGGCCGTGACGCGGCGCGCTGGCTCCGCGCGGGCGCCGATGGCATGATGAGCGTCGTGACGACGCGTCGCCGATTTCGCTACGGGTACCGGACCCCGGTGCCCGTGGTCGGCTGACGCCCGTCGAGACCACGTCGCCCCGGAGTCCACACCGGACCCCGGGGCGTTCTCGTGTCCGGGGTCGGGTGGGCCGTCGGGCCCGACACCGCCCTGGAGGTCGAGCACCATGACCGAGCGCCCCCGCACCGACGGCGTTCAGCAGGAGCAGCCGGAGCCGCCCGCACCGCTGGAGCCCGCGTCCGCCGACGAGATCCCCGATCTCCGGCGCGAGATCGACGCCATCGACGCCGAGCTGCTGCGCCTGGTCAAGCGCCGGTCGGAGATCTCGCAGCGGGTCGGGCTGGCGCGCATGTCGGCGGGCGGGCCGCGCATCGTCTACAACCGCGAGATGCAGGTCCTCGCCCGCTTCCGCGACCTCGGCGCCGAGGGCCGCGAGCTCGCGCTGCTGCTGCTGCGCCTCGGTCGCGGGCGCCTCGGCCGCGGCTGAGCCCGCGCGCACCTCACGCGTCGAGTGGCACGCTGGGCCCATGGGGACGGTCATCGGCCTGCTCGCGTCCATCGTGGCGATCCTCGGCGTGCTCGCCGCGGTCGGCTACGGCGGCTACCTCTTCATGCTGCAGTCGGTGGCCGCCAAGCGGCCCGGCGCGGCGCACCTCGCGGCCGACGCCCGGGCCGCCTGCCCGTCGCCGGGGGCTGGTCGCTCGCGACGCTGGTCGGGCTGCTGCTCACCAACGGCGACAGCGTCGTCGCCGACGTCATCGGCCTGCTGCTGGCCGGTGGGGCCGGCTTCGGCGCCACCGCCGGGCTGCAGGCGGCACGCCGCCGACTGGCGTCCCCGCCGCGCTGACGTCCGGGGCGACCCGACGACCGCACGGCACGCCGACGACGTTGGTCGGAACGTCGACGAGCGGTGAACACTCGGTCGACGACAGGTCACGGAGACACAACGGTGGTCGTTGTCACGACAACGACCGAGTCGCCCGCGGGACACGCCCGCTCGGCGACGCGTCGTGGTCGATCGGCCCGACGCGCGCCGTAACCCCGGCCGACCCGCGCCGATCCGCCCGGTACTCCTGACGACGTGACCACGAACGGGTGACGTCGTGGTCGCGGTCAGGGACCCCGGATGGACGGAGACGTGGATGTCGCGGGCGCACGGACGACACTCCACGGCCGCCCTGAGCCAGCGCATCGACTCCGCGCGGTGTCGCTCCCCGACGGCGACGGATCCACGCCCGACGCGGAACGCACCGCGCCCCGCGTCCCTGCGCAGCGCCCGACCGCCGACGGCCGACGTCGCCATCACCCCGCCTCCGCCGTCGGGTCTCGCCCAGGACCGGCGCCCCGACGTCCGGTCCGCTGCGCATCGACCTCACCACCGGCGGCGTCCCGACCCCCGGGCGCACCGCCGGGGCGACGCGTCAACGTCTTCCGCCACGCCCGCGGCACCAGCTTCGGCGCGGGCACCGGTGCCGCCCTGCTCGTGGCGGGGCGGTCGCCAGCGTCGGCGCGGTGGCCATCGTGCCGGGGCCGCCCGACCTCTGGCCCGGCGGCCCGCTCGACAGGACCCGGGCGCGGCGCCCGTTCGCCCCAGGCCGGGCGAACCCCACGACGCAGCCGCCGCCCCGACGTCGCAACCCGTCGCCTTCCGCTCCCCGATCCTCGACGGTCTCGGGCTGGCGCGACCGGGCGGCGGCGCGGCGGGCGGTGCCCTCGCGGGCAGTGCGGCCGGTCTCCTGGGCCAGGGCGGCGGCGGGGTGGCTCCCCGGCGGCGGCCGGTGTCGGCCTGCCCGGCGGGGCGGAACGGGCGGTGGCGTCCTCCCGCCCGGCTCCCGGGGCACCCCCGGCGGGCGCCCGGGTCCCCTCCCCGCCCGGCGGCGGGCGGGTGGCACCGGCACCGGGTGGCACCGGCGGCGGCGGCCTCGGTGGGCGGTCACGGACGTCCCGGCGGGCTCGGCGGGACCGTCGACGTCGGCGGCGGCCTCGGCGGCACGGTCGGAGCGTCGGCGGCGGCCTGGAGACCGTCCGAACGTCGGCGGCGACCTCCCCGTCCTCGGCCCGACGGTCACCGGCGTCGGCAGGGGGGCCGACCATCCCGACCACCGGTCTGGGGGCGGCGTCGGCCAGCATCTCGGGTGGGGTCGGCGACGGTCTCACCCGCGCCTCGGACCGGCCTCGACGTCGGCGGCGTCGGCGCGGCGGTGCCGACGCCCTGCGGCGCGGTCAGCCGGGGCGACCTGGCCGGCGTGCTGCTCGCCGGCGCGACGGTCGACGTCGGTGACGAGCGTGGGCGACGGCCTGGGCGGCGCGGTCACCGAGACCGGTGGCGGGCTCGGCAACGGCGTCAAGGACATCGGCGGCGGGCTCGGCGGCGCGGTGGACGACATCGGCGGCGGCCTGCCCGCGCCGGTCGGACAGCCGGTCTCCCGGCTCGGTGAGGTCGTCACCGGTGCCACGGGGACCGTCGGCACCACCGCGAGCACCGTGACCGGGCAGGTCGGCGGCGCGGTCGGCGGCCTGACCGAGCAGGTCGGCGGCGCCCCTGGGCCGCCGCCTCGCCGTCGAAGAGGCGCCGGCCGCTGACGGAGGTCACAACCCGGTTCGTGCCCCTCGGAGGTGCGGCGACCCCGTCTCGGGCGTCGGGAAGGTCCTGTCCGGCGTCACCGGCACGGGCAGCGGCTCGACGACGGGCGGGGACGACCCCGACACCTCGTCCCCGACGTCCTCGTCGAGCAACTCCTCCTCGGCCTCCCGCTCCTCGAACGACGACGCGGACACGAGCAGCTCGGACGTCACCGACTCCGGCGAAGAGCACCGTCTCCGGGGTCGAAGACCGGCAAGGGGCTCCTGGGCGGTCTGGACGTCGTCCGACAGCTCCGACTCGGCGACTCCGACAGCTCGCTCGAAGGAGAGCAGCTCGATTCGCCGCTCCGACTCGGACGACGGGCGGCGACTCGTCGACGAGCAGCTCGTCGGACGGCTCCGACTCGGGCGACGCGGTTCGAGCAAGCGCTCCGGCGGCGACTCCGGCAGCGGGCGACTCCGGCAGCGGCTCGGACAGCGACTCCGGCGGCGGCTCGGACAGCGGCTCGGACGGCGCTCCGGTGGCGGCGGCGTCGGGCGCGTGAGCGGGCTGCTCGGCGGTTCCTGATCCGCCTCGGCCGTCCGCGGACGCGGTCACCCGAACGTGGTCGCCCGCGGGTGCGGCCCACTACGCTGCATCCCCGTGGGGATGCGCGCGGAGCCGGGACGGTGAGCGCCCGACGCGTGGTCGCCGGGCGCTACCGGCTCGAGGAGCGCATCGGGTCGGGCGCGATGGGCGTGGTCTGGCGCGGGACCGACGAGCGGCTCGGCCGGGTCGTCGCGATCAAGCAGGTCTTCCTCAACCAGGGTCTCGACGAGCGCGAGGCCGACGAGGTCCGCCAGCGGACCCTGCGCGAGGGCCGCATCGCCGCGCGCCTGCAGCACGCGCACGCCATCTCGGTGTTCGACGCCTCGATCGAGGGCGACGAGCCGTGGCTGGTCATGGAGTACCTGCCCTCGCGCAGCCTCGCGGCCGTCCTCGGCGAGGAGGGCACGCTCGACCCGCGGCACGCCGCCCGGATCGGCCGCCAGGTCGCCGACGCCCTCGACGCCGCGCACCAGGCCGGCATCGTCCACCGCGACGTCAAGCCGGGCAACGTGCTGATCGGCTCCGACGGCACCGTCAAGATCACCGACTTCGGCATCTCCCGCGCCACGGGCGACCTCACCCTCACCCGCACCGGCGTCCTCGCCGGCACCCCCGCCTACCTCGCGCCCGAGGTCGCACGCGGCGACGACTCCAGCGCCGCCTCCGACGTGTTCTCCTCGGCGCCACGCTCTACGCCGCGGTCGAGGGGATGCCCCCGTTCGGCGCCGAGGACAACGCCCTCGCCCTGCTCCACGCGGTCTCGGCCGGTCAGGTCATCCCCCCGACGCGAGCCGGCCCGCTGACCGCGCTGCTGATGCGGCTGCTGCGCAACGACCCGGCCGAACGCCCCACGGCCGCCCGGGCCCGCGCCGAGCTCGGCCGCATCGCGCACGCCGCGGCGGCCGACGACCTCGACTCGGGCGGCGGACGCCCCGCCACCGCCGAGCTGCCCGGACCGCGCACCGGGCCCGACCGCGGGTCGGGTACGCCCCGACGCCCACCCGCCGCGGGCTGCCGCTGCCCGATCTCGACGACCCGCCGCGAGGCGACCCGGACCGCCCGGTCGGCGTGGCGGCGGCGCCCGCCGGGTCGCGGCGCCCGGCGCGCGCCGGGCCCGGCGAGCCCGGCCCGCGCGGCCGGGCCGTCGCGGACCGTGGCGATCGTCGTCGTCGCCGTCGCGCTGCTGGCCGGGGCGGCGCTCGGGATCGCGCTGCTCGTGGCCTCCACCGACCAGGGGTCGGGCCCCGCGGACGCCCGTCGCGCACCGTCGTGATCATCGTCGATGGTCGCGGCCTCGTACTACGACGTCGTCGCGGGCAACAACGCCGCCGGCTGGGCGCGCCTCGGGCCGTCCTGCTCGCCACCTCGGCCGACGAGGGCTTCTGGTCGACGATCGCCTCGGCGCGGGTCGCCGAGGCCACCGCCTCGACGGCGACGGTGCGAGTCGTCCAGCGCACCGTCCAGCGAGGACCACGAGTTCGCCGCGCTGGCTCTCGACTGACCGACCGGCGCGCGCTCACGGTACTACGACGTCGTGACCGGCAACAACGCCGCGGGATGGGCCCGTCTCGGACCGACGCTGCTCTCCCCGGGCCGCGGATGACGCAGACGCGGGCGTGCTGGCGGTTCGCGGCCTTGAGCTGCTGGCCCAGCGTCGAGGCGCCCAGGACACGCTTCTGGTCGAGGTCCGATCGGGGCCCGCGGCGTCGGCGGTGACGCACCAGGTCGCTCCGACGCGTCCGCCAGCCCGACGCCGCAGGCACGGTGACCGGCCGCTGACGAGGTCGTCGTTCGCCCCCCGAGGCGATCGAGAGCGGCGGCCCTCGCCGTCGAACACCCGCGGGCCGGTGTAGTAGTCGACCTCGGCATGAAGGGGTCCACGACCCCCCGCCAGCGCTGGCTCATCGACTCCGACCGTCTCGCCGGCTGACCGCCCCGCCCTACGAGCTCGCGAGGCGGCGGTCGCGTCCTGGGGCCCGGCCCCGAGGTTCGTGCCGGTTCGCCGCGACTGGGTCTTGCGCCCACCCCGTCGGGACGCTCGACGGCGACGTGGACGTCTCGACGGTCTTCACCGATCGCCAGCTCGACCAGCCCCGCGATCGCCCGAGTTGAGGTGCACGGCGAACCCGGTGATGCCCCGCGCGAGGGCGGGCGACGATGAGGACGTCGCGCTCGCGGCCGGCCGTCGATGCTCGACGTCGACCAGGAACCGGGTCGACGACGGGCGCCGCGCCGGGCCGGTCGGCGCCAACGCCGTCGTAGGTCCGCCCCGCCAGCCGCGGCGCCGCGACACCGCGTCGCCGGCGTGGACGCGGCCAGGTCGGCGCCCTCCTCGGTGAGCTCGTGGCGATCTTGAAGATCGTCTTCGCCGTAGCGACGCAGCTCGAGCTCCATCGCGGGCGTCCGAGGGGGTCCCGGATCACCGACGGTGGCGATCACGCCCGCCGGCCGCCGCTCGTCGCCCGACCGTCCCTGGGCCGGAGGCGGGCCGAGCTGACCACCTCGGGGAACGCGGTGCGGGTGCGGGCGAGCACCTGCGCGCCGCCGCCGTCGGGCATGTGCACGTCGAGCAGCACCACGTCGGGGCGGAAGTGGCCGACGCCCGCGACCGCCTCGTCGACCGAGCCCGCCTCGCCGACCACGGCCACCCGCCCGCGTCCCACCGCCTCGAGCTCGGCCCGCACCCCGCGGCGGACCAGGGCGTGGTCGTCGACGACGTCCTCGGCCGTCCGACACCGACAGCGCGACGACCGCCTCCCGGGCGGGCGCCCCGCCCGCGGTCGCCGCGGACGTCACGCCCGGCTCGCCGCACCCGTCGTCTCCACGCCCGTCGGGACGCGACGCCCGCGACGGCCTCCGCGCCCGATCACCCGCCTGTCGGGCCAGCCGCCGTGCACGCCGCGGCGGAAGCCTGTCGTGACCACCGGGCCTGTCCGTGCGCCCCGCCGCCCGGCCACCCTGTCCGTGTCCGTCATCCCTGTCCGTCGCCGGACCCGCTCGGCAGGACCGGTGCGCCGCGGCATCACCAGTCCGACCTCGGTCCCCTCGCCCGGCGTCGTGCGCAGCCGCACCCGCCCGCCGTGGCGCTCCATCCGCGCGTGCACCGACCCGGCGAGCCCGCGCCGGTCGGCGGCGACGGCGTCGGGGTCGAAACCGGCCCCGCGGTCGCGGACGAACACCGCCAGCGTGTCGGGCTCGACCTCGACGTACACGCTGACCTCCTGCTCCCCGGAGTGCTTCGCGGCGTTGACCATCGCCTCGCGCGCCGCGGCGACGAGCGCGGCGCCGTCGGCGTCGAGCCGGGCGTCGCCGACGACGACCGGCGCGACGCGCACGCCGTGGTCGTCCTCGACCTCGGCGGCCGCCGCGCCGAGCGCCCCGCGACCGTCGCGTGGTCGGCCGTCGTCGCGTCGCCGCCGTCGTCGGCGCTGCGGCGCGTGCGGTCGTGCAGCCACGACCGCAGCTCGCGCTCCTGACGACGCGCGAGACGCCGCACCTCGCGCCCGCTCTCGTCGTGACCCGACTGCTTCTGGATGAGCGCGAGCGTCTGGAGCACGGAGTCGTGCAGGTGCGCCGCGATCTCGTCGCGCTCCTCGCTGCGGATGCGGGCGCGCCGCTCGGCGCCGAGCTCGCGGACCAGCCGCACCCACCACGGCACGGTGAGGACCGCGACGCCGACCAGGGTGGCCAGGGCGGCGAGCAGCCCGAACTGCAGCTGCCCCAGGTCGAGGCTGCCCAGCAGGAACGCGACGACGCCCGCGCCGACCAGCAGGACCCCGACCAGCGCCCGCAGGACGCCCGCGCGCCCGGAGACCAGCGTCCGCGTCGAGACCGACCGCACCGCGCGGCCGGCGAAGCCGCGTTCGTCGCCCCGTCGGCCTCGCGCCACACGACGCGGCGCCGACCAGCACCACCCCGAGCGGGCCGACGATCCAGCCCACCGCCGCCCCGCCCCCGGAGAAGAGCACGGCGAGGCCGACGCCCAGCACGACCATCCCGACGGCCTGCCACCGCTCGCGCGCCGCGAGGACCCGCGCCGCCGCACCCCGCGGTTCGAGCGGGCACGCGATCCCCAGCCCGGCGAAGACCAGGCTGCCGATGCCGCCGAGCGGCGCGAGCACGGTCAGCACGAAGCGGACGCGGCTGGCGTCGCCGCCCAGGTGGTCGGCGAGGCCCCCGGCGACCCCGGCCACGACCGTGCCCGTGCGGCGCCGCAGCAGGCGGTGGTGTCCGCCCGGGTGCGGGGGCGCGCGTCGACCGTCACGTCGGCAGACTCCCACGGTCGGAGACCCCGCCACACCGGGTCGTGACCCCGGGGCGTCTCGGGGTCGTCCCCGAGACGAGGACCCGGGCGTCGCCCGACGTGGCGACCCCCTCGCGCGGCCGACGCTGGACCGGCAGGCTGATCGAGCGGAGAGGACGCCGAGATGACGAGCCCACCGGGGACCAGGTCGAGCGGACCGACGGGCCCGACGCGCGGACGACCGCGCGCGGGATGTGGAGACCCGACCCGCCCGCGACCCGAACGACAAGGTCATCGCGGGTGTCGCCGCGGCGATCGCCCGCCGCTACGACGTCGACCCGTGCTGGTGCGGGTCGTCTTCGTCGTCGGCGGCTTCTGGGGTGGGGCTGCTGCTCTACTTCGTGCTGTGGGTGGTGCTGCCCGACCGCACGCGTCCCGGCCGCACCCCGATCGTCCCGCTCGTGATCGCCGTGTTCATCGGCCTCGCGGCGCTGGCCAGCATCGGCGACGGTGCCTCCTGGGGCCTGATCGGGCTGCTGCTCGCCGGGGCGCTGCTCTACGCGCTGCACGTGAGCCGCGGCGACCTCGGCGTCGCCTCCCCGGCCGCGACGGCGCCGTCGAGGGCGCCGCTGCGCGGGGTGCGGGACGGCGGCGCGACGACGGCCCTCGAGGCCCCGCCGCACGCGCCACGCCCGCCGCGGTCACCGGTCGCCGCCGTGACGCTCGCCGCCGCGCTGGTGGTGGGCGGCCTGGTCGTGGTCGCCGGCCTCCTGGGCTGGGTCCCGCTCGGCGTGACGCCGGTGGTCGGCTCCGCGCTCGCGGTGATCGGCGTCGGGCTCGTCGTCGGTGCGTTCGTCGGGGCGGGCCGGTGGCTGGTCCTCGCGGCGCTCCCGCTCGCGTTCGTGCTGGTCGTCGCGGCCCTGGCCCCGCCGTGGCAGGACGGCCGGTTCGGTGGGTTCGACGACGACGGCGGGTTCGACCGGCCGGGCACCTCGCGCGGGTTCGACAACGGGGCCTGGGCGCCCGCCCTCGCCGGCGACGTCGCCCCCGCCTACCGCACCGGGGTCGGCGACGCGCGGCTCGACCTGCGCGCGCTGCCACCAGGCCCACCCGTGAGCACCACCGTCGAGAGCGGCGTCGGCGACGTCCGCGTCCTCGTCGGGCCGACGACCGACGTCACCGTCGACTGCGCGACCGGAGCGGGCGACGTCCGCGGCCTGGGGCGCACCGCCGTCGGGCAGGTCGTCGACCTCGGCGTCGACGGCCCCGGCGGACCGGCGATCACCCTGCGCGCGCAGAGCGGCGCAGGCGACGTGGAGGTGACCCGTGGCTGAGCAGCGCGACCCGTCGGGTCGACCCCCGAGGAGCCCTACACCGTCCACGACGACGCGGGCGCGCCGATCGCGCCGGCCGCGCCGGAACCCGTGGGCTCACCGCTCGCGTCGGAGCCCGCCCTCGCATCGGGACCGGCCACGGTGACCCGGCCGGAGCCCGAACCCGCGCGCCGCGGTCCCGACCCGGTGGCCCTGCTCGCCGGGCTCGCGACCGTCGCCGTGGCGGTCCTCGCCCTCACCGACACCCTGACCGCCGTCGACCTGCGCTGGGTCCTCGCCGGCGGGGCCATCCTCGTGGGGGTGATCGTCCTGGCCGCGGCCTCCCGGCCCCGGACGCGCCGGGACGGCTGAGCGACGTGGATGGGGTGGCAGCGGGGAGCCCCCGCTGCCACCCGACGTCGTGTCGCTCCCCCGATCACCCGCCGCTCACGACGCCCCGGCCTGCACCGGTGAGAGGAACGTGCCCGGGCGCGTCGCCGAGCGCTGGTCGGTCACCGGGCCCTCGGTCCAGCGCAGGACCGCCGCGTGGGTCTCGTCCGGGGGCGTCGCGAGCAGCTGCGTGGCGCGGTACCCGTCGCCCGTCGCGGGCAGGTAGGTGATCGTCGAGTGCGCGCGCCCGCCGGGGTCGAGGCGCACGGTGGCCGGCTCCCGGTCGGCCCGCGGCAGCGAGTAGCGCTCCTCCGAGCGCGGTGACGCGACGAGGTCGGCGCCGCCGAAGCCGGTCATCGTGCACGGCGACGACGACGTGTTCGTCCAGATCACCCGCACCGTGCGCTGGTTGCTGCCTCCCGCCGGCGCGCTGGGCTCGACGCCGAGGTCGGCGAGCACGCACTTCCCCGCCGGGCGCTCGTCGCGCTGCGGGGTCGTCGACGTCGGGCCCGCGGAGGACGAGGGCGTCGGCGACGGCGCGGCCGCCGGCGGCGCGGCGGTCGGGGCCGGGGACGAGCACGCCGCGGCGAGCACCAGCAACCCGGCCGCGCCGAGCGATCGCAGGGTTCGGGTCTGCATCGCGCCATGATCCACCCCGGTGCGCCCGGCGGCGCGTCACCGACGGGTGGCGCCGTCCCGGATCGCGGCGACCGGCGGCGGCACCGTGAGCTGCCCACGCCCGCTGCCCGCCGAGCGCAGCCGTCGCACGAGCCAGGGCGCGCGGCGCGCGAGCGCGGCCACGACGCGCAGGGCCCACGGCGGGCGCGGGTCGCCCCGGCGCATCCGCTCGGCGCTGCGGGCCTCGACCCGGACGTGGCGCTGCTGGATCCGCTCGATCGCGGGGCGGCGGGCGGCCTCCGTCCCGGCGACCGCCACGTCGAGCGCCACGAGGTCACCCTCGTGCAGCGGCGCGACGACCCGGTTGGCGCGGTCGGCGGCGACGCCCAGCGCGATGTTGACGCCGCAGCCGCCGATCGGCGAGATGACGAGGGCGGCGTCGCCCAGCAGCGCGAACCCTGGCGTCGACCACCGCTCGACCGTGGTGACGCGCACCGGCAGCAGCGTCAGGTCGGTGACGTCGGTGATCGCGCCCAGCCGGTCGGCGAGGAAGGGCAGCGCGGCGGCGACGTCGTCGAGCAGCGGCGCGATCCCGCGCTCGCGGACCGACGCGATCGAGCCCGCCGGGATCATGTAGCCGAGCTGCCAGTCGCCGCGCTGGTCGAGGACGCCGAGGATCGTGTGCCGCACGCCGACCAGGTCGAGCCCCGAGCGCGGGGGTCGTCGGGCAGGCGGGGCACCGAGAACCACAGGATGTCGAGGCTCGCGCCGAGCTCGGTGGCGGCGAGCCCGGCGGCCGGGCGGATCTTCGAGTGCCGCCCGTCGGCGCCGACGACGAGGGCGGCGGGAATGCGGGCGGGCTCCGCGTCGCGGCCGTCGCGGGTGATCGGGCCTCGACGCCGGCGACGCGGCCGTCGTCGTCGCGCACGAGGGCGCGGAACCGTGCGCGCATCTCGACCCGCGCCCCGAGCGCCTCGGCGCGGGCGGCGAGCCACGGCAGGAACACCGACTGCGGGATCGTCGCGAAGAACCCGAAGCGCAGGCCGTCGAGCCGCGGGTCGGCGAAGCGCCAGAGCCGGCGGGTCCCGTCGGCGCCGACGGCGTGCCAGCGGAACTCGGTGATGCGGCGGTGCTCGACCTCGGCGAGCAGGTCGTCGGCGAGGCCGAGCTCGTCGAGGTAGGCGAGGACCTCGGGCGAGAGCGTGTCGCCGCGGTAGCGCCGCGCGAAGTCGCCGCGCGCCTCGAGCAGCGTCACCGCGACACCGGCCCGCGCCAGGAGGTACGTCAGGAGCATCCCCGCCGGCCCACCGCCGACCACGACGACCGGCGCGCTCACATGAGACCGCCGTCGATCGGCACCGTGGTGCCGGTCGAGTACGACGCGTCGGCGCTCGCGAGGAAGGCGACGACGCCGGCGACCTCCGCGGGTGTGGCGAGCCGCCCGACCGCGCTCATCGACTCCATGAGCTGCGCGGGCGCGACGCTCTCGCGCAGCGCCGGGTGGACGTAGCCGGCGCTGGCGGACGCCGCCATGTCGGTGTCGGTACCGCCCGGGGCCACGGCGTTGATCGTGATGCCGCGCCGCGCGAGCTCGGGGGCGAGGTTCTGCACCATCGCCGACACCGCGGCCTTGCTGGCGGCGTAGAGGGCGTGGTCGACGACCGCGAGCCGGGCGCTGATCGACGACGCGAGGACCAGGCGCCCGCCCTCGCCGAGGTGGCGCGCGGCGGCCTGGGTCACCCAGAGCTGGCCGAAGGTGTTGACGCCGAACACGCGGTCGACGTCGTCGGGGGTGATGTCGGCCAGCGCGCCGAAGTGCTCGACCCCGGCGTTGCTCACGCACACCTCGAGGCCGCCGAGCGCCTCGACGGCGTGGTCGACGACGCGGGCGGCGGCGTCGCGGTCGGACACGTCGCCCGCGACCGTGACGACGGTCGCGCCGCCCGCCCGGAGCCGCTCGGCGAGCGCCTCCGCGGACGCCGCGTCGCTGCGGTAGTTCACCGCGACCGCGGCGCCGTCGGCGGCGAGGCGCTCGGCGACGGCCGCACCGATACCCCGGGATCCGCCGGTGACCAGCGCGCGCTTCCCGGCGAGGCTCACAGCTTGCGCAGGCGCAGCAGCGCGTCGGAGAGCACGTCGTCGCGCTTGCAGCAGGCGAAGCGCACCTGGGTCTCGACGCCCTCGGGGGAGGCGTGGAAGACCTGGTTGGGCACGGCCGCGACGCCGACGCGCTCGGGCAGGGCGCGGCAGAACGCGAGCGAGTCGGTCTCGCCGAGCGGGGCGATGTCGGCGGTGACGAAGTACGTGGCCTTCGAGTGGTAGACCTCGAGCCCCAGGTCGCGCAGGCCGGCGGTGAGCAGGTCGCGCTTCGCGGCGAGATCGGCGCCGAGGTGCGTGAGCCGGTCGTCGGGCAGGTTCAGCCCGGCGGCGATGCCGTGCTGCAGCGGCGTGCCCGCGGCGAACGAGAACCACTGCTTCACGCCGAGCACGCGCGCGACCAGGTCGGCGGGCCCGGTGGCCCAGCCGATCTTCCAGCCGGTGACCGAGAACGTCTTGCCGCCCGAACCGACGGTGATCGTGCGCTCGGCCATCCCCGGCAGCGTCGCGATCGGGACGTGGCGCTCGTCGTCGAACACCAGGTGCTCGTAGACCTCGTCGGCGAGCACGACCAGGTCGTGCTCGATCGCGACGGCGGCGACCGATTCGAGCTCGTCGCGCGAGAGGACCGCGCCCGTGGGGTTGTGGGGCGTGTTCAGCACGATCATCTTCGTGCGCCCGGTGACGGCGGCGCGCAGCTCGTCGACGTCGAGCCGGAAGTCGGGCGCGCTGAGGCGCACGGGCACCAGGCGCGCCCCACCAGGGCCGCGGTGGCGGCGTAGAGGTCGTAGTACGGCTCGAGCGCGATCACCTCGTCGCCCGCGGAGAGCACCGCCGTCATCGCGCTCGACAGGGCCTCCGACGCCCCGGCGCACACGACGACGCCCGTGTCGGGTCCACCTCCAGGCCGTAGAACCGGCGCTGGTGCTCGGCGATCGCCGTCCGCAGCGGCGCGATGCCGACCGCCGGCGGGTACTGGTTCTGCCCGCGGTGCATCGCCGCGACCGCGGCGTCGATGACCTCGCGCGGCCCCGGCGTGTCGGGGAACCCCTGCCCGAGGTTGATCGCGTCGTGCTCGAGCGCGAGCCGCGACATCTCACTGAAGATCGTCTCAGCCATGTGGCCTCCGGCCATGTGAGTACTTTCCGGGTCCATCACACCGGAAAGTGCTCGCGTGCGCGCAGCGCGCTACTCCCACTCGATGGTGCCCGGCGGCTTGCTGGTGACGTCGAGGACGACGCGGTTGACCTCGGCGCACTCGTTGGTGATCCGGGTCGAGATGCGCTCGAGCACCTCGTAGGGCAGGCGCGTCCAGTCGGCGGTCATCGCGTCCTCGCTGGACACCGGCCGCAGGACGATCGGGTGGCCGTAGGTGCGCCCGTCGCCCTGCACACCGACCGAGTGCACGTCGGCGAGCAGGACCACCGGGCACTGCCAGATCGTGTCGTCGAGCCCGGCCGCCGTGAGCTCCTCGCGCGCGATCGCGTCGGCGCGGCGCAGCAGCGCGAGCCGCTCGCCGTCGACCGCACCCACGATGCGGATCGCGAGGCCCGGCCCGGGGAACGGCTGGCGCCCGACGATGGTCTCGGGCAGGCCCAGCTCGGCACCGACCTTGCGGACCTCGTCCTTGAACAGCGCCCGCAGCGGCTCGACGAGCGCGAACTGCAGGTCGTCGGGCAGCCCGCCGACGTTGTGGTGGCTCTTGATGTTCGCCGCGCCGGAGCCGCCGCCGGACTCGACGACGTCGGGGTAGAGCGTGCCCTGGACGAGGAAGTCGACGCCCTCGCCCGGCGTCCCGCGGGTCCGGACGACCTCGCGCGCCGCCCCCTCGAACGACCGGATGAACTCCCGGCCGATGATCTTGCGCTTCTCCTCCGGGTCGACGACGCCCGACAGCGCGTCGAGGAAGGTGTCCGCCGCGTCGACGGTGACGAGGTCGACGCCCGTGGCGGCGACGAAGTCGCGCTCGACCTGCGTGCGCTCGCCCTCGCGCAGCAGCCCGTGGTCGACGAACACGCAGGTCAGCCGGTCGCCGATCGCCCGTTGCACGAGCGCCGCGGCGACCGCGGAGTCGACCCCGCCCGACAGCCCGCAGATCGCGCGGCCGTCGCCGACCCGCGCCCGCACGGCCGCGACGGTCTCGTCGATGATCCCCGCCGTCGTCCAGTCGGCGTCGATGCCGGCGACGTCGCGCAGGAACCGGCGCAGCACCTCCTGGCCGTGCGGGGAGTGCCCGACCTCGGGGTGGTACTGCACGCCGGCGAGGCGGCGCCCGACGTCCTCGAACGCCGCGACCGGCGCGCCGGGGCTGGAGGCGGTGACGGTGAACCCCTCGGGGCCTTCGTCACGCCGTCGCCGTGGCTCATCCACACCGGGTGCTCGGCGGGCAGGGCGTCGTGCAGGCGCCCGGGCGAGCCGAGCCGGAGGTCGGTGCGGCCGTACTCCCGCGCGCCGGTCTGCTCGACGGTGCCGCCGAGCGCCGAGGCCATCAGCTGGAAGCCGTAGCAGATGCCGAACACCGGGACGCCGGCGTCGAACAGCGCCGGGTCGACCCCCGGAGCGCCGTCGGCGTAGACGCTCGCGGGCCCGCCCGACAGCACGATCGCCGCCGGGTCGCGGGCGAGCAGGTCGTCGACGGGGGTCGTGTGCGGCACGACCTCGGAGTACACCTGCGCCTCGCGCACGCGGCGAGCGATGAGCTGGGCGTACTGCGCGCCGTAGTCCACGACGAGGACGGGACGCTCGGGGACGGGGCGCTGGTCGGCGGCGAGGCCCACCGGTCGGCCAGCGACGCGGAAGACGCCGGCGAGCCGATCATCGCCCGCGGGGAGGTCGCGCCGGTCGAGAGCGCCGCCGGCGTCGCCCGATCGGGGACACCGTTCGATCACGCGGTCCCGTCGACCAGGAACACTTCACGGTGATCTCATACGCCCCGGGGGCCGCGACCGGGAACGGCTGGCGCCACGACCAGGTCACGGGACGCATCGCGGCGGACGCCACCCGTCGACACCGGCCGACTCGCGACCGCCCGCCCCGCGCGCCGTGGATCGGCTCGGGCCGCCGAGCCGGGCGCGCCGCACTCGTCGTCGGCGCCGGGGCGTGACGGACGCTCGCGGGGCGGGGGTCGAGACGCCCGACGACCGCGGCGAGGACGTGGCCCCGCGCCGTCGACGCCGCGTCTGGCCCGCTGGGGCTGCTCCCGCGACCGCAGGGCGCTCGCGCCACCGTCGCCCCGGCGACGACGGCGGCTGGCTCTACGCCGACCTCATCCGCTGACGCCCGGAACGCCGAGCCCGCCAGTAACCGCCTGGCGTCAGGCGTACTCGGGCCCGTCGGTGCGCGCCACGTCGGCCGCGACCGGCTCGCCCGCGGGGCGGGCGGCGGTCGAGGGCGTGCTGCCCTGGATCGCGCGCCACACGGCCTCCGGGGTCAGCGGCATGTCGATGTGGCGCACCCCGAGGTGCGACAGGGCGTCGACCACGGCGTTCTGCACCGCCGGGGTGGAGCCGATCGTCGCCGACTCGCCGATGCCCTTCGCGCCCAGCGGGTTGAGGTGGGTCGGCGTCTCGGTGGTCGACACCTCGAAGGAGCACAGGTCGGCCGCGGTGGGGATGACGTACGACGCGAGGTTGCCCGTGGTCGGGTTGCCGTCGTCGTCGAAGGTCACCCGCTCGTAGAGCGCCTGCGAGATGCCCTGCGCGAGCCCGCCGTGCTGCTGGCCCTGCACCAGCATCGGGTTGAGGCTGCGCCCGCAGTCGTCGACCGCGACGGGGCGGCGCCGGCGGACCTTGCCGGTGTCGTGGTCGACCTCGACCACGGCGATGTGCGAGCCGAACGGGAAGCTCGACTGGCCCTGCTTGAAGTCGAGCTCCTCCATCAGCGCGACGCCGCCGGAGCCGTCGGGCACGCCGCTGCCGTCCTCGCTCGCGGTCGCGACCCGACCCCAGTCGACGGTCCGGTCGGCGACGCCGCGCACGCCGAAGCCGCCCTCGACCTGCTCGATGTCCTCGACGGCCGCCTCGAGCAGGTGCGCCACGACCTCCTTGGCCCGCTCGACGAGCTGGCCGGAGGCGGTGTGGATCGCGCTGCCGCCGGTCTGCAGCGAGCGCGAGCCCATGGTGCCCAGGCCGCTGCGCACGAGCGCGGTGTCGGACTGCACGACGCGCACCTTCTCCATCGGCACCCCGAGCACCGACGCGGCGAGCTGCGCGTAGGCGGTCTCGTGGCCCTGTCCGTGGGCACTGGTGCCGGCCATGACGGTGAACGAGCCGTCGGGGTGGGCCTGCGCCGAGCCGTACTCGCCGTCGAGGCCGAGCGGCGCGGTGACCTCGACGTAGGACGCGACGCCGATGCCGAGCGCGGTGCGGTCGCCGCTCGCGCGGCGGCGCTGCTGCTCGGCGAGCAGCTCGTCGTAGCCCGCGGCCTCGCGCGCGGCGGTCAGCGGCTTCTCGTGCTCGCCGTTGTCGTACTCGGCGCCGGTCAGCGACGTCATCGGGAACCGGTCGGGCTGCAGGTAGTTCGACCCGCCGCATCTCGAGCGGGTCGACGCCGATCTCGTCGGCGGCGATGTCGATGATGCGCTCGAGCAGCTGGGTCGCCTCGGGCGCCCGGCGCCGCGGTAGGCCCCGCAGGTCGTGGTCGTGGTGACCGCCGTGCGCCAGCGGAACTCGATCTTGGGGATGTCGTAGACGCCCTGGGCCATGAGCTGGGTGAGGCTCGGCAGGATCGCGCCGACGGCGGGTAGGCGCCGCCGTCGCCGATGACGTCGCCGCGCAGGCCCACGATGCGCCCGTCGCGCTTGACGCCGAGCTCGACGTGCTGGACCTGGCTGCGGCCGTGGACCATCGAGAGCATGTTCTCCGAGCGCGTCTCGTTCCAGCGCACGGGACGGCCGAGCACGAGCGCCGCCTTCGCCGCGATCGTCCACTCCGGGTAGGCGGTGGCCTTGGGCCCGAAGCCGCCCCCCACGCGGGCGCAGACCACGCGCACCTCGTCGGCGTCGAGTGCGAGGTCGGCGGCGATCGAGTCGCGGGCACCGTGCGGCGCCTGGCTCGACACCCAGACCGTCAGGGCGTTCGCGTCCTCGCCGGGGACGGCGAGGCAGGCGTTGGGCTCCATCGGCACGCCGGCGAGCCGCTGGATGTGGAACGTCTCGCGCACCACCACGTCGGCGTCGTCGAACAGGCCCTCGACCTCGCCGGTACCCCACCCGCGGCGAGGTTGGTGCCGACCTCGTCGAACAGGATCGGCGCGTCGTCGGCCAGCGCCTCCTCGAGGCCCGACGACCGCGGGCAGCGGGTCGATGTCGGGGAGCACCGACTCGGCGGCGTCGAGCGCCTCGCCGGCGGTCCGGGCGACGACGACCGCGATGATGTCGCCCACGAAGCGGACCTTGCCGCGGGCGAGGTGCGGGCGCTTCATGCCGTCGGGGACCACGCCGGGCAGCCCCGGGCGGTCGGTCGTCTCGAGGTCGGCGGCGGTGTAGACGCCGACGACCCCCGGGCGCTCGCGCGCCTCGGCGACGTCGACGCCGTTCAGCACGCCGTGGGCGAAGGGGGACCGCACGAAGACCGCGTGCAGCGCGTCGGTACGGGGCAGGTCGCCGGTGTAGCGCTCGGCACCGGTGATGAGGCCGCGGTCCTCGGTGCGCTTGACGCTGTGGCCCAGGAAGGAGCCGCCCGTTGTCGTGGTGGTGGTCACGTCCGTGAGCGTAAGCCCGTGACGCGCCGACGGAAGGCCCTGACGACGGGCTCTCGCGCGACGGCTCCGCACCTGCGGTCGCCGACTCGCCCGCCGCCGCTGCGGTCGCGTGGTGACGTGTTCTTCACATCGCCGCAACCCCACCCGCCCCCGGCCGTCCCCGGTCGCGCGTGGTCGACTGTCGAGGCCGCGCGAGGAGGACCGCACCATGTCGACCGTGTCGCAGCCCCAGCCCGACCGTCCCCGATCTTCCGCCAGTCCAGCAAGCTCCGCGACGTCCTCTACGAGATCCGCGGCCCCGTCATCGAGCACGCCGACGCGCTCGAGGAGGCCGGGCACCACGTGCTGCGGCTCAACACCGGCAACCCGGCGCTGTTCGGGTTCGAGCCCCCGGCGGAGATCGTCGAGGACATGATCCGGATGCTGCCCTCGGCGCACGGCTACTCGGACTCCCGCGGCGTCCTCCCCGCCCGCCGCGCGGTGGCGCAGCGGTACCAGGCGGCGGGCATCGACGTCGACGTCGACGAGGTCTTCCTCGGCAACGGGGTCTCCGAGCTGATCTCGATGGCGGTGCAGGGCCTGCTCGAGGACGGCGACGAGATCCTCATCCCCTCGCCCGACTACCCCCTGTGGACGGCGGTGACGACCCTCGCCGGCGGCCGCGCCGTGCACTACCGCTGCGACGAGGGCGAGGGCTGGCTGCCCGACCTCGACGACATGGCCGCCAAGATCACCGCCCGCACCAAGGCGATCGTGGTGATCAACCCGAACAACCCGACCGGCGCGGTCTACCCGCGCGAGACCCTCGAGGCGATCGCCGAGCTCGCCCGCCGCCACGGCCTGCTGCTCATGGCCGACGAGATCTACGACCAGGTGCTCTACGACGACGCCGAGCACCACGCGATGGCCGCGGTCGCCCCCGACCTCGTCGTCCTCAGCTTCTCGGGCCTCTCCAAGACCTACCGCGTGGCCGGCTACCGCTCGGGCTGGATGGTCGTCTCGGGCCCGCGCCGCCAGGCCCGCGACTACCTCGAGGGCCTCGCGATGCTCGCCTCGATGCGGCTGTGCGCCAACGCCCCGGCGCAGTACGCGATCCAGGCCGCGCTCGGCGGCCGGCAGACCATCGGCGACCTCACCGCGCCCGGCGGGCGCCTGCACGAGCAGCGCGACCGCGCCTGGGAGGGACTCAACGCGATCCCCGGGGTCAGCTGCGTGAAGCCGCGCGGCGCGCTCTACGCGTTCCCGCGCCTCGACCCCGCCGTCCACCCGATCCACGACGACGAGCAGTTCGTGCTCGACCTGCTGATGACCGAGCACATCCAGGTCGTCCAGGGCACCGGGTTCAACTGGCCCGACCCCGACCACTTCCGCATCCTCACCCTCCCCCACGCCGCCGATCTCACCGACGCCATCACCCGCATCGGCACCTTCCTGGAGACCTACGCGCAGTGAGACGGAGCCGTGCTTCGTGGGCCTGACGAGCGCTTGGCGAGCCCGGTCCGGCGGCGCCACCTCCCACGTAGCCCGCACGACGCCGCCGCGCGCGCCCGAGCTCCGGCCGCGCGGCGCGTCGGCTCGCGGCAGGTGCGGTGTCGAGCGACGCGATCGTCGCGGCGACGGCCGGGAGCGCCGAGGGCGACGCCGACAGCGACGTCACCCCGAGCCCGACGAGGACCACCGCGAGCGACGCGTCGGCCGCCGCCTCACCGCAGACGCCGACCGGGGTACCCGAGACGGCCGCGGTCGTGCAGAGCAGGTCGAGCAGGCGCAGCAGGGCCGGCTGCCAGGGGTCGTTGAACGCCGCGAGCGGGCCCGACTGGCGGTCGGCGGCGAAGAGGTACTGGGTGAGGTCGTTCGTGCCCACCGACACGAAGTCGACCTCGGCGAGCAGCTCGGGCGCGGCGAGCACGGCAGCGGGCACCTCGATCATCACGCCGACCTCGGTGGCTCCGTGCGCGCGGGCGCGGGCGACGAAGCGGCGGGCCTCGCCCGCGGTGGAGACCATCGGCGCCATGACCTTGAGTCGGACGCCCGCGTCGGCGGCGCCCCCGACCAGGGCCGCGAGCTGGCGGTCGAGCACGCCGTCGCGGTCGGCCGAGCCCGTGTCGAACAACCGCTGCCCGCGTACGCCCAGCGCCGGGTTGACCTCGGCGGGCATGTGCAGGAACGGGACGGGCTTGTCGGCGCCGGCGTCGAGGGTGCGGGCGGTGACGGGCAGCCCGGCCAGGGGCGCCATCGTCGCCGCGTAGCCGGCGCGCTGGTCGGCCTCCGCGGGCTCGGTGGCGGCGGCGAGGAACGTCAGCTCGGTGCGCAGCAGTCCGACACCCTCGGCGCCGACCTCGGCCGCCCGCCCTGCGTCCTTCGAGTCCGCGATGTTGGCGACGACGGCCACCCGCAGCCCGTCGGTGGTGACGACCGGGCCCTCGACGCGGACCGGGCCCGCGGGCGGTCGTCGACGCCGACGGGCGTGCCGGCGGGACCCCGTCGACGGTGCCGGCCGCCCCGTCGACGCGCACGAGCGCGCCGCCCGGCAGCGTCGTCGCCCCGACGCACCCGACCACGGCGGGCACGCCGAGCGCGCGGGCGAGGATCGCGGTGTGGCTGGTCGGCCCGCCCTCCTCGGTGACCAGCGCCAGCGCGGTGGCGGCGTCGAGGGTCGCGGTGTCGGCCGGGGCGAGGTCGCGCGCGACGAGCACCGACGGGCCCTCGAGCGGCGGCACGCCGGGCGCGGGCACGCCGAGGAGCTCGGCGACGATGCGGTCGCGGACGTCGACGACGTCGCCCGCGCGCTCGGCCATGTAGCCGCCCGCGGCCTGCAGCATCGTCACGAAGCGCGCCGCGGCCTCGTACGCCGCGCGCGGCGCGGGCGTGCCGTGGTCGGTCACCAGCGCCGTCGCGGCGTCGATCAGCGACGGGTCCTCGGCCATCATCGCCGTCGCGGCGAGGACGTCGGCGACGTCCTTCGCGAGCCCCGGGCGCCCCGCGAGCGCGAGGAGCCGCTCGGACACGACCTCGGCGGCGGGCGCGATGCGGGCGGCCTCGGCGGCACGGGCGGCCTCGGCCACGACGGGCCCTGCGGGCGGCTCGCCCAGCGGTTCGGGCACGCGCACCACGGGCCCCACGGCCGCACCGGCGCTCGCGGGCGTGCCGCGCAGCGAACGCCGCCGTCGGTCTCCCGCGCGTCGCGTCCTGGGCGGCGTCGGTCGGCGTGCTCATGAGGTGACTCCCGCTCGTGGCTCCGTCGTGTGTCGGTGCGGAGAACGCTACGGAACGAATGCTTGACAGTCCACAGGTAAAACCACAGACTTCCAACCAGAACAACATTGGAACGGAGGTGATCGGACATGTACGCCGCCGAGCGTCACCAGCTGCTGGTGCGACGGGCCCGCGAGGAAGGGCGCCTGGAGGTCACCGGTGTCGCCGCCGAGCTGGGCGTCACCACCGAGACCATCCGCCGCGACCTGTCCGCCCTCGAGCGCCAGGGGCTGCTGCACCGGGTGCACGGAGGGGCGATCGCGACCGAGCGCCTCGAGGCCGAGCCGGGCGTCGCCGTCCGCGAGGTCACCGCGGGCGAGCAGAAGGACCGGATCGCGAAGGCCGCGGTCGCGGAGCTCGGGCCCGCCACGACCATCCTGCTCGACGCGGGCACCACGACCGCGCGGGTCGCCGCCCTGCTGCCCGACGACGTGGCGCTGACCGTCGACACCAACGGCCTGCCGATCGCCATGTCGCTCGCATCCCGCCCGCGGATCACCGTCCACCTCATCGGCGGGCGCGTCCGCGGGACCACGCTGGCCGCGGTCGACCGCTGGGCGCTCAAGACCCTCGAGAGCGTCAACGTCGACGTCGCGGTGATGGGGACCAACGGGTTCTCCGTCGACCGCGGCCTGACCACGCCCGACGTGGCCGAGTCGGCGGTCTCGGGCGCGATGGTCCGCGCCGCCGCCCGCAGCGTCGTCGTCGCCGACGCGGCCAAGTTCGGGGCCGACTCCTTCTCCCGCTTCGCAAGCCTCGCCGACGTCGACACCCTGATCACCGACACCGGGCTGGTCGTCGACCATCCCGCGGCGGCCGAGGCCCTGCGCGCCGCCGGGCCCGAGCTGGTGCTGGTGATCGTGATGATCGTCACCGTCACGCCCAACCCCAGCCTCGACCGCACCGTCGAGATCCCGGCGCTGCACCGCGGCGCCGTGCTGCGCGCCGACGCCCACCGCGTCGACCCGGGCGGCAAGGGCGTCAACGTCTCCCGCGTGCTCGCGGCGTTCGGGCTCGACACGACGGCGCTCATGCCGGGCGGGACGGGCGAGCTCGCGACGCTGCTGCGCCGGGCCGGCGTCACGCCGGTCGCCACCCCGGCCCACGGGCCGACCCGGGTGAACACCGCCCTCGTCGAGCCCGACGGCACCACGACGAAGGTGAACGAGCCCGGCCCGAGCTCCGGCCGACGAGGTCGCCGCGCTCGTCGAGGCCGTCCGCGTGCACGCCGTCGCGTCCGACTGGGTGGTGACCGCGGGCAGCATCCCGCGCGGCGCCCCGGCCGACCTGCACGCCCGCATCGTCGCCGCGGCCCGGAGCGGTGGCGCCCGGGTCGCGGTCGACACCTCCGGTGAGGCCCTGCGCGCCGCGGTCGGCGCCCGCCCCGACCTGATCAAGCCGAACGTCGCCGAGCTCGCCGAGCTGGTCTCGCACCCGCTGCCGCGGCTGGCCGACGTGCTCGCCGCCGCGGCCGACCTGCGCGCGGGCGGTGTCGGCACCGTGCTGGTCAGCATGGGCGCCGCCGGGCGCCGTCCTCGTCGACGACGAGGGCACCTGGCACGCCGCCGCACCGGCCCGCGTCGTGCGCAGCACCGTCGGCGCGGGCGACTCCACGCTCGCCGGCCTCCTCCTCGCCCGCAGCCTCGGGGCTCCCGCGCCCGACGCCCTCGTGCACGCGGTCGCCTGCGGGGCGGCCGCCGTCGGCCTCCCCGGCACCGCCGTGCCCGGCCCCGCCGACCTCGATCCCACCGGCATCACGCCGACCGTGCCCGACGCCACCCTCGACTCACTGGACCTGACCGGAGAGGCCGCATGACCAGCACCGAGAACTCCCTGATCACCGCCGATCTGGTCGATCTCGACCTGCCCGCCGGCGACCGCCGCACCGTCGTCCGCTCGCTCGCCGAGCGCCTCGTGGCCGCGGGCCGCGTGACCGACGTCGAGCGGTTCCTCGCCGACATCGAGGCCCGCGAGGCCCAGATGCCGACCGGGCTCGACGGCGGCATCGGCATCCCGCACTGCCGCTCCGAGGCGGTGACCGTGCCGACGCTCGGCTTCGGGCGCTCGAGCGCCGGGGTCGACTTCGGCGCCGAGGACGGCCGCCCCGCCGACCTCGTCTTCCTCATCGCCGCGCCCGCGGGTGGCGGCGAGGAGCACATGACCGTGCTGGCCGCGCTCGCCCGCCGCCTGGTCCGCTCCAGCTTCACCGGCGAGCTCCGTTCCGTCACCGACCCGGCCGCCGCGGCCGACTTCATCGCGAAGGAGGTCTCGGCGTGAAGATCGTCGCCGTGACCGCGTGCCCCACGGGCATCGCCCACACCTACATGGCCGCCGAGGCCCTCGAGGCCGCCGCCGAGGAGGCCGGCCACACCATCACCGTCGAGACGCAGGGCTCGGCCGGCTCCACGCCGCTGACCGCCGAGCAGCTCGCCGAGGCCGACGCCGCGATCTTCGCCGCCGACGTCGAGGTCCGCGACAAGGACCGCTTCGCCCACCTGCCGCAGATCGTCGTCGGGGTGAAGAAGGCGATCTCCGGCGGCGACGGGCTCATCGCGCAGGCCGAGGAGGCCGCGGCGAACCACGTCCGCTCCGGGGCGAGCGCAGCGACGGAGGGTCATGCCGCCGTCCCCGCCCAGCGCACCGGCGACGCGACCCCGGCAGGCGCCAAGGCGCCCGCGGGTCCGGGCGCGGCGTCACGGGTGCGGGCCTGGCTGATGACGGGCGTCAGCTTCGTCATCCCCTTCGTCGCCGCGGGCGGCCTGCTCATCGCCCTCGGCTTCGCCCTCGGCGGCTACCAGATCAACCTCCCCGAGGACGCCCCGCTCTACGAGGAGGTCCTCTCCGGCGCGTTCGACCCGACCTCGATCGTCTCCTGGGGCGCGCTCGCCTTCGGCATCGGCTCGGCGGCGTTCTCGTTCCTCGTGCCGGTGCTCGCCGGCTACATCGCCTACGCGATGGCCGACCGGCCCGCCCTCGTCCCCGGCTTCGTCGGCGGCGCGATCGCGGTGACCACGGGGGCCGGCTTCCTCGGCGGCCTCGTCGCCGGCTTCGTCGCCGGTGGCCTGGTGATGTGGATCAAGACGTGGCGGGTGCCGCGCGCGCTCGCGGGCATCATGCCGGTGCTGGTCTTCCCGCTCCTCGGCTCCGCCGTCGTCGGCCTGCTCATGTACGTGGTCGTCGGGCAGCCCATCGCCGCCGCCACCGAGGGGCTCACGAACTGGCTCAACGGGCTCTCGGGCACCAACGCGGTGCTCCTCGGCGTGCTGCTCGGCCTGATGATGTGCTTCGACATGGGTGGCCCGGTCAACAAGGCGGCCTACACCTTCGCCGTCGCCGGGCTGTCGACCGGTTCGCCCGGCGCGCTCACGATCATGGCCGCCGTGATGGCCGCCGGCATGGTCCCGCCGCTGGCGATGGCCCTCGCGACCGTCGTCCGCAAGTCACTGTTCAGTGAGGTCGAGCAGGAGAACGGCCGCGCGGCCTGGCTGCTCGGCGCCTCGTTCATCTCCGAGGGCGCGATCCCGTTCGCCGCGGCCGACCCGTTCCGCGTCATCCCGTCGATCATGGTGGGCGGCGCGGTGACCGGATCGCTGTCGATGACCCTCGGCGCCACCCTGCGCGCCCCGCACGGCGGCGTCTTCGTGGTGCCGCTCATGGGCAACCCGCTCGGGTTCCTCGTCGCGGTCGTCGTCGGGACGCTCGTCGCCACGGCCCTCGTCGTGACCCTCAAGACCGTCGCCCGCCGTCGCACCCCGGCCACGTCCGTCCCGGCCGACGCCAACCCCGACCGACCCCGACCGCACCCCCGCCGGAGTGACCGCATGAGCGCCGGACTCCGAGAGGCCGCACCATGATCGAACGGCGTCGTCGTCGTCGCGACCGAGATCGGTCTGCACGCCCGCCCCGCCGCGGTGTTCTGCAAGGCCGCCGCGGCCCAGCCCGCCCGGGTCACCCTGGCCACCGCCGAGGGCGACTCCGCCGACGCCCGCAGCATGCTCGCGGTCCTCGGGCTCGGGGTGCGGGGCGGCCAGGAGGTCACCCTGTCCGCCGACCCGGACGTCACCGGCGCCCAGGCCTCGGTCGACGCCCTCGCCGAGCTCCTCGCCAGCGACCTCGACGCCGCCCCACCGCAGCCCGCAGCGCCGATTCCGACCGAAGGGCACCATCGCTCGGCTAGACCGGGCGATGGTGAACTTCGGTCGTTCGGATCGTGCGCATCCGCCGTCGCGAACGGCCACGCCCCGTAGTGCCGACCGATGGTGCCGTTCGGTCAGAACCCCGCGGTCCGTCGGCGGCGTCACTCGGCGGACCGAGAGCCCGACGCGCTGGAACTCCTTGAGGTCGGAGTAGCCGGTCTTGGCCATCGCGCGGCGCAGGGCACCGAACAGGTTGACGGTGCCGCCGGGCTCGGGCGAGGGCCCGCGCAGCACGGTCTCGAGGTCCTTCGCCCGACGCGGCACCCGGACGACCCCGCTGCGGGGCAGGTTCGGGTGCGCCGCGGCCGCGGTCCAGTACCACCCGCCGCCGGGGGCCTCCTCCGCCGCGGCGAGCTGCTCGCCGAGCATGACGGCGTCGGCGCCGCAGGCGATGGCCTTGGCCACGTCGCCCGAGGTCTCGATCCCGCCGTCGGCGACGACGTGCACGTAGCGCCCTCCGGTCTCGTCGAGGTAGTCGCGGCGGGCCGCGGCGGCGTCGACGAGCGCGGTGGCCATCGGCACGCCGATCCCGAGCACGGCGTCGGTCGACGTCGAGGCCGACTGCCCGTAGCCGACGATGACGCCGGCCGCGCCGGTGCGCATCAGGTGCATGGCGGTGCGGTAGTCGCCGACCCCGCCCGCGACGACGGGGATGTCGAGCGACTCGATGAGGTCCTCGAGGTCGAGCGGCGACTCGCCGTCGCCCTCGTCGGGGCCGACGTGCTCCGCCGAGATGATCGTGCCCTGCACGACGAGCACCTCGACGCCCGCCGCCACGAGCGTCGGGGTGATCTCGCGGGCGTGCTGGGGGCTCACGCGCGCGGCGACGGTGCCGCCGCCGGCCCGGACGCGCTCGAGCGCCTCGGTGACCAGCGCCGGCTGGATCGGCGCCGCGTGCAGGCGCTGCAGCTCGGCGACCGCGTCGGCCGGGTCGGTGGCGGCCCGGGCCGCGACATCGGCGAGCGCCTTCTCGGCCTCGGCGTGCCGGGCCCACAGCCCCTCGGCGTTGAGCACCCCGAGCCCGCCGAGCTCGCCCACCCTGGCCGCGGTGTCGGGCGAGACGACGGCGTCGGTGGGGTGGGTCAGCAGCGGCAGGTCGAAGCGGTAGGCGTCGAGCTGCCAGGCCGTCGACACCTCCGACGAGCTGCGGGTGCGCCGGGACGGGACGATGTCGAGGTCGTCGAAGGTGTAGCTGCGCTGGGCGCTGCGGCCCCGCCCGATCTCGACCTGCTCGCGCACTGGCGTCTCTTTCCGTTCGTGAAGGCTATCGGGCGTAGTTCGGCGCCTCGGCGGTCATCGTCACGTGGTGCGGGTGCGACTCGGCCAGGCCCGCGGTCGTGATGCGGACCATGTGGGCACCCTGCAGCTCCGGGGTCGTCCGTGCGCCCGTGTAGCCCATCGACGCCCGCAGACCGCCGACCAGCTGGTGCGCCACCTGGGCGAGCGGCCCCCGGAAGGGTACGCGGCCCTCGACGCCCTCGGGCACGAGCTTGTCGTCGGAGAGCACGTCGTCCTGGAAGTAGCGGTCCTTCGAGTACGAGCCCTGCCTGCCCCGGGTCTGCATCGCGCCCAGCGAGCCCATGCCGCGGTAGGCCTTGTACTGCTTGCCGTCGAGCAGGACCAGGTCGCCGGGGGTCTCGGCGGTGCCCGCGAGCAGCGACCCGAGCATCACCGTGTCGGCGCCCGCCGCGAGCGCCTTCGCGATGTCGCCCGAGGACTGCAGGCCCCCGTCGCCGATCACCGGCACGCCCGCGGCCCCCGCGGCCGCGGCGGCCTCGGCGATCGCCGTGATCTGGGGGACGCCGACGCCGGCGATCACCCGGGTGGTGCAGATCGAGCCGGGACCGACCCCGACCTTGACCCCGTCGGCCCCGGCGTCGACGAGCGCCTGCGCGCCCGCCCGCGTCGCGACGTTGCCGCCGACGACGTCGACGCGCGGGCCGAGCTCGTCCTTGAGCTTCGCGACCATCGCCGTGACCGCCCGCGAGTGGCCGTGCGCGGTATCGACGACGAGCACGTCGACGCCGGCGTCGACCAGCGACATCGCGCGCGTCCACGCGTCGTCGCCCACGCCGACCGCCGCGCCGCAGAGCAGGCGCCCGTCGGGGTCCTTCGTGGCCAGCGGGTACTGCTCGGTCTTGACGAAGTCCTTCACGGTGATCAGCCCGCGCAGCACGCCCGCGCCGTCGACCAGCGGCAGCTTCTCGATCTTGCGACGGCGCAGCAGCCCGAGCGCGGCCTCGGCGGTGACCCCGACCTGCGCGGTGACCAGGTCGCCCTGGCTCATCACCTCGGCGACCGTGCGGGAGTGGTCGGCCTCGAAGCGCATGTCGCGGTTGGTGATGATCCCGACCAGGCGTCCGTCGGCGTCGACGACGGGCAGCCCCGAGATCCGGAACTTCGCGCACAGCGCGTCGACGTCGGCGAGCGTGTCCTCGGGCGAGCAGGTGACGGGGTCGGTGACCATGCCGGCCTCGGAGCGCTTGACGACCTCGACCTGCGCGGCCTGGGCGTCGGCCGGCAGGTTGCGGTGCAGCACGCCCATGCCGCCCTGGCGGGCCATGGCGATGGCCATCCGCGCCTCGGTCACCGTGTCCATCGCCGAGCTGACCAGCGGGACCCGCAGCGTCACGTTCCGTCAGCCGCGCCGAGGTGTCGGCCTCGGACGGCACGACGTCGGACTCGGCGGGCAGGAGCATCACGTCGTCGAACGTCAGGCCGAGCAGGGCGAACTTCGCCGGCAGGTCGTCGTCGTGCATCGTCGCGCACGCCGATCCCGGTCGGTCTGCGCTCCGGTCCATGCCACGATGCTAGCCGGGTGCGTTCGCCCGGTCGGGCACGTCCACCGCACGGTCGGCGGGTACGGGTTGGGACCCCCACTGACCGGGGTAGATTCGCCTCGTGCCGTACGAAGCGCTGCCACCCGATCCGTTCGCGGGCGATCCGGCGGATCCCGCCCGTGCCTTCGAGGTGGTCGGCGCGGGCGACGACGCCGACGCGGCGCTCGACGCGGCCGAGCGCGACGAGGTCGTCGCCGACCTCTCCGATCTGGCGGTCTTCGAGGCCCTGCTCGCCCCCCGCGGTATCCGCGGCGTGGTCGTCGACTGCGACGACTGCTCCGAGCAGCACTTCCACGACTGGGACCTGCTGCGCGCGAGCCTGCAGCAACTGCTCGACGAGGGGCAGATGCGCCCCCACGAGCCCCCGTTCGACCCGGACCCCGCCGCCTACGTCACGTGGGAGTACTGCCGCGGCTTCGCCGACGCCACGCTCGCCGAGTAACCCGGCCCCACACCCACGACCCGCACACGACGAAGGCCCGATCCCCGGGGGGGCGGGCCGTTCGTCGTGCTGCGCTCGACGTCAGTTGGACGGCGAGGGCGGTGCCGTCGTCGTCGTCACCGTGGTCGGCGACTGCGGATCGAGGCCGGGGCTCCCGTGGCCTCGGGCGTCGGTCGGTCGGCTGACCGCTCGCGTCGGGCGCCGTCGTCGAGCTGTCGGCCGGGCTCGACGGCTGCGTGCCGGGCTGCTGTCGGCGTCGCGACGCGGGTCGGGGCTCGGCCGGCTTGCCGGCGCCGGGACGCCCGGCGCGTCGACCCGTCGGGCGACTTGCTGGTCGAGCGCGACGGCGACGTCGACGGGCGGCGGCTCCGGGGCGAGCGACTGGCGACCTCGTCGCGCTGGTCTGCAGCGGTGCGCGATCGGGAGCGGCAGGGCTCGGGAGGCGAGGTTGGCGGTCGCGAGCTCGCGACGGGCCGTCTCGCGGTCGCCGGCTCGATGGGCGCGTTGGCCCGGTCGATGCCTGCGGACGTCCTCGACCTTCTGCACCTGCGGCCGCGTGCTCGGAGAAGAACACCTTGTTGACGCCGAAGAGCGCGTCGCCGGGCTGCGACCCGTGGACGGCGACCGTCAGGCCGGCGACCGCGAGGATCGCCGCGGCGGCCGCGACGGCGAACGGCATCCGGCGTCGGGCCCTCGACCGCACCCGGTCGTGGGCCTCGTGGCCGGCGGTGACCGCCTCGACGGCCTCGTCGAGCCCGACGAGCTCGGGCATCGGATCGGCCTCGATGTCGGCACGCCAGGCGGCGAGGATCGCCGCGATGCGCTCGTCGTCGGCCTGGTCGTCGGCGGGCGAGCCCGCCCCGAAGCCGTACCCGGGGCCGAGGTCCGCCCGACCGGCGCCCCCGGCGAGTGCATCGAGGAGCGCATCGTCGGCACGGACGGCGGCGAGGTCCACCGGGCCGTCGACGAGATCGTCACCCGCACCCGAAGCGCGGTGACCGCCCACTCAGCTCACCTCTTCCGACATCGCGGACATCTGGGTCCGCAGCTTGGCCACGGCCCGGTGCTGTGCCACGCGCACAGCGCCGGGTGTGGACTCCACCGCTTCCGCGGTCTCCTCCGCCGAGAGTCCAACGACGACACGCAAGACGAGGATTTCCCGCTGTTTGGGCGGAAGTGTGTCGAGCATCTGGCCCATCTGGGCCGACAGCGCCCCGTTCATCGCCCGCTGCTCGGGGCCGTCGCGCGGGTCGAGCTCCTCGGGCAGGTCCGAGACGGGCTCGGACTTGCTCCGGGCGACCGTGCGGTGGGCGTCGACCACCTTGTGCGCGGCGATGCCGTAGACGAACGCGAGGAAGGGGCGACCCTGATCCCGGTAACCGGGTAGCGCGGTGAGCACGGCGAGGCACACCTCCTGGGCCACGTCGTCGGCCGAGGCCGATGACCGTTCCTGCCGTCCGATACGAGCGCGGCAGTACCGCACCACCCGCGGACGGATGATCGCGAGAACGCGGTTGAGAGCCGTACGGTCGCCGTCGTTCGCGGCGGCCACCAACCTCTCGAGGTCGTTCCCTGACTCGGTCATCGCTGCTCGTGGCCCCGGTGTTACGTGGGGCGGTGTGACCTGGCGCGCTGTCAGGTCGACCGCCGGCGGATGCGCCGACGCGGTGGCCGACGCGCCGTCGCCCGGGCCCGCCCCCACCGCGCCGAACTGTGGCTCGGAGCCGTCACCGTACCGGGCGGGCCCGGAGGGTGCGGTAGACCACTCGACCCGGTTCGCTCGATCGGGTCGGTTCCACCGGTCGGCAGCACGGTGTGCGGCGGCGGGGAGGCCGATCGCGGGAGTCGGCGTCTCGTCCGCGGGCGGGGCACCCGGACGACCCGACCGGTCGTGGCCCGCGGGGGACGGCCGGTCGCGCGGGTCGTTCCGCGCGGCGCTCAGGAGACCAGTCCCCGCCGGAAGCCGTGCGCCACGGCCTGGGCCCGGTCGCGCACGCCGAGCTTGCGGAACAGGCGGCGCGCGTGGGTCTTGACGGTGTCCTCGGACAGGTAGAGCTCGCGCCCGATCTGGCCGTTGCTCTTGCCCTGGGCCATGCCGCGCAGGACCTGGAGCTCGCGCTCGGTGAGCTGGACCCCGGAGTCGGCGGGGGTCCGCGGCGCGGGCACCGAGGTGCTCGCCAGGGTGTGGGCGAGCGCGGCGACGAGCTCGGGGCGCGAGGCGTCCCAGCGCAGGTAGCCCCGGGCGCCGCCGGCGATCGCGGCGGCGATGCTGCCCGAGTCGTCGGGGGCGCCGAAGACGATGACGTTGGCCTGCGGGTGGGCCGCGACCAGGCGGCGCGTGGCCTCGACCCCGGTCGGCACGGCGCGCTGGGTGCCGACGAGCACGACGTCGACGGTCTGGCGCGAGAAGCGGGTGAGCAGCTCGTCGCCGTGGGCGACGCAGTCGATGCGGTGCACCCCGGGGACGGCGGACATGACGCGCGTGAGGCCCTCACGCACGCTTCGGCGGTCGTCGCAGATCAGCACCGTGGTCACGGGCGCCCCCTTCTGCACCTGCCCGGCGGGCGCCGGACGGGTGTTGTTCCCGTCCATCGGCGCGTCGGCCGCAGACCTTGACCCGACCCGCCCGGTCGCGTGACCCGGGTCGACCTGCCGGTCCATGCGCTCTCCTCACATCGGGCGCAGACAGCCACGCCGCAGTAGGACTCGGGGCGGCCGGACTCCCCCGTCGCTGCCCACCGTCCGCACCAGTACGGCCCGGGCGGCGGGCGGCCACCCTTTGCTCCATCCAACGCCCTGCGACCCCGGAAGTGACGACCGGAGATCCACCCCGGACGACCGTCCGTCGCTCACGGAACGCACAGGACGTGATGGATGATCACGGATCGGAGCCGGATGAGCAAGCACTTGTAACACCCACACGCCGGATAGCGCCGCATCCCCGGAGTTCATGTCGCACGTCGCACGGCCTTGTCGACGCTCGACCGGCCGCCCTAGGGTCGCACCCACGTCGCCCAGCGGTCGTGTGCCGCACACGGAGGGTGACACGATCGCCGGCTCCGCGAGCGGGGCCGACAGACCACGCACAGTGGACGAGACGCCCGCGGACGAGGAGGTGGTGATGACCGACGTGCGACGACTGCCTGGTCCGAACGCCGATGTGTGGGACTGGCAGCGCCACGCCGCGTGCCGCGGGATGGACAGCGCCTTCTTCTTCCATCCCGAGGGCGAGCGCGGCCCGGCCCGCGCGCTGCGCGAGCGCCGGGCGAAGGCCGTGTGCCGCGCCTGCCCGGTCCTCGAGCCGTGCCGGCGCCACGCCCTCACGGCGGGCGAGCCCTACGGCATCTGGGGCGGCATGTCCGAGACCGAGCGCACGGGTGGACGCGCGGGTCGCGCGCCCCGCAGCGCCGCCCCGGTCGGCGAGCCCGTGCCGGTGAACTGACCCCCCGTCCGCGAGGACCCCGGAACGAACGAACGGCCCGTTCGCTGCCTCGGAGGCAGCGAACGGGCCGTTCGTTCGTGGGGGCTACCCCGCGGGTGGGCTCAGTGGCCGTGCCCGTGGCCGTGCCGTGGCCACCGGCGGCGGCGGGCGCCTCCTCCTCGGGCTTGTCGACCACGGCGCTCTCGGTGGTGAGCACCATGCGCGCGATCGACGTGGCGTTCTCCAGCGCCGAGCGCGTGACCTTGACCGGGTCGATGATGCCGGCGGCCATGAGGTCGCCGTACTCCTCCCGGGCGGCGTCGTAGCCGGTGCCCCAGCCCGCCTCGGCGACGCGCGACGCGACGACCGGGCCCCTCGAGCCCGGCGTTGGGGCGATCGCCTTCAGCGGCGCAGCGAGGGCGCGGCGCACCAGCTGGACCCCGGTGGCCTCGTCGCCGGTGTACCCGAGACCGCCGGACAGCTCGGCCGAGGCGTGCAGCAGCGCGGTGCCGCCGCCCGGGACGATGCCCTCCTCGACGGCCGCGCGGGCCGCGGCGACCGCGTCCTCGATGCGGTGCTTGCGCTCCTTCATCTCGGTCTCGGTCGCCGCGCCCGCCTTGATGACCGCGACACCGCCCGCGAGCTTGGCGAGCCGCTCCTGCAGCTTCTCGCGGTCCCAGTCGGAGTCGGTCTCCTCGATCTCGCGCCGGATCGCCGCGACCCGACCCTCGACGTCGGCCTTGCTGCCGCCGCCGTCGACGATCGTGGTGGCGTCCTTGGTGACCACGGTGCGCCGGGCGCGCCCGAGCGCGTCGAGCCCCGCCTCGGAGAGCTTGAGGCCGACCTCGGGGTTGATGACCGTGGCGCCGAGCGCGGCCGCGAGGTCGTCGAGGAAGGACTTGCGGCGGTCGCCGAAGAACGGCGCCTTGACCGCGGCGACCTTGACCGTCTTGCGGATCGAGTTGACGACCAGGGTCGAGAGGGCCTCGCCCTCGACGTCCTCGGCGATGATCAGCAGCGGCTTGCCGGTCTCGAGGACCTTCTCGAGGACCGGCAGCAGGTCCTGGATCGAGCCGATCTTCTCGCGGTGCAGCAGGACGTAGGCGTCCTCGAGCACCGCCTCCATCGACTCCTGGTCGGTGACGAAGTAGGGCGAGACGTAGCCCTTGTCGAACTGCAGGCCCTCGGTGACCTCGAGCTCGGTCGCCAGCGTCGAGGCCTCCTCGACGGTGATGACGCCGTCCTCGCCGACCTTCTCCATGGCCTCGCCGACGAGGTCGCCGATCGTCTGGTCGCGCGAGGCGACCGCGGCGACCGAGGCGATGTCCCTGCGGCCGTCGACCGGGGTGGCCTTGGCGCGCAGGTACTCGGTGACCTTCTCGGCGGCCGCCGTCATGCCGGCCCCGAGCGCCGACGGGTTGGCGCCGGCCGCGAGGTTGCGCAGGCCCTCGGCGACGAGCGCCTGGGCGAGCACCGTCGCCGTCGTCGTGCCGTCGCCGGCGACGTCGTTGGTCTTGGTCGCGACGTTCTTGGCCAGCTGCGCGCCGAGGTTCTCGAACGGGTCCTCGAGCTCGATCTCGCGGGCGATGGTCACGCCGTCGTTGGTGATCGTCGGACCACCGAACTTCTTGTCGAGCACGACGTGGCGCCCCCGCGGACCGAGGGTCACCTTGACCGCGTCGGCCAGCTGGTCGACGCCGCGCTCGAGGGCGCGGCGGGCGGGCTCGTCGAACGTGATCTGCTTCGGCACTACCCAACCTTTCCCTACCTTCGTGGACGCCGCTCGTCACCCGGTGAACGACAGCGCCCCGACGACCCTGGGTCGGGGCCGCCGGGGCGGAGGGTGCTCACGGGCGCGGGTCGCCGTCCTAGTTGACGACGGCCAGCACGTCGCGGGAGGAGAGGATGAGGTAGTCCTCGCCGTTGTACTTGACCTCGGTGCCGCCGTACTTGGAGAAGATGACGACGTCGCCGACCGCGACGTCGAGCGGAATGCGGTTGCCGTTGTCATCGACACGACCCGGACCGACCGCGAGGCCCTTGCCCGCCGGGGGCTGCTCCTTCGCGGTGTCCGGGATGACGATGCCGGACGCGGTCGTGGTCTCGGCCTCGGAGGCCTGCACCACGAGCTTGTCCTCGAGCGGCTTGATGTTCACGCTCGCCACTTCGATGACCTCCACGGGTCTGTGGGTCCGCCGCACCGATCGGTGTCGGCGGGTGACTTCCTGCCTGGTCGACGGTCGGGGCCGGTCCGTCGTCGCGGGTGCCGCACCGGCTCCGATGCCGTACTGGTTGGCACTCTAGCGCCGAGAGTGCCAAGGCTTCAACGAGGGGCGGCGGGCGCGTCGGGAGCCTCGCGCCGCATCGTGTACGCGTCGGCGCCCGAGGCGTAGTAGCGCCGGCGCGTGCCGACGACCGCGAACCCGGTCCGCCGGTAGAGCGCCAGGGCGGCCTCGTTGTCGGTGCGGACCTCGAGGAACACCACGGCGTCGATGCGCCCGGCCGCCTCGAGCAGCCCGTCGAGCAGCCGGCGCCCCACGCCGAGTCCCTGGTGGGCGGGGTCGACCCCGATCGTGTGCACCTCCGCCTCGCTGGGCGAGCGGCTCATCGGGGGTCGGGCAGCAGCGCGATCCCGGCGTAGCCGACGAGCCGGTCGCCCACGCGGGCCCGAGGTAGTGGTTGCCCGACGCGAGCTCGGTGCGGAACGCCCGGGCGCTCCACGGGTCGTCGCCGGGGAACAGGATCGCCTCCAGCTCGGCGCACCGCGCGGCGTCGTCGGGACCGAGCGGGCCGAGCACCACCGCGTCGGCGGACGTCACCGCCGCACGGCCTTGGGCGCGCCCGGCGGGACCGCGTCGGGACGGCGCAGGTAGAGCGGCACGAGCGGGTCGGGCACACCCCCCGCGCGCAGGGCGGGCGCGGCGACGGCCACCAGCGCCGCCGGGCTCGGTCCGGGGCGCTCCACGACCACGAGGCCGATCGAGTCGCCCGCGAGCTCGGCGAGCGCGGGCGCGGCGTCGCCGATCGCGGTCACGGCGGCGCCGGCGGGCGAGGAGGCCAGGCGGGCGGCCAGGTCGGCGGGCGTCGAGACGGCGGGGCCGGTGACGGTGCCGTCGGTGGCGGCGAGCGCCCAGTACACCTCGCGGCGCCGGGCGTCGGTCACCGCGAGGCGGGGCCGCCCGGAGGCGTCGGCGTCGGCGGCGTCCCGCAGCAGCGCGGCGTGGGTCGCCGCGCCGTGCACCGGGAGCCCGAGTCCGTCGGCCAGCGCGACCGCGGTCACCATGCCGACCCGCAGCCCCGTGAACGGCCCGGGGCCGACCCCGCAGACGACGGCGTCGAGGGCCTCGCGCCCGATCCCGGCGCCGGCCAGAGCCTCCTCGATCGCCGGCGCGAGGAGCTCGGCGTGGGCGCGGGCGCCCTCGCGGTCGACGCGGGCGAGAGTCCGCGGGCCCGCGTCGCCGGCGAGCTCGACGACGCCGGCCGTGATGCGGGTGGTCGCGGTGTCGAGGGCCAGGACCAGCACGTCCGCAGACCCTAGAGGGCGCCCGCCGCGGCACCGTCGACCGCGTACCCCGGGGCGGGCAGGGGATCGGGCAGCGGGACCCGCACCGCCGGGGGCAGCGGGGCCGTCGCGGGATCGGCGCGGAACGACGCGAGCAGCAGGCCGGCGAGGCGCCGCGCCGCCGCGACCCGCCCGTCCGGGTCACCGGCGGCCATGCCGTGCGCCGCGCTCATCACGAGCACGAGGTCCTCGACACCGACGTCGGGCCGGAGGTGACCGCCGCGCTTCGCCCGACGGACGAGGTCGCCGAGCAGCAGCAGCGCACGGTCGCGCTCGGTCTCGGCGCCGGGCCCGCCGATCGCCCGCTCCCGGGCACCCGCGGGAAGGACCGCCTGCTCACGGGCGTGGCCGACCATCAGCTCCTCGACCGTGCGCGCGAGCCCCCGCCACGCGTCGGCGTCGGCCGCGCCCGACTCGACGACCCGGACGCACGACGCCGTCGGTCCCGCGAACGCCGCGGCCAGCAAGGCGTCCTTCGTGGGGAAGTGCCGGTAGACGGTCGCGAGGCCGACCTCGGCGCGCCGCGCGACCTCGCGGACGGGTACGTCGAACCCGTCGCCGGCCACCGCGGCCCGGGTGGCGGCGAGGATGCGGGCGCGGTTGTCGCGGGCGTCGGCCCGTCGAGCGGTTCTCGCTTGCGCCTCCACGTTCTCACCTTAGGCCCGCGACCGGTCCCGTCGGTCCATCGTCGGACCCATGAGGAGCGCACAGTTCGCGGAGTACGGACCTCCCGGCGTCGTCCGGGTCGTGGAGGTCGACGAGCCCCACGCCGGCCCGGGCGCCGTCCGGGTCGCGGTCCGCGCGTCGGGGGTGTCGTCCGGGGAGGTCCGCGTCCGCTCCGGCGGCGTGCGCGACCGGATCGCCGCCCCGCTGCCGTGGCGCACCGGGTTCGACGCGGCCGGGGTCGTCGACGAGGTCGGCGCGGGCGTCGTCGGCACCGCGGTCGGCGACGAGGTGTTCGGGATGGTCGACCCCGCGCTGCGCGGGGCCAACGCCGACCTCGCGGTCCTCACGGCCTGGGCACCCCGACCCACGGCGTGGACCTGGGAGGAGGCGGGGGCGGCCGGGGGCAGCGTCGAGACCGCCGTCCGGGTCCTCGAGCACCTCGCCCTGCCTGCCGGCGCGACGCTGCTCGTGCAGGGCGCCGCCGGGGCGACCGCCGCGGTGGTCGTACAGTTCGCGGTCGCGCGCGGGATCGTCGTCGTCGGGACGGCGTCCGCCGCCAACCACGCGTTCCTGCGTGGGCTCGGGGCGGAGCCGACGACCTACGGCACCGGCCTGGCCGACCGGGTCCGAGCCCTCGCGCCGTCCGGCGTCGACGCCGTCCTCGACGGTGCCGGTGGCGCGCTGCCCGAGCTGGTCGCGATCGCCGGCAGCCCCGACCGGGTGCTGACGATCGCCGACCTCGACGCGGCCGCGCACGGCGTCGTGCTCTCCCCAGCGCTCCGTCGCCGTCGCCGGCCGGAGGCGACGACCGGGCGGTCGCCGCACGCCCGGCAGGCCCTGGACGAGGCCGTCGACCGCCGCCGCGCCTGCCGCGGACGGGTGCTCGCGGGCGATGGAACGGCGGCGACGTGCTCGGCGAGGCCCGTCACGCGCCGGGCCGCATCGTGCTGGTGCCGTGAGCTCAGGCGGCGCCGACGAGCCGTGCCGGACCGGTCAGCGTCGCGGTGCGCCGGTCGTCGGGGTGGCGCTCGAGCCGCACGGTCAGGTGCTCGGCGACGAGGTGCTCGGCGACGCCCTCGCCCCACTCGATCACCACGACGGCGTGCGTCAGGTCGGTGTCGAGGTCGAGGTCGTCGAGCTCCGCCGCGACCGCCCGGGACCGGAGGCGAGCCGCCCAGGCGGTAGGCGTCGACGTGCACGAGCGTCGGCCCGCGCCCGCCGTCGCGCGACGGGTGCTCGCGGGCGATGACGAACGTCGGCGACGTGACCGGGCCCTCGACCCCGAGCCCGTCGCCGAGGCCGGCGGCCAGGCAGGTCTTGCCGCCCCGAGCGGGCCCGCGAGCACGACGAGGTCGCCGGGCGCGAGGACCGCGCCGAGCCGGCGGCCGAGCGCGGCGGTGTCGTCGGCGGTGGGCAGCTCGACGGCCGCCGTCGTCGCGGTGCTCACGCGCGCCGCCGCGGGCGCCGCAGCGTCCGGCGCTCGCGGCCCTTCGCCGTCCGGGGCGCAGCCGGCGCAGCACCTGGCTGCGGTCGGTGCAGCGGCGCAGCAGCTCGAGCAGGGCGGCGTCGAACTCGCCGGGCTGCTCGAGCATCGCCATGTGCCCGGCGCCCTCGAGCGGCAGCAGCTCCGCGCGGGGCAGCTCGGCGGCGATCACCTCGGAGTGCTCGTAGGGGATCATGCGGTCGTCGGTGGCGCCAATGACGACGACCTCGCAGTGCGAGAGCCCGGTGAGCGCCGCCCGCCGGTCGTGCGTCGACAGCGTGTTCGCGAACGAGGTCAGCACGTCGAGCGGGGTCTCGGCGATCGAGCGGTCGACGAGGTCGACCAGCGCGGGGTCGATCGACCGGTCGCCGAAGGAGTACGCCTGCGACGAACGCGTAGATGACGTTCGGGCCAGCCGGCGGGTGCGGTCGACGAACTCCGGCTGCCAGTGCGCGAGGCGCCCGAGCACGTTGACCGTCGGGTTGCGGTGGCTGAGCACCGCGCGCTGCAGGCCCTGCGCCATGACGTCGCCGGCCGAGGTGCAGACGAGGGCGACGCCCGCGACCCGCTCGGTGAAGAACCTCGGGTTCCGCTCGGCCAGCGCCATGATCGTCATGCCGCCCATCGAGTGCCCGACGAGGACGACGGGGCCCTCGGGCACGCACGCGCGGATCACCGCGTCGAGGTCGGCCGAGCTGGGCGATGGTGCAGCTGCGCGCCGTCGACGTGCCCGACCGCCCGTGGCGGCGCTGGTCGTAGAGCACGACGCGCACCGCGGGGTCGGTCAGCTCGGCGAGCATGCGGCGCTGGAAGTGCCAGCAGCGCCGGTCGACGGCGAAGCCGTGCACCAGCACGACGGTCAGCTCGGGCTCGGCGCCCGGCGTGGTGGGCTCGATCTCCTCGACCGCGAGACGGGTGCCGTCCTCGGCCGCGACCGACGACTCGCGCCCGGCGGGCAGCATGCCGAGGTTCGACGGGTTCTCGGCCTCCTCGGCCGAGAGCAGCTCGCGCTGGCGGGCGACCCGCGAGACGGTGCGGCGCGCCCGACCGCGCCCGCCGCCGCGGCGTCCCGAGCACGGCGCCGGCGACGGCGCCGCGATCCCGCCCGCGGGGCGGCCTGCGCGCCGAGTCGGAGGTCGCTCATCGCGGACTCATCGGCCCGCCCCCGGGCGCCCACGGGCGTGCGGGTGACGCGGGGCGGTCGCCACGCCGGTGACGATCTCGTAGTGGATCGTGCCGAGGTCGCGCGCCCAGTCGGCGGCCGTCGGCTCGCCGTGGTCGCCGGGGCCGAACAGCAGCACCTCGTCGCCGACCCGCCGGGAACGGGCCGGCACCGTCGGCCGGGCCGAGGTCGACGACCACCTGGTCCATGCACACGCGACCGACGACCGGACGGCGGGCGCCCGCCACCTGCACGCTCATCACTCCTCCGAGGCTGCGCGGCACGCCGTCGGCGTATCCCACGGGCACCAGGGCGAGCGTCCGGTCGCCCGGCGTCGTCCACTCGTGACCGTACGAGACTCCTTCCCCGGCCGCGACGTGCTTGACCATCGCCACCCGGCTGCGGAAGGTCATGGCGGGTCGCAGGCCGAACCCGTCGTCGATGCCCACGGGGTCGAGCCCGTAGACCGCGATGCCCGGCCGGACGAGGTCGTGGTGCACGTCGGGGCGGGTCAGCGTGGCCGCGGAGTTCGCGAGATGGCGCGCAGCGGGACACCCAGGTGGGTCGTGGCGGCCCGCCAGGCGTCGTCGAGGCGGGCGGCCTGGCGGTCGATCGTGGGGTGCGTCGGGCTCGTCGGCGTAGGCGAGGTGCGACCAGACCGCCCAGGGCTCGACCTCGTCGGGGTGCGCGGCGACGGCGTCGAGGAGCGCGCCCCACTCGCCGGGGGCGCAGCCGTTGCGGCTCAACCCGGTGTCGATCTTGAGGTGCACCCGGGCCCGGCGCCCCGCACGGCGGGCCCCCGCGACGACGGCGTCGAGCTCGGCGAGCGAGGCGACGGTGAGGTCGACGCCGTCGGCGACCGCGCCCGCACGATCCTCGTCGAGGAGCACCAGCCAGGTCAGCACGGGAGCGCGCAGCCCGGCGCCGCGGAGCTCGGCGGCCTCCTCGAGCGAGCAGACACCGAGCCAGGTCGCGCCCGCCCCGAGCGCGCGCGGCGACGTCGACCGCGCCGTGGCCGTACCCGTCGGCCTTGACCACGGCCATCAGGCCCGCGCCCGGGGCCGTGCGCGCGGCCAGGACGGCGACGTTGTGGGCGACGGCGTCGAGGTCGACGAGGGCCTCCGCGCGCGCGGCGGCCGGCGCGGGGCGGGGGTCGTCGTCGTCGGCCGTCGTGGCGGGCGTCGTCGGTGCCGGTCCGGGCGACCGGCCGTGCCGCCGCCGCGCCCTCGCGCTCGCCCGCGCCTCGTTGATCGCGCGGGGCAGCGCGGCCTGCACCCGCGAGGCGGGCACGGGGCCGCCCGGGGCGTGCTCGTCGTCGCCGTGGGCGCCGAGGTCGGCGGCGCGGGCGTGCACGTGGGCGGCGAGGCCCGCGGCCCACCACGGCTCGAGGCCCGCGGCGAGCAACGCCCCGGCGACGCCGCTCAGCACGTCGCCCGAGCCCGCGGTCGCCAACCAGCTCGACCCGGCCGGGTGCACGAGGACCCTGCCGTCGGGCGCGGCGACGACGGTGGCGTTGCCCTTGAGCAGCACGGTCACCCCGAGGTCGGCCGCGGCGCGGCGCGCGGCATCGACGCGGTCCTCGTCGAGCTCGGCGACGCGGGCGAACTCCCCGGCATGCGGGGTGATCAGCACGGGGGCACCCGCGGCCCTCGCCCGCAGGTCGGGTGCGTGCCGAGCAGCGTCACCGCGTCGGCGTCGGCGAGGACCGGCAGGCCCGCGTCGAGGACCTCGGCGAGGGTGCGCGCCCCGGCGTCATCGGTGCCGAGCCCCGGCCCGACCGCCCAGGCCTGCACGCGGCCCGCCTCGGCGACGGTGTCGGTGGCGACGATCTCGGGCCACGCCGTGCGCACCTCGTCGGCGGCGCTGCCCGCGTAGCGGACCATGCCGCTCGTGGCCCGCGCCGCCGAGCCGCTCGCGAGCACCGCCGCGCCCGGGTAGGTGGCGCTGCCCGCCGCGATCCCGACGACGCCCTGGGTGTACTTGTCGTCGCCCGGGCCCGGTACGGGCCAGCGCGCGCCGACGGTGGCGGCGTCGAGCACCCGGACCGGCGCGTCGGGCAGCTCCGGCCCGAGGCCGAGGTCGACGAGCTCGACGGGCCCGCACAGCCCGGCCGCGAGCACGTGCACCGGCTTGCGCGCGCCGAAGGTCACCGTGGCGGCGGCCCGGACGTGGTCCTCGCCCGGCACGCCCGTGGTCGGGTCGACCCCGCTCGGCGAGTCGACGGCGAGGACCGGGCCCCGCCGCGGTGCGGGCGGCGTCGACGAGCGTCGCCGCGTCGGGCCGCAGGCCGCCGCGGGCGCCGGTGCCGACGATCGCGTCGACGACGAGGTCGGCGCCGGAGACGGCGGCGACCCCGTCGTCCGTGGCCGTCACGACGCGCCCGCGCGCCCGGCGCAGGGCGGCGAGCCCGGCGGGGTGGGCGCGGTCGGGCGCGAGCAGCACGGCGGTGACCTGCGCGCCGCGACGGCGCAGCTCGTAGCCGGCCCAGAGCCCGTCGCCGCCGTTGTTCCCGGCGCCGGCGAGCACGACGACGCGCCGCCCGGTGACACCGCCGGTCCGGTCCGCGAGCATCGCCGCCGCCCGGTGGGCCACGCCCGACGCGGCCCGGCGCATCAGCGCGCCCTCCGGCGTGCGGGCGAGCACCGGCTCCTCGGCGGCACTCACCTGGTCGGGGTTCCAGACGCCGTACATGGTCGCCTCCCTCCGGTCGGCATGTGCGCGGTTTTCGGGGTTATAGCCCCGAAGATCACGCACATGCGCGCAGCGCGTCCTACTCGACGGTGACCGACTTGGCGAGGTTGCGCGGCTTGTCGACGTCGTGGCCGAGGGCGTCGGCGAGCGTGGCGGCGAAGACCTGCAGCGGGACCGTGGAGACGAGCGGCTGGATCAGCGTCGGGACCGCCGGGACCTCGATGAGGTGCTCGGCGAACGGGCGCACCGTCTCGTCGCCCTCCTCGGCGATGACGACCGTGCGCGCGCCGCGGGCCTGGATCTCGCGGATGTTCGACAGCAGCTTCGCGTGCAGCGTGGCGCGGCCCTTCGGCGAGGGCATCACCACCACGACCGGCAGGTCCTGCTCGATGAGCGCGATCGGCCCGTGCTTGAGCTCGCCCGCGGCGAAGCCCTCGGCGTGCATGTAGGCGAGCTCCTTGAGTTTGAGCGCGCCCTCGAGGGCCACCGGGTAGCCGACGTGGCGCCCGAGGAAGAGCACCGCCTTCGCCTGCGCGAGCTCGCGGGCCAGCGTGCGGGTCGGCTCGACCGTGGTCGCGAGGACCTGGGCGACGGCGTCGACGGAGCCGACGAGGTCGGCGTACTCGCGGACGACCTCGTCGCCGTACTTCGTCCCGAGGTTCTGGGCCAGGGCGAGCCCGACGAGGTAGCAGGCCACGACCTGCGCGGTGAACGTCTTCGTCGCGGCCACGCCGACCTCGGGCCCGGCGTGGGTGTAGAGCACCGCGTCGGACTCGCGCGGGATCTGCGCGCCGTTGGTGTTGCAGATCGCGAGGGCCCGGGCCTTCTGCTCGCGGGCGTGGCGGACGGCCTCGAGGGTGTCGGCGGTCTCGCCGGACTGGGAGATCGCGACGACGAGCGTGGAGCGGTCGAGCACCGGGTCGCGGTAGCGGAACTCCGAGGCCATCTCGACCTCGACCGGCACCCGGGTCCAGTGCTCGATCGCGTACTTCGCGAGCAGGCCCGCGTGGTACGCGGTGCCGCAGGCGACGACGAAGACCTTGTCGACGTCGCGCAGCTCCTGGTCGGACAGGCGCTGCTCGTCGAGCACGACCCGGCCGTCGACGAGGTGCCCGCGCAGCGTGTCGGCGAGGGCGCCGGGCTGCTCCTCGATCTCCTTGAGCATGAAGAAGTCGTGGCCGCCCTTCTCGGCGGCGGCGATGTCCCAGTCGACGTGGAAGGGACGGGTGGGCGCGAGGTCGCCGTGGAAGTCGGTGACCACCGCGCCCTCGCGGGTCAGCGTCACGATCTGGTCCTGGCCGAGCTCGACCGCCTCGCGGGTGTGGTCGATGAACGCGGAGACGTCGGAGGCCAGGAAGGTCTCGCCGTCGCCCACCCCCACCACCAGCGGCGACGACCGGCGCGCGGCGACGATCTCGTCGGGGCGCTCGGCGTGGCTGAACACCAGCGTGAACGCGCCGTCGAGGCGCGCCACGACCGCGCGCACGGCCGCGGTGAACCCGGCGTCCGGGTCGGCGTCCAGCGCGCGGGCGACGAGGTGGGCCGCGACCTCGGAGTCGGTGTCGCTGGCGAGCTCGACGCCCCCGGCCTCCAGTTCGGCGCGCAGGGCGACGAAGTTCTCGATGATCCCGTTGTGCACGACCGCGACCCGGCCCGGGGCGTCGGTGTGCGGGTGGGCGTTCCGGTCGGTCGGCGGGCCGTGCGTGGCCCAGCGCGTGTGCCCCATCCCCGCCGTCGCGGCGCGGTCGGCCGGCGGCAGGACCCCGACCAGGTTGTCGAGCGGGCCGGCCGCGCGGTGGACGTCGAGGACCGCCCCGCCGTCCGCCGGGGCCGCGCCCACCACCGCGACACCCGCGGAGTCGTACCCGCGGTACTCCAACCGGCGCAGCCCGTTGACCAGCACGTCCTGGGCCGGCCGCCAGCCCACGTATCCCACGATGCCGCACACGCGAGCCAGGGTAACGAGGCGCCGACGGCCGGCTCCCCGGCGGCGAGACCGGGCTCCCGGACGGCCGCCGTACCCCCTCCGGCCTGCGACGACACCCGTCGACAGGTGGTGTGCGCGACCGGGCCGCGCCCCGCGCGATGGGATAGGTTCTCGCGCCATGGTGAGCATCGTCTCCGGGTCGCTCGGCGCCAAGCAGGCCGTGGCCGAGCTGTCGAAGCCCGGGCCGCACCCCGTGCTCCGCGGCGAGCTCGCCCTCGTCGGTCTGCCCGGCGCCGTGTTCACGCCCACCACGGGGACCGGCCTGCCCGCCGTCGCCTTCGGCCACGACTGGCTCCAGCCCGCCCACCGCTACCACGGCCTGCTGCGTCACCTCGCCTCGTGGGGCATCGTCGCCGCCGCGCCGGCCACCGGCGCGCGGGCCGCTCGCGTCGCACCGCGGCCTGGCCCACGACCTGCGCACCGGCGCTCTCGGTGTGCGCCGAGGTCCGGCTCGGGGGCACGGCCCGCGCGGGCGGCGGTGAGCGTCGACCCTGCCCGGCTCGGGGTCGCCGGGCCCGGGATGGGCGCCGCGGCGGCCGTCCTCGCGACCGCGGTGCCCGTCGCCGACACCGCGGTGCAGGCCGCGAAGGAGGCGTACTGGGAGTCCGGCAGCGACCTGCGGATCGCCGCCGTCGCCACCGTCGCCCTCACCGAGTCGCGCCCCTCGGCGATCGACGCGGCGCGCGGGCCGTGCAGGTGCCGGGGATGCATCTCGCGTTCGGCAAGGACCTCGTCTCGCCGCCCGCGGCCGGCGCCGCGCCGGTCGCCGCGGCCTGGGCGGGCGAGTCGTCGCTGCGCACCCTCAAGAAGGCCACGCACCTGGGGCTGCTCGAGGGCAGGCACTGGAGCGAGGTCGTGCTCGACGGCAAGCCCGAGTCGTCGACCCAGACGCTGGTGCGCGCCCTGCTGACCGGCTACCTGCTCCACCGTCTCGGCGGCCAGGACCGCTACTCCGCGGTCTTCGACGGACCGGTCAAGGGCACCGAGGTCGCCGAGGGCGACGGCCACTGACTCCCGCGCCGCGCCGCCGGCGTCAGGGGCGCGGGGACGGCTCGGCGCGGGCCCACGCGTCGGCGCAGCGGTCGCGCGCCCCGTGCAGCGCGGCCAGGAAGGCCCGCAGCGCCTGCTCGTCGCCGCCGTGGACGACGGCGTGCGCGCGGTTCCCGAGGTCGTGCACCACGGCGACCACGGCGATCGCCGCGTCGTCGAGGCCGTCGGCCGTCGTCGACAGCTCGGCGACCAGGGCCTGCGCCGACCGCGCGAGGGACGACATCCGCCGCTGCACGGCCTCGGCGTCTGGCCCCGCCCAGGTGTCCCAGAGCGGCCCGAGGTCCTCGGCGGTGTCGACGTGCTGACGGCGCACGGCGTCGGCGGCCGCGCGCAGCGCGTCGGCGCGCGCCGTCAGCGGTCGCGGGTCGGCCATCACCGCGAGGGCGGTCCACCGGGCGTGCAGGCCGGCCGGGTCGATCGTGGCGAGGACGCCGCGGCGCCCACCGGGCGACGCGTGGTGCTCGATGCGGACGAGCGCGGCCTCGATCGTGGCCGGGGCGGCCGGGTCGACGCGCACGGGTCCGCGCGGCGGCACCGCCCGCAGGCCCGGCCCGCGTCCCCGGCCCACCGGCCCGGTCATGGCGACCGGTCCCCGTCCGGTGGCGGGGTGTCGCCCGACCCGGCGTCGCGCAGGTGCTCGGCGAGGGCGTCGACGTCGCCCGCGTGGACCCGCAGCGCGCCCGCGACCTCGGCGCCGACCGTGCCGTCGCGGTCGTCGAGCCCGTCGAGCTCCTCGGCGATGCGGCGCAGGCCCAGCGCCCGCGCGCCGACGGCGTCGGCCACCTCGGGCACCTCGTCGGGGGGCGGCGGGGCCGGGGGCGGCGCCGGCCGGGTGCTCCGCCCGCGGCGCCTGCTCCATCACGTGCTCCCCGGCGTCACACCGGGACCGCGGCGCCGTGGTGGTTCCATGGCCCGAGAGGTTACCGCCCCGGGGCGTCCACGGGAGCGTTCCCGGGGCGACGTGACCAGCCCGTGCGCCCAGTGCGCGGGCCTCAGCCCCCCGACGACACCAGCCCCGCCAGGCGGTCGGCCAGCGCCGCGGCGACCGGCTCGGTCGGCGCCTCGACCATCACCCGCACGATCGGCTCGGTCCCCGACGGGCGCAGCAGGACCCGTCCCTTCCCGGCCAGCTCCGCCTCGGCCGCGGCCACGGCCTCGAGCACGCCCGGCGCGCTCGTCACGGCCTTGTCGGCGACCCGCACGTTGACCAGTACCTGGGGCAACCGGGTCATCACCGCGGCGAGGTCGGCGAGCGAGCGCCCGGTCGCGGCCATCCGGGCCATGATCCGCAGCGCGGTGAGCAGGCCGTCACCGGTGGTGGCGTGCGACGGCAGGACGACGTGGCCCGACTGCTCGCCGCCGAGCGACCACCCACCGGCCCGCAACTCCTCGAGCACGTACCGGTCGCCGACCGCCGTGGTCCGGACCGCGACCCCGGCCGCCGTCATCGCGAGGTGCAGTCCGAGGTTGCTCATCACCGTCGCGACCAGCGTGTCGCCGACCAGCTCGCCACGGTCGCGCAGGTCGAGCGCGAGCAGCGCGAGGATCTGGTCACCGTCGACGACGGTGCCGTCGGCGGCGACCGCCAGGCAGCGGTCGGCGTCGCCGTCGTGGGCGATGCCGAGGTCGGCACCGTGGGCGGGCACCGCGGCGGCGAGGACCTCGAGGTGCGTGGACCCGACGCCGTCGTTGATGTTCCAGCCGTCGGGGTCGGCGTGCAGTCGCACCACGTCGGCACCGGCGCGCGCGTAGGCCGCGGGCGCCGCCGCCGAGGCCGCGCCGTGCGCGCAGTCGACGACGACCTTCAGCCCGGCGAGCGGCGTCGGGGTGCCGGCCACGAGGTGGTCGACGTAGCGCGGCAGCGCACCGGTGTCGTCGCCGCGGACCGGCCGATGTCGCGCCCGGTCGGGCGGTCGGCGGCGGGCCGGCCGCGACCCGGGCCTCGATGGCCTCCTCGACGGCGTCGGGCAGCTTGTGCCCGCCGGCCGCGAAGATCTTGATGCCGTTGTCGGGCATCGGGTTGTGCGACGCCGAGATCATCACGCCGAGGTCGGCCCCGAGCTCGCCGGTTAGGTGGGCGACGGCGGGGGTGGGCACGACACCGATGCGCACGACGTCGGCCCCGGCCGAGCTGAGGCCCGCCGTGACGGCGGCCTCGAGCATCTCACCGCTCGCGCGCGGGTCGCGGCCCACGACCGCGAGCGGCCGCCCCGACGCCGCGCCGTCCGTGCGCTCGGTGAGCACACGGACGGCGGCCGCGGACACCGCGGTCGCGAGCTCGGGCGAGAGGTCGCCGTTGGCCAGCCCCCGCACCCCGTCGGTCCCGAACAGGCGGGACCCCATCAGCGCTTCGAGTACTGAGGCGCCTTCCGGGCCTTCTTGAGGCCGTACTTCTTGCGCTCGGTCGCCCGCGCGTCGCGGGTGAGGAAGCCGGACCGCTTGAGGCCGGGACGGTCGTCGGGGTCGACCTCGACGAGCGCGCGGGCGATCGCCAGGCGCAGCGCGCCGGCCTGTCCGGAGGTGCCGCCGCCGTGGTGGGTGGCGTGCACGTCGAACTGCTCGGTGCGCTCGGTGTTCACCAGCGGCTCGCGGATGAGCTGCTGGTGCACCTTGTTCGGGAAGTACTCCTCGAACGGCTTCTTGTTCATCGTCATGCGCCCGGAGCCCGGCACGAGCCGGACGCGCACGACGGCACGCTTGCGGCGGCCGACCGTCTGGATCGGCCGGTCGATCGTGGCGAACACCGGCGCGGGCGCGGGCTCGCCGTACACGTCCTCGTCGAGACCACCGGTCTCGACGATGTCGTCGGTGGCGAAGTCGGCGGGCAGGTCCGCGGCCTCACCGAGGGTCTGGCCGCCCTCGTCGGGGGTGTCGGTCGGGTCGGAAGGGGCGGTCACTGGCTCACCTGTCGAATCTCGTACGGCACGGGCTTCTGGGCGGCGTGCGGGTGCTCGGGACCGGCGTAGACCTTGAGCTTCTTCGCCATCGCACGACCGAGACGGTTGTGCGGGAGCATGCCCTTGATCGAACGCTCGATCTGGCGCGACGGGAACCTCTCGAGCTCCTCGCCCACGGTGCGCGAGTGCAGACCACCCGGGTACCCGCTGTGGTGGTAGACCCGGCGGTCCTCGCGCTTGTTACCCGTGAGCGCGACCTTCTCCGCGTTCACGATGATCACGAAGTCGCCGGTGTCCATGTGCGGCGCGTAGCCGGGCTTGTGCTTGCCCCGCAGGAGCTGGGCACTCTGGCTCGCCAGGCGCCCGAGCACGATGTCGGACGCGTCGATGACGTGCCAGGCGCGATCGATGTCGCCGGGCTTCGGACTGAACGTGCGCACGGAAGCTACCTCGTCACGGACGGCTGGAGAGCACGCCGGTTCTCCTCCGGGCGCTCGATCGGCTCAGGTCAGGCGGCGCGCATCTCGCACCGCGCACCGACAGGTGATGTTACGCGCGGCCCCGGCCGCACCCCGGACGGCCCGGCCCGGAGGCCGCCGGGCACCGCGGTCGAGCGCTCAGGCCCACTTGGCCGCCTGCGCGCGGTCGGTGGCGCTGGTGTTCTCGGCGTGCCGGATCACCGCGGTGCGCTGCTGGTCGACGAACCCCGACAGGGCGTCGAAGTCGCGCTGCGTCTGGGCCATCACCGTCTCGAGGCGGGTCTTCTCCTCACCGTCCATGCTGTCCATCAGCGGGCGGCTGGTGGCCACGAAGTCGCCCAGCAGCGTGGTGATCTCGTCGCGGGTGGCCGCCAGGCTGCTCGCCGCCTGGTCCATGGTCGCGTAGTTGACCTTGATGATGCTCATCGGGAGCTCCTGAGAGGTGTCGTGGCCGGCGGTTCGGCGGATCAGCCGAGGACCTGGCTGATCTGGGTGGTGGGCAGGGTGGTGGTGAGCGACGAGGCGCCGGCCTCGTCGTTGTCGGTCACCCCCACCCCCGACCGCTTGAGCTCGCGGTCCATCGTGTCGAGCGAGCGGGAGAAGGCCGTCGCCTTCTGGTTGAAGTCCGCCATGGTGGTCTGGAACGTGGTGCCCGCGTTGCCCACGAAGCCGCCCGCGACCATCTCCATCTGCCCGCGCAGGAGCCCGAGCCGGCTGTCGATCGCGGCGTGGATCGAACCGATCCTGGTCGCCGAGCTCTGCATCACCTCGGTGTCGGCACCGAACTGCGTCATCTCGTCCTCCTCGTCGGGTGCCGGTCCTCCCCCGGCACCGTTCGACGATGGCACCCGGGTCGAGGCGCCGGTGGCCGTTTCGAAGAAGTCGTGCGATCCCGCGGGATCAGGCGCCCGCGCCGTCGAGCGAGCCGACGACCTCCTCGCACGCCCGCGGCAGCGGTGTGCGGGCGCCGCCGTCGTCGGCGTGGCGACAGCCGACGCTGACCTGGTCGCCGCCGCTCTGCAGCACCAGCCAGTCGAGCCGGACGCCGGGCGCGACCTGCTGGCGGTAGCGGGTGACCTCGCGGCCGGCCACCGAGGCCCGCAGCTCGAGGCCGCTCACCGGGTCGCCCGCCGCCCGCGCCCCCTCGTACTGGTCGGCGATCCGCTCCCGCGCGCGTTCGGGGTCGGCGGCGAGGTCGCGGGGCAGGACCGCGGACTGGACGGCGATGAGGTCGACGCCGCGGGGCGACTCGGGGCGCCGCAGCACGACGCGGCGCGCCGCGTCGTCGCCGCCGACGCGCCCCCACCCCGACGGCACGGGGAAGCGGTGGCCCCACGCCTCGACCACGTCGCCGGACGCGGTCCGCGACGCGACCCCGCGGGTGATCCCCCGACGAGACCCGCCGCCGCGACGACCAGCGCGACGACCGCCCCGCCGTCGCGAGGCGCCGCCGGGCGGGGTCGGACGTCGCCGCACCGGTGGGGTGACGGCGGGCGCGCGGTCGGCTCGCCCGGCGGCCGAGCCGTCGTCGCGAACGTCCCACGGGTCGTCCCACGGGTCGTCCCACGGGTCGTCCCACGGGTCGTCGCGGCGCGCGCCCCGGGCGTCGTCGCGGCGCTCGTCCCGGCGCTCGTCCTCGTCGCCCCACCGGCCGTCCCAGGAGTCGTCGAGGATCTCGCCGGTGTCGTCGGGGTCGCGCGGCGGGACGGCGAACGGGTCGACCGGGAACGGTCCTCGCGCGGGGGCGGGGCGCCGGGGCGTCGGCGCCGGGACCGGGAACGGGCCGCTCGCGGGGGCCGCCACGGGGAACGGGCCGCTCGGGGCTCCCACCGGGAAGGGGACGCTCCGCGGTGCCGCCGCCGGGAAGGGCCCGGTGGTCCGACCGACGGGCGCCGGTGCCCCCGGCCCGCCGCGGCGACGCCGCCCCGGACGCGGGACGGGGAACGGCCCGGACGGGCTCCCGCCGGGGAACGGCCCGGACGGCGCCCCGACCGCCGGGCCGGGCACCGGGGCCTCGCGGCGGATGCCGGGGCCGAGCTCGTCGTCGGCCCGCGCCGGCCGAGGTCGCGAGGACACCGAGGCCGCCGGCCAGCGCCCGGCGCGGCGGGCGCGGGGCTCCCCGGGCGGCCCGGCGCCGTCGGCACGGCCGCGCTCCGCGCGGGCGACGACGAGGGCACCGTGGACCACGACCGTGCGCGGCTCGGGCCCCACGGTCGCCGGCACCCCGAGCTCGCGGTGGACGAGCGCCCCGAGCAGCGGCAGCCGCGCGCCGCCACCGGTCAGCCAGACCCCCGCCAGCCGCTCGGGCGTCGTCCCGCGCCGCGACGGTGTCGGCGAGCAGGCCGACGAGGCCACGCAGCGCGGGCCGCAGCACCTCCTCCAGCTCCGAGCGCGACAGCCACGCGGCCACGAACCGGCCCGGCAGCACGACCGGCGCCTGCTCGGCCTCCGAGAGCCGTTCCTTCGCCGAGCGCACGTCGTCGACGAGCACCTGCCGGTGGCGGCGGTCGGCGAGCGTCGCGCCCGCCGCGACCTCGCGCACCCGCGCCGCGTCGTCGTCGCCCGCCAGCCCGGCGAGCAGGTGGGCGAGCAGCAGCTCGTCGGCGTCGTCGCCGCCGAACGTCTCGTCGGTGCGGTGCGCGACGAGCTCGAGCGCGCCCGCCCGCTCCCCCGTGGGCTCGAGGACGGCCGCGCTCGCCGCCGTGGCCCCGAGGTCGAGGACGGCCAGCGGGGCCCGGGGGACCGCGCCACGGGGCCGCATCCACCGGGCGTGCGCCGCGGCCGCGACCGGCTCGGGGACCAGCGCAGCGTCTCGGCGAGCCCCGGCCCGCGCGCGGCGCAGACCTCGAGGCGCCCCCGGTCCCAGCCCGCCGGGTGGGTCAGCACGAGGGTCCGTGGCCGTTCGCCGCGCAGGCGGGGCCCGGCCCGCGCCAGCACGTCGGCCAGCACGGCGCCCCACGCCTCCGCGACGCCCACGACGCGGGTGCCGAGCAGGAGCTCGCCGTCGTCGACCCGCAGCCGCGGGGTGGGCTCGTACCGCGACGGGTCACCGGCGGCGCGGCGGCGTGCCTCGTCGCCGACGCACAGCGCGGTGCCGTCCGCGGGGGCGAAGACGGCGGCGTGCTCGACGACGCCCGTCGGGGCCGGGACGTCGACCGGGGGTCGAGGCGACCGGCTCGTCCGTCGGTCGCCCCGCCCGCGCCGTCGGGCGGCTCCTCGAGGGCCGCGGCCACGTGGGTCGCCCCGAGGTCGACGGCCACGACCGGTCCGGTCATCCGCCGTCCCCCGCGCCGCGACCCGGCCGCGGTGATCGGCGGCTCGGGCGCCCGCCAGGCCAGCTGGATCAGCCGTTCGCCGTGCCTGCGGCTCACGAGCCAGCCCGCGCCCCGGCGGCTGCGGCCCGGGCCGCACCGATCCGAGCAGCGGCGCCCTCGTCGCGGAGCCGCTCATGACGATGCCCGGTGACGACAGCTCGCGCAGCCGGGCCAGGACCGGCTCGAACATCGCCCGCGAGGCCCCGCCCGAGCGCCGCGCGAGGACGACGTGCAGCCCGACGTCGCGGGCCTGGGGCAGGAACTCCATCAGCGGGGTCAGCGGGTTCGCGGTGGACGTCGCGACCAGGTCGTAGTCGTCGACCAGGACGAACACCTCGGGCCCGGTCCACCACGAGCGGGTGCGCAGCTGCGCCGGGGTGATGTCGGGACCGGGCAGCCTGCGGCTCAACGACCCGGCGAGCTCGGTCATCGCGGCGGTCGCCGTGGCGGCCGATGTGCTGTAGTCGAGCAGGTGGCCCGAGGCCACCGTGCCGAGCAGGGCGCGCCGGTAGTCGATCACCAGCAGGCGGGCCCGCTCGGGCGGGAAGCGGGCGACGACCTGCTGGGCGACCATGCGCAGCAGCGCGGTCTTGCCCGACTCGGCGTCGGCGTAGCAGAGGAAGTGCGGGTCGGCGAGGACGTCGAGCAGGACCGGCGCGAGCCGCTGCTCGTCGATCCCGATCGGCAGCACGTGCGGTGGGTGCGCCTCGGGCGCCGGCAGCGCGGCGACGTCGACCGTTGCCGGCAGCATCCGCACCGGGGGCGCCGCGGGCCCGTCCCAGGCCTGCGCGACCGGGCGACCAGCGCGGTCGTCGCGCGCCGAGGTCGTGCCACCGCGGCCGACGAGTCGGCGCGGGGCAGCGCGGACAGGACGTGCAGCTTCTCGGGCGAGAGGCCGCGACCGGGACGGCCCGTCGGCACCACGGCCGCCGTGCGCCGGTCGACCTCCGACTCGCCGGGGTCGCCGAGGCGCAGCTCGAGGCGGGTGCCCAGCAGGTCCTTGAGCGCGGGACGGATCTCGGCCCACCGGTTGGCGGCGATGACGACGTGCACGCCGTAGGACAGGCCCGCCCCGGCGATCGCGACGACCGCCTGCTCGAGCGCCTCGTACTCGGAGCGGAAGGCGCCCCAGCCGTCGATGACGACGACGACGTCGCCCCACCGGTCGGAGCCGCCCGCCCCGGGGGGCAGGTCGCCGCGGCGGCGCCGTTCGCGCAGGTCGGCGACCGAGTCGATCCCCAGCGTGCGGAACCACCGCTCGCGGTCGGCGAGCAGACCCGAGACCTCGGCGACGAGGCGCCGCACCAGGTCACCGTCGCCACGGGCGGCGACGGAGCCGACGTGGGGCAGGCCCTCGAGCGCGCCGAGCGTCCCGCCGCCGAGGTCGACGCAGTAGAACTGCACCTCGGTCGGGGTGTGGGTCAGCGCCGCCGAGCAGACGAGGGTGCGCAGCAGCGTCGACTTGCCCGCCTGCGGGCCGCCGACGACCGCGACGTGGCCCGCGTCGCCCGCCAGCTCGGCCCACTGCACGTCGCGGCGCTGGTCGTAGGGCCGGTCGACCACCCCGACCGGGACGGCGAGCCGCCCGTTGGGCGGGAAGCCCGGCGCGCACAGGCCACGGTCCACCGTCGCGGCCAGCGGCGGCAGCAGCGCGTCGAGGGTGGCGGGGTCGGCCAGCGGGGGCAGCCACACCTCGTGCGCGGGCGGCCCCTGGCCGCGCAGCCGCTCGACGATGACGTCGAGCACGCTCGGCCCGGCGGCCTCCGGCTCGTCGTTCCCGGACGTCGCGGGCGGCCCGGCCGGGCCCGGCGGTGCGGCGGGCGCGTCGACCCACCCGGCGCGGAACACGCGTGGCTGCGGTCGCCGACCGGGGGCGGGCCCCGCCCCGCGGCGCTGCCCCCGCCCGAGCGGGCGGTGCGGCGCCGAGACGTAGCCGGCCTTGAACCGGATCATCGTCGTCGTGTCGTGCCTGAGGTAGCCCGAGCCGGGCACCGACGGCAGCTCGTGGGCGTCGGGCACGCCGATCGCGGCCCGGGAGTCGGCGGCGGAGAACGTCTTGAGCCCGATCCGGTACGACAGGTGCGAGTCGAGCCCGCGCAGCCTGCCCTCCTCGAGCCGCTGCGACGCGAGCAGCAGGTGGATCTGCAGCGAGCGCCCGAGGCGCCCGATCGCGACGAACAGCTCGGCGAAGTCGGGCTTCTGCGTGAGCAGCTCGGAGAACTCGTCGACGACGACGAACAGCGTCGGCAACGGCTCGAGCGGGGCCCCGTTCTCGCGGGCGCGCTCGTACTCGGCGACGGAGGCGAGGTTGCCCGCCGACCGGAGCCGTTCCTGGCGGCGCTGCATCTCGCCGGCCAGCGCGTCCTGCATCCGGTCGACGAGGCCGAGGTCGTCGGCGAGGTTGGTGATCACCGCGGCGACGTGCGGGGCGGCCGAGAGCCCGGCGAAGGTGGCGCCGCCCTTGAAGTCGACGAGCACGAGGTTCAGCGACTCCGAGGAGTGCGTCGTGACGAGCCCGAGCACCAGGGTGCGCAGCAGCTCGGACTTGCCCGAGCCGGTGGCGCCGACGCACAGCCCGTGCGGCCCCATCCCCTCCTGCGCCGCCTCCTTGATGTCGAGCTCGACCGGCTCGCCCTCGGCGGTGACGCCGAACGGCACGCGCAGCCGGTCGCGCATCGGGCGGGGACGCCACGCCGCGGCGACGTCGAAGGTGTCGGGCTCGCCCTCGACCCCGAGCAGCTCGAGGATCCCCGGGCTCGACGGCAGCGCCTCCTCGTCGCCGGCCGCCGAGGGCGTGCGGAAGGGCGCGAGGCGGCGCGCCAGGGCCTCGGCCTCGGCGACGCCGAGGGCGTCGGGGCGGCCGAACCACTCGACCCCGGCCCGTCCCCGCGCCCCCACGCGCAGCGCGGGCGGCGCACCGGGGTCGGCCGTCACCGCCTCCTCCGGGCCGAGCACGAGGGCCAGGCCGCGGCGGGTGGTCAGCGTGCCGACCGACTCGGAGAGGTCGACGAGGGTGACCCCGGCGAGGCCCTCCTCGAGCAGGATCTGCTCGGAGCGGCTCACCGTCGCGTCGTCGAGCACGACGACGACGTGCGCGGCGTCGCCGGCCGCCGCGGCCCCGCGGGTGAACCGGCCGCGCGGCGCGAGCTCTCGGCGAGCCACGACTCGACCGCCGCGAGCGACGACGTCACCATCCGGACCGGGCCCGCGCCGTCCGACAGCCGCGGGTGCGCCACGTGCGGCAGCCACTTGACCCACTCCCACTCCGCGCGCGCCTGACCGTCGGCGGCGACCGCGACGACGAGCTCGTCGGGCTGTGGAAGGTGACCAGCTGCGCGAGCAGGGCGCGCGAGGCCGCGCCGGTCCCGGCGTCGGCGCCGCCGATCCCGACCGCGGCGAACGCGCGCAACGACACCGCGGTCGGCAGCGCGGGCACGATGGAGTGGGTCCGCACGAAGCGTCGCAGCGCGACCGTCGACACCGGCTCGAGCTCGTCGACCGGGCCGGTCTGCGGCGGGACGAGGGCCGTCGCGAGGCGCTGCGAGCCGCGACCCACGCGGACGTGCGCGAAGTCGGGGTCGCCGGGGCGCCGCTCCCACATCCGCGGGCCGCGGGCCAGGCCGACCAGCTCGTCGGGGTCGGGGTGGGTCCACTCGAGGGCGTCGCGCTGCTCGACCGCGGTGCGCCGCGCGCGGCCGCGCATCTGGGAGAGGTAGCGCAGGTAGTCCTTGCGGTCCTCGTCGGCCTCGGCCCGGCGCTGGCCCCCGCCGCGGGTGGCCCCGCCGAGCACCATCCCGAGGGTCGAGAGCGCGAACATCCCGCCGAAGAGCCACGACGTCGGCTGGTCGATGCCCATCACGGCGATGAACCCGACCGAGCCCAGCACCATGACCAGGGGCAACAGCCGCAGCAGCATGCTCGTCGGCATCACCCGGGGCACCTCGGGCGGCGACTCGAGATGCAGCTCGCCCGCGGGGATCGCGGGGGCGGCGACACGCGGCGAGCGGCGGAAGACCCGCGTGCTCATGTCGACTCCCCATTCGTCGAAACGTCCCTCGTCCGGGTGACGCCGACGTCATACTAAGGAGCGGGCCGGACGCCGAGGTCCGTCTTCGTCCACCTTGCTCCACCACTGTCCGTGGCGTCATCATCACACTGAGCATCGGTCGAGATCCAGGCTTCGGGAGGGACGATTCGCGCATGGCCGCGGGCACCGGGTCGTCTGCCGTGACGAACGGCCGCGCCCCGGCCCTGCCCGCCCGGCCCATCGGCGGCGGCGTCGACCCCGGACGACGTCGAACGTCGAGCCCGCCGCGCCGTCGGGGGCGGCTCCCGCCAGCCGGGTGTCGGTGCTCGCGCCCCGCACCCGCGTCGACGTGGCACTGCCGCCCGACGTCCCGATCGCCGACCTCCTGCCGGTCCTGCTCGACCTGGCGGGCGAGACGGGCGGGCGCGTCGAGCGCGCCGGCGAGGGCGGGCAGGGCCGGGGCGGCTGGACGCTCGCGCTGCTGGGCCAGGGTCCCGCCGAGGCGCACCGCACGCGGGCCTCGCTCGGGGTCCTCGACGGCGACCAGCTCGTGCTGCGCCGCCGCGCCGACGCCGCGCCGCCCCCGCTGTTCGACGACGTCGTCGACGCCGTCGCCGAGGCACGCCCAGGGAGCTGGTGGGCCTGGAGCCGGGCCACCGCACGACGGCTCGGGCTCGCGGGGCTGGCGCTGGGCCTCGCGCTCGCCGTGGGCGCGCTCGTCGTCGCCGGGCGGGGCCCCGGGACGGCCGCGGGCCTGGTCACCGCCCTCGTCGCCGGGCTCGTCGCCGCCTCCGCGGTCGCCGTCGGCGCGGTGTGCGCCCGGTCCTTCGGCGAGCCGGGCGCGGGCGCGGTGTTCGCGGTCGGCGGCGCCGTGACGGCCGGGGTGTGCGGCGTCGCCGCCGTGCCCGGGCCCGCGGGCGCGGTCGGCGTCCTCGTCCTGTCCGCGCCGCACCTGCTGCTCGGCGCGGTCCTGGTGACGGTGACGGCCGTCGTGGCCCTGCTCGTCCTGGGGTCGGCCTCGCGCAGCGGGCTGGCCGCGCTGGTCGCGGTGGCCGGAGCGGGAGCCGTGGTCGCGCTCGTCACCGGCGTCGCCCCGGTCGCCGACGCGGGCGACCCGGCCGCCGTCGCCGCGGGCGCGGGCGCGGTGGCCCTGGTGGGCGCCTCGATGCTGCCGCGCGCGAGCATCGCCCTCGCCCGCCTGCCACTGCCCCGGATCCCGGGCTCGGCCGAGGAGCTGGCGGACGACCCGGGCGCCGCCGAGCACGCCGAGATCGAGCGCCGGACCGACCGCGCGCACGCTGCGATGACCGGTCTGCTGACCGCGTGCGGGCTGGTCACGGCGGGAGCCGTCGCCGTGGTCGCCGCGTTCGCCCCCGACGGCACCCGCGGCGTGTTCGCCTGGGTGCTCGCGGCGCTGTTGACCGTGCTGCTGGCGCTGCGCTCGCGGACCTACGCCAACGGCGCGCAGGCCCTGGCGCTGCTGGTGTGCTCGCTCGTCGCGGCCGCGACCCTCGCGGCGGGCGCCCTCGCCGCCGTCGGGCCGGGGGTGCCCGCGCTCGGGTTCGTCGCCGTCGCCCTCGCGCTCGGCACCGTCGCGCTGCTGCTCGGGGTCGCCGTCCCCGGCCGCCGCTTCTCCCCCGTCGCACGGCGCGCGGTCGACATCGCCGAGGCGGTCGGGATCGCCGCGGTGCTGCCGGTCGCGCTCGCCGTGATGGACCTCTACACGGCCATGCGTCTGCTCCCGGGCGGGTGAGCCGCCGTGACCGCCGCCCTCCGGCGCCCGCGCGAGCCCGCCACCCCGGCTCCCGTGCGCCGGCGGGCCGTCGGCCCCTCGTTCGGCCCGCTGCCGCTGTCGTGCGTCGTCGTCGTCGAGGTGGGCCTCGCCGTGGCGGTCGTCCTCGTCGCCCTCGACCGTGCGCTGCTGCCGGTCGCGGGCGTCGTCCTGTCCGGCGCGCTGCTGGTCGGGCTGCTGCGCAGGCGCGGGCGGTGGCTCGTGCGCTGGATCGTGCTGGGGTCCGCTTCCGGCTGCGGGCCCGCTCGCGCACCGCCGAGCCGATCGGCCGCGACACCGACCCGAGACTGCGCGCGCTGCGGCTCGTGGCCGGCGACGTCGTCGTGGCCCGCGGCCGCGACCACGACGGACGCGAGGTCGGCCTCGTGGGGCACGAGGGCGCGTGGAGCGCGGTGCTCGCCCTCGACGCGGCGGCACTCGACGGCGCGGGCCTCGTCGTCACCGACGGCGGCGCGCCCACGTTCCCGCTGGCCGCTCTCGCGCGCACGCTGTCCGACCGCGGGGTGGTGCTCGACGCGGTGTCGGCGATCTGGCACTGCCGCCCCGGCACCGCGGGCCCGCCCGACGACGGCCCGGCCGCCGCCGCGTACCGCGAGGTCCTCGGCCCGCTGCCGCCGGTGGCCCGCCGCGACGCGTACCTCGTCGTGCGCCTCGACCCGACGCGCGGCCCCGACGCGGTCGCCGCGGGGGGCGGGGGGGTGGTGGGGGCGCACCGGGCGCTGGTCGGGGCGCTCGCCCGCATCCGGCGGGTGCTCACCGAGCACGGCACCACGATGCGCCCCCTCGACGCCGACGAGGTGCTGCGTACCGCAGCCGACGCCGCGGGCGTGCGCGACGTCGCCGACGACGAGACCCTCGCGCTGCGCGAGCACTGGGGCGCCGTGGTCGTCGGCGCCCGCGGCCACGCCGCCTTCGCGGTGACCGACTGGCCCCCGGGCGGCGAACCGACCGCGCTCACCGCCCTGACCGGGGCGGCCGCGGAGTCGACCACCCTCGCGCTGACCCTCGGGCCCGGCACCGACGACGAGGCCGGCGACGTGGGACTGCGCGCGACGGTGCGGGTGACGTCGGCGTCACCGACGGGGCTCGAGGAGGCCGGGCTCGACCTCGTCGAGCGCGGCGGCGCATCGGCGTCGGCCTCGACCCCTCGACGGCCAGCACGCCGCCGGGGTCGTGGCGACGCTCCCCCTGGGTGCGGTGTCGCGAGCCCGGACGACGGATCCGCGTCCGCTCCTCCGTCGCGCACGCACGCCCCTCGGCCGGGTGAGCCCGGCAACGACGGGTGGCGCACCGTGAGCCGCCGCGCGGTCGACCCCGACGAGCTCGCGCCCGTCTTCGCCGTCGGGCCGGCCGTGCTCGACGCCGCCGGGCCACCGGTGCACCCGGCGGCGTGGTCCTCGGCGCCGATCCCGACGGCCGGCCCGTCTCGGTGACGCTCTCGCGTGCAGCACCGACCCGCGTGGTCCTGCTCGGCGGGCTCTACCTCGCCCGCCAGATCACGCTGCGCGCCGTGGCCACCGGCTCCCGCGCCGTGATCCACACCGGGCGGCCCTCGGCGTGGGACGCGGTCCGGCGCGCCGCGGGCCGTGGCGCGTCCGACCGCGACGCCCGGGTCGTCGTCGCCCCCGAGCCGCCGGCCGACCTGCCGTCCGACACCCCGTTGCTGATGGTCCACGACCGCGGCGCGACCACCCGCGGACCCGATCCCGCGCAGGTGCCGTGGCGCACGACGCTCGTCGTGCTCCCCACCCTGGTCCCGGCCGTCGCCGACCTCGCCGACGACGCCGACCTGGTGCTGCTCCAGCGCATGCCCCCGCACGAGGCCGAGCTCGCCGGTCGGCTCTGGCGGCTGACCCCGGCGATGATCGAGACGCTGCGCACGCTGCCCGACCACGGCGTCGCCGTCCTCGGCCGCAACCTCTGGCGCCGCGTCGACCTCGTCACCGCCCCGCGCGAGACCGCGATCCTCGGCCCGGTACGCCGCGGCGACTAGGGCCACCGACGCCGTCGGAGGCGGACACCGCGGCCCGGCGCAGGCCGGCCGCGAAAGCCTCGGGGCGCTCCCAGGGACCGAAATGCCCGCCGTCGGGTTGCTGGTCCCAGTCGCGCACGTCGTAGAAGCGTTCGGCGAAGCGGCGCGGTGGCCGCGCATTGTCGTGCGCGAACGTCTGGAAGAAGGCGGGAACGTCCACGGAGGACGGTCCGGGTCCTGCGGCAGGTAGTAGGGAGCGAACGATGTACCGATCGCCCCGGTGACCCAGTACAGGGTGATCCAGGTCAACAGTTCGTCGCGCGACCACACCGACTCGACGTCACCTCGGCAGTCCGACCACCCGTGCAGCTTCTCCACGATCCAGGCGGCGAGCCCGGCAGGCGAATCACTCAGGGCCACGGCGAGGGTGTCCGGCTTGGTGGCCTGTTCCCGCGCGAAGGCGCCCTCGGCGAACTGCCAGGCCCGCCACTCGGCCAGGTACTGCTGTTCCTCGGTGTCGAGATCGTCGGTCGGATCGACGGCAGCCGCGCGACTCGGCGGGATGTTGGTCAGGTGCAGCGCCGCCACCCGTTCCGGATGGTTCGCGGCCATGGCGTCGGCGACCACGCTGCCGATGTCGCCGCCGGACACGGCGTACCGGCCGTAACCCAACTCGGCCATCGTGGTGGCCACGAGGTCGGCCATCTGCGCCGGGGCCATGCCCGGACCGGGCAGTGCGTACGGGAAGCCGGGCAGGCAGGGCACGACGACGTTCAGGTCTGCGAGCAGTGGGAGCACCCGTGCGTAACGCGCGAACGAGTCGGGCCAGCCGTGCAGGAGCACCACGGTCGGCGCGCGATCGTGGACGGGGCGTGGACGCAGCGGAGCCCCGAGGCGTCGTCGCCGGTACGCGCCCACGGAAGGCTCCGCTCCGCCTCGCGAGCCTCCCAGTCGTAGCCGTCGGCCCAGTAGGCCAGCAGGTCGGCGAGATAGTCCGGGTCGACGCCGTGTGACCATCCGCGCCCGGACCGCAGGGGCGTCCGCCGCGTCGCGCGCAGCCTGCTCCTCAGGTCGTCGAGCAGGGCGGGGGCAGCCGCGGCGGGCGCGTCGCTCATCTGTCCCGAGTTCGAGGTGGTCATGGTCGTGTCCGTTCCGTGCTCGTCGGCGCCCGCCCCGGGGCGGCGAGCGCTCCTCGATCGGAGCCGCTCTCTCGGTCGGCTGCCGACTGAAGTCGACTTCAGCGCAAGGGACGGAGTGCATGGTGACGGTCACACCGGCGTCAGGAGACCCCACGGCTCTGTCCGTCGCCGCGGTGGCGACGGCGTTCGGCATGTCCGTCTCCACGCTGCGCTACTACGACAACATCGGCCTGGTGCCGGCTTCGTCACGCCGGGGGAGGGTCCGCCACTACGCACCGGAGGACCTGCGTCGCCTGGCCTACGTGCGGCTCTGGCACGCCGACGGTGGGCTGAGCATCGACCGCACGCGGGCGATCCTCGACAGCGGCGACGGCGCGACACGCAACGGGATGATCGAGCGCAGCCGGCAGGAGCTGTCCGACCTCATCGCCAGGTTGAGCGAGGCCCGCGAGATGCTGAGCCACCTGACGGGCTGCCGGTACGACGACCACACGTCCTGCCCGATCGTCCGCGGCTACCTCGACGAACGAGTCGAGGTCACGCTCGGGGGTGGGCAGTACAGCCCGGTCGGCGAATCGGTCCACGACGCGATGCACCGGGTCAAGGCGGGCCTCGGCACCGATCGCCCCGACCACTCCGGTGACGGCGCCGTCAACCCTCCGACGGCGTCCGCACCCGGCGGGTGACCGCAGTCCGGGCCTCGAGGTCGGCGTCGTCGGGGTAGTCGACGCCGAGCAGGCGCAGCCCGTGCGGGGCGACGACGCCGACGGCGCTCGAGCGCTCGCCCGCGTCGAGCAGCGAGGCGGGCCAGTCGACCGGCCGCCGGCCCTCCCCCACCGCGAGCAGCGCGCCGACGACCGAGCGCACCATCGAGTGGCAGAAGGCGTCGGCCGACAGCCGCGCCTCGAGGACCTCCCCGCCGAGCGGTGTCCAGCGCAGGTGCTGCAGCTCGCGGATCGTCGTCGCCCCCTCGCGCGCCCGGCAGTACGCGGCGAAGTCGTGCTCGCCGAGCAGTGCCGCGCCCGCGGCGTTCATCGCCTCGACGTCGAGTGCCCGGGGCCAGCGGAGCGTGTCGCGGGCGCGCAGGGGCGGGGGGCCGCCCGCGGCGGTGCAGACCCGGTAGGCGTAGTGCCGGCGCAGCGCCGCGAAGCGGGCGTCGAACCCGGGCGGAGCCGGCGCGATGCGGTAGATCCTGACGTCCGGCGGCAGCATCCGCGCCAGCCGGCGCACGAGGGGCGCCGGGTCGAGGGCGGGCGACACGTCGGCGTGCGCGACCTGCGCGTCCGCGTGCACCCCCGCGTCGGTGCGCCCCGCGACGGTGAGCGCCACGGGCTCGCGCACGACGGTGGCGAGGGTCTCCTCGAGCACACCCTGCACCGTGCGCCGACCCGGCTGGCGCGCCCAGCCGGAGAAGTCGGTGCCGTCGTAGGCGAGGTCGAACCGCAGCCGCACCGGGTCCGGTACCGGTGGTCCGGCTCCCCTGTCGGCGTGCTGAGCCGGTCCCGCGTCCCGAGACGCCGCGAGCCCGCCGTCGGGGTCGACGGCGGGCTCGCGGTGGTCGTTCTCGGTCAGGCCTTGTCCGTCCTGCTCGTCGTCGTCCGACGAGTCGGTGTCCGGCCGCCGCCGCGGCGGCGTTGTCGGCCATCGGCTCGGGGACGGCGTCGTCCTGCGGCTCGGTGACCAGGTCGGTCGCCGTGTCGTCGGCCGATCCCTCGGGCTGGTCGTTCTCCACCGTGACGCTCGACCCGCCCTCGGGCTCGGTCTCCGTCGTCGCGAGGGAGTCGCCGGCGTTCGTCTCGGTGACGGCCTCGGTCTCACCGCTCTCGGCGGCCGCGATGGTCGCGGCGGTCGCCGCCGCGCCGGTGGCCGCGCCACCCACGGCCGCGCCCGAGGAGGACGTCTGCTGCGACGACGCGACCCGGGTGGCCTGCGACGCCTCGGCCGAGGCCGTGCGCTCGTTGACCAGCTCGATGATCGCCATCGGGGCGTTGTCGCCCTTGCGCGGCAACGTCTTGACGATGCGGGTGTAGCCGCCGGGCCGGTCCGCGAAGAACGGCCCGATCTCGGCGATCAGGCGGTGCACGACGTCCTTGTCCCGGATCTGCTTGGCGATGATCCGCCGGTTGTGCAGATCGCCCTGGCGCGCCTTCGTGATGAGGCGCTCGGCGTAGGGGCGCAGGCGCTCGGCCTTGGCCCGGGTGGTGTGGATCCGCCCGTGGGTGAACAGCGACGTGGCCAGGTTGGCCAGCATCAGCTTCTGGTGGTCGGGCGACCCGCCGAGCCGCGGGCCCTTGGTGGGCTGGGGCATGTCCTACTCCTGTCTCGGGCGCCTTTCCTCCCCGGCCCTCGCGAGGGCCGGGGAGGGGGCAGTACGTCAGAGCTCGGTGGTCGTGCGGGGGGCGGGCGTCGGGAGCCGCCCGGAGTTCAGAGCTGCTCGGTCTCGGCGTAGTCCTGGCCGTCGTCCTCGGCGCCGCCGCCGAAGCCGTAGCCGCCGCCCTCGGTGCCGTAGCCCTCGTACCCGTCGCCGGGGTAGTCGGCGGCGGCCGCGGACGGGTCGAACCCGGGCGGGCTGTCCTTGAGGGCGAGACCGAGGCCCGCGAGCTTCATCTTGACCTCGTCGATCGACTTGGCCCCGAAGTTGCGGATGTCGAGCAGGTCGGCCTCGGAACGGCCCACGAGCTCACCCACGGTGTGGATGCCCTCGCGCTTGAGGCAGTTGTACGAGCGCACGGTGAGGTCGAGGTCCTCGATCGGCATCTGGAACGCCGCGATGGAGTCGGCCTCCGCCGGCGACGGCCCGATCTCGATGCCCTCGGCGTCGACGTTGAGCTCGCGGGCGAGCCCGAAGAGCTCGACGAGGGTGCGCCCCGCGGAGGCGATCGCGTCGCGCGGCGTCATCGACGGCTTGGTCTCGACGTCGAGGATCAGCTTGTCGAAGTCGGTGCGCTGCTCGACGCGGGTCGCCTCGACCTTGTAGCTGACCTTGAGGACCGGCGAGTAGATCGAGTCGACCGGGATGCGGCCGATCTCGGCCCCGCTGGCCTTGTTCTGCGCCGCGGGCACGTAACCGCGGCCGCGCTCGACGACGAGCTCGACCTCGAGCCGGCCCTGGTCGTTCAGGGTGGCGATGTGCAGGTCGGGGTTGTGCACCGTGACACCGGCCGGCGGCACGATGTCGCCCGCGGTGACCGGGCCGGGGCCCTGCTTGCGCAGGTACATCGTCGACGGCTCGTCCTCCTCGGAGCTCACGACGAGCTCCTTGAGGTTGAGGATGATGTCGGTGACGTCCTCCTTCACCCCGGGGACGGTGGTGAACTCGTGGAGGACCCCGTCGACGCGGATGCTGGTGACCGCGGCGCCGGGGATCGACGAGAGCAGGGTTCGCCGCAGCGAGTTGCCCAGGGTGTAGCCGAAGCCCGGCTCGAGCGGCTCGATGACGAACCGCGACCGGGTGTCGTTGATGACGTCCTCGGACAGCGAGGGACGCTGGGAGATGAGCACGTGCGATTCCTTCCGGTACGACGTCCGCTATTTGACGTCGAACTGACGGATCGCCCCGGCGGATCGGGGCGATCCACTTGCCTACTTCGAGTAGAACTCGACGATCAGCTGCTCCTGGACGGGCGTGTCGATCTGTGCCCGCTCCGGGAGCTGGTGGACGAACACCCGCAGGCTGTCGGCGACGACCTGCAGCCAGCCTGGGACGGGGCGGTCGCCGTAGTTCTCCTTCGCGATGACGAAGGGGAGCATGTTCCGCGACTTGTCGCGGACGTCGATGATGTCGTACTGCGTCACCCGGTAGCTGGGGACGTCGACCTTCTGGCCGTTGACCAGGAAGTGGCCGTGCCCCACGAGCTGGCGGGCCTGACGACGGGTCTGGGCGATGCCCGCCCGGTAGACGACCGAGTCGAGCCGCGACTCGAGCAGGCGCAGGAACTCGTCGCCGGTCTTGCCCTCGCGACGGTTCGCCTCCTCGAAGTAGTTGCGGAGCTGCTTCTCCAGCACGCCGTAGGTGAAGCGGACCTTCTGCTTCTCCTGGAGCTGCATCAGGTACTCGGATTCCTTGATGCGGATCCGGCCGTGCTGCCCCGGCGGGTACGGGCGGCGCTCGAAGGACTTGTCGCCGCCGATCAGGTCGACCTTGAGACGACGGGACTTACGGGTGGCGGGGCCGGTGTAGCGAGCCATTCTGGTGTCTCCTCTCCGGCCTTAGACCCGGCGGCGCTTCGGCGGACGGCAGCCGTTGTGCGGCTGCGGCGTGACGTCGGCGATCGTCCCGACCTCGAGGCCCGCCGCCTGCAGCGAGCGGATCGCGGTCTCGCGGCCCGAGCCCGGGCCCTTGACGAAGACGTCGACCTTCTTCATGCCGTGTTCCGCCGCCTTGCGGGCCGCGTTCTCGGCGGCCATCTGCGCGGCGAACGGCGTCGACTTGCGCGAGCCCTTGAAGCCGACGTGGCCGGCGGAGGCCCAGCTGATCACGGCGCCCTGCGGGTCGGTGATCGAGACGATGGTGTTGTTGAACGTGCTCTTGATGTGCGCGTGCCCGTGGGAGATGTTCTTCTTCTCCCGGCGGCGGACCTTCTTGGCCCCCGCGGCGCCGGCGCGAGTCCTGGGCGGCATCTAGCTGATCTCCTGGGTGAGGGGTGCGGTCCGCGCGGTCACTTGCGCGTCGCCTTCTTCTTGCCGGCAACCGTCTTCTTCGGTCCCTTGCGCGAGCGGGCGTTGGTCTTCGTCCGCTGGCCGTGCACGGGCAGGTTGCGGCGGTGCCGCAGCCCCTGGTAGCTGCCGATCTCGACCTTGCGCCGGATGTCCGCCTGGACCTCGCGGCGCAGGTCACCCTCGACCCGGAAGTTGCCCTCGATGAACGCACGCAGCTGGGCGGCGTCGGAGTCGGACAGGTCCTTCGACCGCAGGTCGGGGTCGATCCCGGTCTCGGTGAGGATCTGACGGGACCGGCTGCGGCCGATCCCGAAGATGTAGGTCAGCGCGATCTCCATCCGCTTCTCGCGGGGGAGGTCGACGCCGGAAATGCGTGCCATCGCGGCGCGTACTCCTCGTGTCGTCGGGAGGTGTCGGTCCCCGTCCGCCCCGGAGCGGTGCTCCGGGCCCCGGCCTCCCGGGCCGGGGGTGGTTCCGTCGGGGGCGCGATCGATGCCGTGCCGGTAGGTAGGGGATGTGGTCTTCGTCGGCGACCGGGAGGCCCCGGTCGCGGTGGTCGCGTCCGACCGTGAGGTCAGCCCTGGCGCTGCTTGTGGCGCAGGTTGTCGCAGATCACCATGATCCGCCCGTGACGGCGGACCACCTGGCACTTCGCGCAGATGCGCTTCACGCTCGGCTGGACCTTCACGTCCCAGTCCTCGTCCTTCTCGTTCCGGGGTCCCGCCGGAGCGGGACCACCGTGGGGTTCACTTGTAGCGGTAGACGATCCGGCCGCGCGAGAGGTCGTAGGGCGAGAGCTCCACGACCACCTTGTCCTCGGGGAGGATCCGGATGTAGTGCTGACGCATCTTGCCGCTGATGTGGGCGAGCACCTTGTGACCGTTGGTCAGCTCGACCCGGAACATCGCGTTCGGCAGGGCCTCGACGACCGAGCCCTCGATCTCGATGGCGCCGTCCTTCTTCGCCATGTCCTCCCGCTTCTCCTGGGCTGCACTCTTCCCGTGCCGTAGGGTGCGGTTCCCGCGACACCGCGAACGGCGGCCCGGGGGATGCACCGACGGCGTACCGTCGACACGGACGCGCGCACGCCCGAGCGGACGTGCGCACCGACTCTCCATCGTACGCCGGGCGTGTCGCAGCTCCCGCAGGTACCCCGCCGGTGCTGATCGACGCCTCAGCGACGCCCGCGTGCCGCGCAGCCCCAGCCCGGCAGGGGACCCGGCGGGAACGGCATCGCCCGCGCCACGCCCGAGCGCCGCGCGCGAGCAGCGCGAGCAGGGCGAGCACGCGACGCCCCACGGGCCGGCCACCCAGATCCACCAGGGGTGGACGGGCCCGGGCGCCGCGAGCGACACGACCACCCAGAGCGCGAGGTTGAGCGCGCTGACCGCCGCCCACACCCCGACCGCGACCGCCGCGCCGCGGGTCGGACTCCGCCCGGGCGGCCGCGCCGCCCGCTCGACGGCCCGCTCCCGCTCGGCCCCCGGCCGTGCGGGCCCCTCGGGCGGCAGGTCGGCCGTCAACGGCGCGAGGTCGGCCCGCGTCGTGGCGCCGTAGGCCGCCCGTACCCGCTCGTCGAACTCCCCCAGCTCCAGCCGACCCTCTCCCTGCGCTCGCGCCAGCCGCTGCGCGGTGCGCTCGCGTTCGTCGTCGGACACCCGGACACCCTCGTCGCCGTCCATCCCGGCCACCTCCCTCGACGACACGACGGTAGCACCGTACGGATAGTCACGCTATCCGTACATCGTTTTAGATCGGTTCTCGTTTGGGCCGCACGGGTGACGGGAAGCGACGAGCCGCGCGGTGCACCGCAGCGCCGCGCCGACGAGGACGAGGAGGAACCATGGCAGGCAACCCCGGTGGAGTCGGCGGTCGAGCAGGTGCGGGAGCTGAACGAGCGGGTGGTCGAGCTCGCCCGTCAGGGCGGCGAGGAGTCGCTGCGCGTCTACCAGCAGCTCCTCGAGAACCTGGCCGAGGGCCAGGAGGCCGCGGGCGACCGCACCGCGGAGTGGGTCACGGCGTTCACGCGGGCCCAGGCCTCCTTCACCCGCGAGCTGGCCGAGGCCTTCCCGAACCTGCTCGAGCGCGTCGGCTCGGGCGTGCGCGGGCGCGGCCGAGGCTGGCCGTCGAGCAGCTGCGCCGGGTCCCGGGCGTCGCCGGCGTCGAGGGCGAGGCCCGCGGCGCGGTGTCGACGCCGGCCGACCTGCCGATCGCCGACTACGACTCGCTCAACGTCGAGCAGGTCACGTCGCAGCTCGGCGGGCTCTCGGAGGTCGACCTGGGCAAGGTCGAGGCCTACGAGCGTCGCACCCACAACCGCAAGGGCGTGCTCGACAAGATCGCCTCGCAGCGCGGCTGACGACCGGACCAGTCACGAGCGAACGGCCCGTTCGCTGGGTCGAAGCAACGAACGGGCCGTTCGTTCCGCCTACCCGGGCGTCCGCGTTCAGGCCTCGGCGGGCGCGGTCAGCACCCAGGGGCCGTCGTCCGTGACGGCGACGGAGTGCTCCCAGTGGGCCGCGCCCGCCGTCGCCGGTGACGACGGTCCCGTCGTCGTCGAGCACGACCACGTCGGCCGAGCCCGCGGTGAGCATCGGCTCGATGGCCAGCACCATCCCGCGCCGCAGGCGCAGCCCGGTGCCGGGTCGCCCGAGGTTGGGCACGAACGGCTCCATGTGCATCGAGGTGCCGATGCCGTGCCCGCCGTAGTCCTCGACGACCCCGAGCCCCGGGCCCTGCTCCCGCGCCGCCGCACCGATGGCGGCGGAGACGTCACCGAGGCGCGCGTCGGGCCGTACGTGCTCGATACCGGCCCACATCGCCGCGCGGCACGCTTCCGAGAGCTCCGCGTCGCCGTCGCGGGGTGTGCCGGCCACGACCGTCACGGCGGCGTCGCCGTGCCAGCCGTCGAGGATCGCCCCGCAGTCGATCGAGATCAGGTCGCCGTCGGCGAGGACCCGCTCGGCCGACGGGATGCCGTGCACGACCTGCTCGTTCACCGACGCGCAGATCGACGCCGGGAAACCCTGGTAGCCCAGGAAGGACGGCACGGCGCCCGCCTCGCGGATCGTGGTCTCGGCGACCTCGTCGAGGTCGGCCGTCGTCACGCCCGCCCGCACCGCCTCGGACCCGCGCGAGCGCGGCGGCGACCGACGAGGCCCGCGCGCGCATCGCCTCGACCTGCCCGCCGTCTTCTTGACCTCGATCTGCGCTCGCGGTCGACGACGCCGACACCGGACCCGGTCGACCGGCCCCCGGTCCAGAGGGCCGCCCGTCGATCGGCGTCTCCCGCTCACTCGCCCGGCTCGTCGGCCAGCGCGTCCATCGCCCGGTCGGTGATCTCCTCGACGGAGCCGACCGCGTCGACGCGCACGGCGATGTCGCCGTAGTGCTCGATGAGCGGCTCGGTCTCGGCGCGGTAGACCTCCTGCCGGTGCCGGATGACGTCCTCGGTGTCGTCGGATCGCCCGCGCGCCGTGAGGCGCTGGATCAGCTCCTCGTCCTCGACCTCGAAGACCAGGACCGCGTCGAGGTGCTGGCCGAGCTCGTCGAGGACGCCCTGCAGCTCGCCCGCCTGCGGCTTGGTCCGCGGGAACCCGTCGAGCAGGAAGCCCTCGGCGGCGTCGGGCTGCGCCATGCGGTCCTTGACCATCGCCACGGTGACCTCGTCGGGCACCAGGTCACCGGCGTCCATGTAGCGCTTGGCCTCGCGCCCGAGCTCGGTGTCGCGCTCGACGTTGTCGCGGAAGAGGTCCCCGGTGGAGATGTGCGGGACGCCGAGGCGCTCGGAGAGCCGCCCCGCCTGCGTGCCCTTGCCCGCGCCCGGCGGCCCCACCAGAACGATCCTCATCTGCTGCTCCCTCGACCCGATCCTCTAGAGCTGTGTGTGGTCCCGCGCCCGCTCCGGTCCGTACCGGGGCGGCGGCCCGACGACTCCCGCGAGGGAGGGCCGCTACCGCAGGAAACCTTCGTAGTTGCGCTGCATCAGCTGGCTCTCGATCTGCTTCACGGTGTCGAGCCCGACGCCGACCATGATCAGGACGGCGGTGCCGCCGAACGGGAAGTTCTGGTTCTGCGACCCGCCCGTGACGCCGAGGAAGAAGTTCGGCAGCACGGCGACGATGCCCAGGTAGATCGAGCCCGGCAGCGTGATCCGCGACAGCACGTACTGCAGGTACTGCGCGGTCGGGCGCCCCGGGCGGATGCCCGGGATGAAGCCGCCGAACTTCTTCATCTCGTCGGCACGTTCCTCGGGGTTGAACGTGATCGCGACGTAGAAGTAGGTGAAGAAGATGATGAGCGCGAAGTACAGCAGGATGTGCAGCCAGTTGCTCTGGTTCGCCAGGTAACCGGTCACGAAGCGGGAGAACCAGGTGTCGCTGTTGCCGGTGATCTGGCTCAGCAGCTGGGGCAGGTAGAGCAGCGACGAGCCGAAGATGACCGGGATGACGCCGGCCTGGTTGACCTTCAGCGGCAGGTAGGTCGAGGTCCCGCCGTACATCCGGCGCCCGACCATGCGCTTGGCGTACTGCACCGGGATGCGGCGCTGGCCCTGCTCGACGAACACCACGCTGGCGATGATCGCGAGGCCGAAGACGCAGACCGCCGCGAACGCCAGCGCGCCGGCCGAGTTGAGGATCTGCTGGCCCTCGGCCGGGATGCGGGCCGCGATCGAGCAGAAGATGAGCAGCGACATGCCGTTGCCGACACCGCGCTCGGTGACCAGCTCGCCGAACCACATGATGATCGCCGTGCCCGCCGTCATGACGATGACGATGACCGCGAGGTCGAAGACCCCCGCGTTCGGCAGGATCGGGTAGACGTCCTGGTTGCAGTCCTGGAAGAGCTGTCCGCGCTGGGCGAGGGCGACGATGCCCGTCGACTGCAGGATCGCGAGGGCGATCGTCAGGTAGCGCGTGTACTGCGTCAGCTTGCCCTGACCGGACTGCCCCTCCTTCTTCAGCTGCTCGAAGCGCGGGATCACGACCGTCAGCAGCTGCACGATGATGCTCGCCGTGATGTAGGGCATGATCCCCAGCGCGAACACCGACAGCTGGAGCAGCGCACCGCCGCTGAACAGGTTGATCAGCGAGTAGACGCTCGCGGCGTCCCCGCCCTGCACCTGGTGCAGGCACTCCTGCACGTTCGCGTAGGAGACGCCCGGCGCGGGCAGCGTCGCACCCAGCCGGTAGATCGCGATGATCCCGAGCGTGAAGAGGATCTTCTTCCGCAGCTCCGGCGTGGCCATCACGGACCGCACGGCGCCGAGCACTCGGACCTCCTGGGGCTCTCTCGGCCCCCCGCGGGGCCGATGCCGGCACGGTCGGCGCCCGGGGAGTGCTCCGTGACGTCCGTGCGCGGCGCGAATCACCGATCCGGGCCCGGGACGGTCGAGCGAGCCCGCCCGGGCTCGGCCCGGGGGGGCCCGCCAGGACCGACTCGGCGAGGTAACAGCCGACGGCGCGCGCCCCGGGCCCTGTCCGTGGCCCGGGACGCGCGTCGTAGCCGGTCGTCGACCGGCCCCGTGTCGTCAGGAGACGCCGGAGGTGCTCCCCCCGGCCTCGGCGATCTTGCGATCGGCCGAGCCGGAGAACGCGTGGGCGCTCACCTGGAGCGCCACGTCGAGGTCGCCGGTCCCGAGGACCTTCACCGGCTGGCCGGCGCGCACGGCGCCCTTGCCCACCAGCTCCTCCGGGCCGACGGTGCCCCCGTCGGGGAACAGCCGCGCCAGGTCGCCGACGTTGACGACCTGCGCGACGACCTTGTTGCGGTTGCGGAAGCCCTTGAGCTTCGGCAGCCGCATCTGGAGCGGCATCTGGCCGCCCTCGAACGACGCGGGGACGTTCTTGCGAGCGCCCGTGCCCTTCGTGCCACGACCCGCCGTCTTGCCCTTCGAGGCCTCACCGCGGCCGACGCGCAGCTTGCTCTTGTTCGAGCCCGGCGCCGGACGCAGGTGGTGCAGCTTGAGCGGTCCCTCTTCGGCCATCTCCTACACCTCCTCGACCGTCACCAGGTGGCGCACGGTCGCGATCAGCCCGCGGTTCTGGGCGTCGTCGGGGCGCTCGACGGTCGCGCCGATGCGCCGCAGGCCCAGCGTCCGCAGGGTCTCCCGCTGGTTGCGCTTGCCGCCGATGTCGGAGCGCACCTGGGTCACCTTCAGGGTCGCCACGTCAGACCCCTGCCCGCTGCGCGCACGCAGCATCCGCGCCGGCGCGACCTCGTCGAGCGGCAGACCCCGGCGGGCCGCGACGGCCTCGGGGACCTGCAGACCCTTCAGGGCGGCCACCGTGGCGTGCACGATGTTGATCGCGTTCTGGCTGCCCAGCGACTTCGAGAGGATGTCGGCGATGCCCGCGCACTCGAGCACCGGCGCGCACCGGGCCACCGGCGATGACACCGGTACCGGGGCTGGCCGGACGCAGCATCACCACGCCGGCCGCCGCCTCGCCCTGGACCCGGTGCACGATCGTGCCGCCGATGCGCGGGACGCGGAAGAAGTTCTTCTTCGCCTCCTCGACGCCCTTGGCGATCGCCGCCGGCACCTCCTTGGCCTTGCCGTAGCCGACGCCCACCATCCCGTCGCCGTCACCGACGACGACGAGTGCGGTGAAGCTGAAGCGCCGACCACCCTTGACGACCTTGGCGACACGGTTGATGGCGACGACGCGCTCGAGGTGCGGCGTCCTGTCCTGCGCGCGGTCGCGCCCGCCGCCCTGGCGGTCCCGACCGGCGCTGCCGCCCTGCCGCTCGCCGCCCTGCGCGCCCGAGCCCGCGGGCCCGTCGCGTCGTGTGCGTCCCGGCATCAGGCGCTCCTTCCCTGCGTGAACGTGGTCTGGGGTTCGTCATCAGAACGTCAGGCCCCCCTCGCGGGCCGCGTCGGCGAGGTGCGCGATGCGGCCGTGGTAGCGCCGTCCGCCGCGGTCGAAGACCACGGCGTCGATGCCGCCGGCCTTCGCCCGCGAGGCGACGAGCTCGCCGACCTTCGCGGCCTGCGCCTTCTTGTCGCCCGAGAGTCCCCGCACGTCGGCCTCCAGCGTGGAGGCGTGCGCGAGGGTGTGGCCCGCGATGTCGTCGACCACCTGCGCCGTGATGTGGCGCGTCGAGCGCGTGACGACCAGGCGCGGACGCGACGGCGTGCCCGCGATCTTCTTGCGGAGCCGGGCGTGGCGCTTGGTGCGGCCGGTACGACGGGTCTCCGACACGTTGGTGCCCAGGTGACCCCGAGCCTTCTTCGTCGTGCTCTCTGCCATCACTTGCCCGTCTTCCCGACCTTGCGGCGGATCTGCTCGCCGGCGTAGCGGACGCCCTTGCCCTTGTACGGGTCGGGACGGCGCAGCCGGCGGATGTTGGCGGCCACCTGACCGACGAGCTGCTTGTCGATGCCCTGCACGGAGAAGCGCGTCGGGCTCTCGAGGGTGAAGGTGATGCCCTCGGGGGCCGGCACCTTGACCGGGTGGCTGTAGCCGAGCGCGAACTCCAGGTCGGAGCCCTTGAGCTGCACGCGGTAGCCGACGCCGTGGATCTCCAGCTTGCGCTCGAAGCCCTGGCTGACCCCGTGGACGAGGTTGTTGAGCAGCGAGCGCGAGAGCCCGTGCAGGGCACGGTTCTCGCGCTCGTCGTTGGGCCGGCTCACCGACAGCACGCCGTCGTCGAGCGACACGCCGATGGGCTGGTCGACGGTGTGCGCGAGGGTGCCCTTGGGGCCCTTCACGGTCACCTTCTGGCCATCGACGGTGACGTCGACACCGGACGGCACGGTGATCGGGGCCTTGCCGATACGTGACACGGTGTTCGATCCCTCCTCTTCCGGTGTCGCTACCAGACGAAGGCGAGGACTTCCCCGCCCATCCGTCGCTGGTAGGCCTGGCGGTCGGTCAGCAGGCCCGAGGACGTCGAGATGATCGCGACGCCGAGGCCGCCGAGCACGCGCGGGAGCTCGGTCGACTTCGCGTAGACGCGCAGACCGGGCTTCGAGATGCGCTTGATGCCGGCGATGCTGCGCTCGCGGTTCGGCCCGTACTTCAGCTCGATCACCAGCGACTTGCCGACGGCCGCGGCCTCGGTGCGATGCCCCGAGATGTAGCCCTGCTCGAGGAGCACGTCGGCGACGTGCGCCTTGAGCTTGCTGTGCGGCATGGTCGCGCTCTCGTGGAACGCGGAGTTCGCGTTGCGGATGCGCGTGAGCATGTCCGCGATCGGGTCGGTCATCGTCATGACCAGATCACCTTCCTCGCCGTGGTACCCCGGGCCCGGCGCACGGAGAGGCCGGGCGCCGCGACAGGCCTGCGGCGTGTGAAGTGGGTGGTTGCCAGGGTGGAGTGCGGTCCGGCGGCGTGGAGGTGCTCGCCGTGCGCCACGCGCGTGAACACGCGGAGCACGCCGGCCTCGGTCCGGCCCTCGACGACCAGGTCGTCGATCTCGGTCTCGGTGTCGTTCACGGGCCTCACCACGACGCCTTGCTCACGCCGGGGAGCTCGCCGCGGTGGGCCATCTCCCGCAGGCAGACGCGGCAGAGACCGAACTTGCGCAGCACCGCGCGGGCACGCCCGCACCGGTTGCAGCGGGTGTAGCCGCGCACCTTGAACTTCGGCTTGCGCGCGGCCTTGTTGACCAGTGCCTTCTTCGCCATTCTCAGTTCTCCCTGAACGGGAAGCCGAGCTGACGGAGCAGCGCCCGGCCCTCCTCGTCGGTCGTCGCGGAGGTGACCACGGTGATGTCCATGCCCCGCGGCCGATCGATCGAGTCCTGGTCGATCTCGTGGAACATCGTCTGGTCGGACAGACCGAACGTGTAGTTGCCGGAGCCGTCGAACTGCTTGGGCGAGAGCCCGCGGAAGTCGCGGATGCGCGGCAGGCTGATCGTCAGCAGCCGGTCGAGGAACTCCCACATCCGGGCGCCGCGCAGCGTGGTGCGGGCGCCGATCGGCATCCCCTCGCGCAGCTTGAACTGCGCGATCGACTTGCGCGCCCGGCGGATCTCGGGCTTCTGTCCCGCGATGAGCGTGAGGTCGCGGACCGCGCCCTCCATCAGCTTGGCGTCGCGGGCGGCCTCGCCCACGCCCATGTTGACGACGATCTTCACCACGCCCGGGACGAGCATGGGGTTCGCGTAGGAGAACTCCTCGGTGAGCGCCGGCTTGATGGCGTCGTGGTAGCGCTGCTGCAGCCGGGGGCGCACCAGGACGTCCTCGGAGGGGGTCTCGGTGCTGGTCATCCGATGTCCTTCCCGGAACGGCGCGAGATGCGCACGCGCTTCTGCTCGCCCTCGCCGCCGTCGCGGTAGCCGATGCGCGTCGGCTTGCCGTCGGCGTCGACCACCATCACGTTCGAGACGTGGATGGCCGCCTCCTGCGTGACGATGCCGCCGGACGAGGCACCACGCTGGTTCGCGGACTGCGCGGTGTGCTTCTTGATGCGGTTGACGCCCTCGACGAGGACGCGCTCACGCGTCGGGAAGGTCTTGATGACCTTGCCCTTGGCGCCCTTGTCCTTGCCGGCGATGACGACGACCGTGTCGCCCTGCTTGACCTTCATCGGCTTACAGCACCTCCGGCGCGAGCGAGATGATGCGCATGAACCGCTTGTCGCGCAGCTCGCGGCCCACCGGGCCGAAGATGCGCGTCCCGCGCGGCTCACGGTCGTTCTTGATGATCACCGCGGCGTTCTCGTCGAACTTGATGTACGAGCCGTCCGGTCGGCGCTTCTCCTTGCGGGTGCGCACGATGACGGCCTTGACGACGTCGCCACGCTTGACGTTCGAGGCGGGGATCGCCTCCTTCACGGTGGCCACGATGACGTCGCCGATGCCCGCGTAGCGCCGGGACGAGCCACCGAGAACGCGGATGCACAGGATCTCCCGTGCACCCGTGTTGTCGGCGACCCGGAGGCGCGACTCCTGCTGGATCACTGCTTCTCTCCTGACCTACCCACACGCGGTGGATGGTTTCGGGGGGTGGGTTAGCGGGCCTTCTCGAGGATCTCGACCAGGCGCCAGCGCTTGGTCGCCGAGAGCGGCCGCGTCTCCATGAGCAGGACGCGGTCGCCGGGGCCGGCGGTGTTCTCCTCGTCGTGCGCCTTCACCTTCTTGGTGCGGCGGATGACCTTGGAGTAGCGCGGGTGCTTCACCCGGTCCTCGAGGCTGACGACGATCGTCTTGGCCATCTTGTCGGAGACGACGAGACCCTCGCGGGTCTTGCGCAGCCCGCGGTCGTCGTTCCGCGCGGACACCGGGCTCTGCTCGGCGGCCTCGGCCTGCTTGGTCTCGGCGCGGACCTGCTCGTCCTCGTCGCGCTCCGGGGCGGTCGCCCCCGAGCTGGTGGGCGTCTCGCTCATGCCGCTCCCTCCTCGTCGGGCGCGACGGACAGGCCCAGCTCGCGCTCGCGCATCACGGTGTAGATGCGCGCGATGTCGTGGCGGACCGTGCGCAGCCGCTGGTTGTTGTCGAGCTGGCCGGTCGCCATCTGGAAGCGGAGGTTGAACAGCTCCGCCTTCGCCTCGCGGGCACGCGCGACGAGCTCCTCGGCCGGGAGCTCGCGCAGCTCGCTGGCGGGGATTCCCGCTGCCATCAGAAACTCTCCTCGCGGCTCACGATGCGGCACCGCATCGGCAGCTTGTGCTGGGCGCGACGCAGCGCCTCCTTGGCGACGGCCTCGTTCGGGTAGCTCATCTCGAACATGACCCGGCCGGGCTTCACGTTCGCGACCCACTTCTCCGGCGAGCCCTTGCCGGAACCCATGCGGGTCTCGGCGGGCTTCTTGGTCAGCGGGCGGTCCGGGAAGATGTTGATCCAGACCTTGCCGCCACGACGGATGTGGCGGGTGATCGCGATACGGGCCGACTCGATCTGCCGGTTGGTGACGTAGGCGTGGTCGAGAGCCTGGATGCCGTAGTCACCGAAGGACATCTGCGTGCCGCCCTTGGCGGCGCCCGTCCGGTCCGGACGGTGCTGCTTGCGGTACTTGACCTTGCGTGGGATCAGCATGGGTCAGGACTCCCCACCGGTGCTCGTGGCCTCGGCCTGCTGGCCCGCGTCGGCACCACCGGTGGTGGCGCCTGCGCTCGCCTGCTGCTCGGCGGCGGCGCGCCCGGCCTCGGTGCTCGTGCCGGTCGTGCCCGACGCCGCTGCGGCGCCCGCGGGGACGGTCGCCGCTGCGGCCGTCGCCGGCCGCCCGCCACGACCGCGGTTCTCGCGGGTCGCGGCGTCGAGCGCGGCCGGGCGCGCGGACACGCGCTTGCCGCCGACGACGTCGCCCGTGTAGATCCAGACCTTGACGCCGATGCGCCCGAAGTTGGTCCGGGCCTCGAACAGGCCGTAGTCGATCTCGGCGCGCAGCGTGTGCAGCGGGACGCGACCCTCGCGGTAGAACTCCGAGCGCGACATCTCCGCGCCGCCGAGGCGGCCCGAGCACTGCACCCGGATGCCCTTGACGCCCGGCGAGCGCATGGCCGACTGCATGGCCTTGCGCATAGCGCGGCGGAACGACACGCGGTTCGACAGCTGCTCGGCGACGCCCTGCGCGACGAGCTGCGCGTCGGCCTCGGAGCCCTTGACCTCGAGGATGTTGAGCTGGACCTGCTTGCCGGTCAGCTTCTCGAGGTTGCCCCGCAGGCGGTCGGCCTCGGCGCCGCGGCGGCCGATGACGATGCCCGGGCGGGCGGTGTGGATGTCGACGCGGACGCGGTCGCGGGTGCGCTCGATCTCGACCTTCGAGATGCCGGCGCGCTCCATGCCCTTGGAGAGCATGCGACGGATCTTGACGTCCTCGGCGACGTAGTCGGCGTACTGCTTGTCGGCGTACCAGCGCGACTTCCAGTCGGTGGTGATACCGAGACGGAACCCGTGCGGGTTGATCTTCTGACCCATCAGCGGGTCCTTCCCTTCGCGCGTCCGCGGCCGGCCTGCTTCGGCGAGTCCACCGAGGTGACCTCGACGAAGATGTGGCTGGTCCGCTTGCGGATGCGGTAGGCCCGCCCCTGGGCGCGGGGCTGGAACCGCTTCATGGTCGGCCCCTCGTCCACCGTGATCTCCGAGATCACCAGCGTGGTGGGGTCGAGGTCGAAGTTGTTCTCGGCGTTGGCGACCGCGCTCGCGACGAGCTTCGCGACGGGCAGGGCCGCCTTCTGCTCGGCGAACTGCAGCACGGTGGCGGCCTGGCCCACGGGCATCCCGCGGACGAGGTCCACCACGCGGCGCACCTTCATCGGCGACATGCGCACGAAGCGCGCACGCGCGCGCGCGCGCGCCCTGGGGGGCCGTGTCGTTGTCAACGGCTGTTGCAGCCATCGTGGTAATGACCTTCCTCGATCAGTGGAGAACCGGTGCGCGTGGCCTAGCGGCGACGCGAGCGCCGGTCCTCCTTCACGTGGCCGCGGAACGTGCGGGTCGGGGCGAACTCGCCGAGCTTGTGCCCGACCATGGACTCGGAGACGAACACCGGGACGTGCTTGCGCCCGTCGTGGACGGCCAGCGTGTGGCCGATCATGTCCGGGATGATCGTCGAGCGGCGCGACCAGGTCCTGATCACGGACTTGCGGTTGGACTCGTTGAGCGCATCCACCTTCTTGAGCAGGTGGTCGTCGACGAACGGGCCCTTCTTGAGACTGCGTGGCATCGCTTCGCTCCCTCCTGCTCTCTCAGCGCTTCTTCTTGCCCTTGCCGGTGCGGCGGCGACGCACGATCATGCGGTCGCTCTCCTTCCGGCCTCGGGTGCGTCCTTCGGGGGTGCCGGCGGGGTTGACCGGGTGGCGACCACCCGAGGTCTTGCCCTCACCACCGCCGTGCGGGTGGTCGACCGGGTTCATGACGACACCGCGGACCGACGGGCGCTTGCCCCGCCAGCGGTTGCGGCCGGCCTTGCCCCAGTTGATGTTCGAGTGGTCGGCGTTGCCGACCTCGCCGATCGAGGCGCGGCAGCGGACGTCGACGTTGCGGATCTCGCCGGAGGGCATGCGCAGCTGCGCGTACGGCCCGTCCTTCGCCACCAGCTGCACACCCGCACCGGCCGAGCGTGCGATCTTCGCGCCGCCACCGGGGCGGAGCTCGATCGCGTGCACGACGGTGCCGGTGGGGATGTTGCGCAGCGGCAGGTTGTTGCCCGGCTTGATGTCGGACTTCAGCCCGGCCTCGATCGTGTCGCCCTGGTGCAGCCGTTCCGGCGCGATGATGTAGCGCTTCTCGCCGTCGGCGTAGTGCAGCAGGGCGATGCGCGCGCTGCGGTTCGGGTCGTACTCGATGTGCGCGACCTTGGCCGGCACGCCGTCCTTGTCGGCCCGCCGGAAGTCGATGACGCGGTAGGCCCGCTTGTGGCCGCCGCCCTGGTGCCGGGTGGTGATCCGGCCGTGGGCGTTGCGGCCGCCCTTGTTGTGCAGCGGGCGGACCAGCGACTTCTCGGGGTGGTCGCGCGTGATCTCGGCGAAGTCGGAGACCGTCGCGCCGCGACGCCCCGAGGTCGTCGGCTTGTACCTGCGGATTCCCATTGGTCAACTACTCCCTCAGGCCCCGGCCCCGCCGAAGACGTCGATCGTCCGGCTCTCGGGCGTCACGGTGACCACGGCGCGCTTGGTGTCCTTGCGCTTGCCGAAGCCGCGGCGGGAGCGCTTGCGCTTGCCCTCGCGGTTGAGCGTGTTCACGCTCGCCACGGTGACGTCGAAGATCTCCTGAACGGCGATCTTGATCTGGGTCTTGTTCGCGTCCGGCCGCACCAGGAACGTGTACTGGCGCTCCTCGAGAAGGCCGTAGCTCTTCTCCGAGATGACCGGCGCGAGGATGACGTCGCGCGGGTCGGCGATCACTGGTCGGCCTCCTGCGAGACGGTGCGAGCAGAGACGAAGGCCTCGAGCGCGGCCGACGTGAAGACCACGTCGTCGGCACGGAGCACGTCGTAGGTGTTGAGCTGCTCGGGCGAGATCGGGTGCACCGTCGGCAGGTTGTCGACGCTGCGGCGGTACGCCTCCTCGTCGCGGGCGATCACCGCGAGGATGCGGCGGCGGCCGCGGGACGGGGCGACGACGGCCTCGAGCGCGGTGCGCGCGCCCCTGGTCGACGGCGCCGTACCGTCCACGAGCCCGGAGAAGACGTGGATGCGGTCGTGGCGCGCCCGGTCGGTGAGGGCACCGCGCAGGGCGGCCGCCTTCATCTTCTTGGGCGTGCGCTGGTCGTAGGAACGCGGCGTGGGGCCGTGGACCGTGCCACCGCCGGCGTACTGCGGCGCGCGGGTCGAGCCCTGGCGGGCGCGGCCGGTGCCCTTCTGGCGGTACGGCTTCTTGCCGCCGCCGCGGACCTCGCCGCGCGTCTTCGTGTCGTGCGTGCCCTGGCGCGCGGCCGCGAGCTGCGCGGTCACGACCTGGTGCAGGAGCTCGGTGCTGGCCGACGCGTCGAAGAGCTCGGCGGGGAGCTCGACGGAACCGTCGGTGCCGCCCGTGGGCGTGTGCACCGGCACCGACCGAGCGCGCGCGCCTCGAGGCCGGGGCGACGCGGCGCGCGCGTGCGGCGCTCGGCGGCGCGCGCGGCGGCGGGCCACGCCCGCGGTGTACGCCGGGCGCCGGACGGCGACCGCGGTCGGTCGTCGGCCGGGTTGCCCGGGACGGGGAGGTCGGGGTGATGGTCACTGGTCACCGCCCTTCGGGTGGACCTTGGCCGCGCTCGTGACGAGGACCAGGCCGCCGCGCGGGCCGGGGACCGCCCCGCGGATGAGCAGCAGGCCCGCGTCGGCGTCGACGCCGTGCACGGTCAGGTTCTGCGTGGTGGTCTTGACGTTGCCCATCCGGCCGGCCATGCGCGTGCCCTTGAACACGCGGGCCGGGGTGGCGCAGCCACCGATGGAGCCCGGCGACCGGTGCTTGCGCTGGGTGCCGTGGCTCGCGCCGAGGCCGTGGAAGCCGTGGCGCTTCATGACGCCGGCGGTGCCCTTGCCCTTGCTGGTGGCACTCACGTCGACGGTGGCGCCCGCGGCGAACACGTCGGCGCTGACCTCCTGGCCCACGCTGTAGTCGGACGCGTCGCTCGTGCGCAGCTCGACGAGGTGGCGGCGCGGGGTGACCCCGGCCTTGGTGAAGTGGCCGGTCTCCGGCTTGTTCACCTTGCGGGGGTCGATGGCGCCGAAGGCGATCTGGACGGCGTTGTAGCCGTCGACCGACGGGGTGCGCACCTGCGTCACGACGCAGGGGCCGGCCTTCACGACGGTCACGGGGACGACGCGGTTCGCCTCGTCGAACACCTGGGTCATACCGACCTTGGTGCCGAGGACGCCGCTCATCTTCCTCTCGGTGCTCGCAGCAGTCACAGCAGACCTCACTGGATGTTCACGTCGACGCTGGCCGGGAGGTCGATGCGCATGAGCGCGTCCACCGTCTTCGGCGTCGGGTCGACGATGTCGATGAGACGCTTGTGCGTGCGCATCTCGAAGTGCTCGCGCGAGTCCTTGTACTTGTGCGGCGAGCGGATGACGCAGTAGATGTTCTTCTCCGTGGGCAGCGGCACCGGCCCGACCACCGAGGCGCCGGTGCGCGTCACGGTCTCCACGATCTTGCGTGCGGACGCGTCGATCGCCTCGTGGTCGTAGGCCTTGAGCCTGATGCGGATCTTCTGTCCCGCCATGGTGGCTTGCCGTTCCTCTTCTCGTCCCGCCGGTCCCGGTCCACGGCGCGCGCCGTCGGTCGGCGGTGCACGGTCGCCCGGTGGGTCGTGCCCGTCGCTCGGCGCGCCGGGGTCCGCCGGTCGCGTTGGCTGGCCCACCCCACCGGCGTCGGCACCGTCTCCGGTCCACGCGGTCGGGCGTGTCGTCCTGCTCGACAAGCTCCGCCCCGGCGCTCGCGCACACGGAGGGATCCTGCGAACCCGTCGCTGTTCATCGTGTGTCCGTCCCGACGCCCCGCACTGCTGCGGAGCCCCGGCACGGTCTGCTCCGGGGTGTTCACCCCGTCCCGGGTCGGCCCGATGGCACCGACCCGACCCTGCTCACACCGAGGCGGTCGGCTCGATACCGGCTGAGCCGACCGCCTCGGTGAGCAACTCAATTAGTGTCGCACGGCGGTCGCCGCCGCTGGACACCGGGGTGGGGACCCGCTAGGAGCGGGAGCCCGTCACTTGCTGATCTTCGTGACCTGACCCGCGCCGACCGTCCGGCCACCCTCGCGGATGGCGAACTGCAGGCCCTCCTCCATGGCGATGGGCTGGATCAGCTGGACGGCCATCTCGGTGTTGTCGCCCGGCATGACCATCTCGGTGCCCTCCGGCAGCGTCACGACGCCGGTCACGTCCGTGGTGCGGAAGTAGAACTGCGGGCGGTAGTTGTTGAAGAACGGCGTGTGACGGCCGCCCTCCTCCTTGCCCAGGATGTAGACCTGGCCCTCGAACTCGGTGTGCGGGGTGATCGAGCCCGGCTTGCAGATGACCATGCCGCGCTCGACGTCCTCGCGCTTGATGCCGCGCACGAGCAGACCGACGTTGTCGCCGGCCTGGCCCTCGTCGAGGAGCTTGCGGAACATCTCGATGCCGGTGGCGGTGGTCTTGGTCGACTTCGCGCGGATGCCGACGATCTCCACCTCCTCGTTCACCTTGACGATGCCGCGCTCGACGCGACCGGTCACGACGGTGCCGCGGCCGGTGATGGTGAAGACGTCCTCGACGGGCATGAGGAACGGCTTCTCGGTGTCGCGCTCCGGCGAGGGGATGGCCTCGTCGACGGCGTTCATCAGGTTGACGATGGCGTCGGCCCACTCGGCGTCGCCCTCGAGGGCCTTGAGCGCCGAGACGCGGACCACGGGGAGGTCGTCACCCGGGAACTCGTAGGAGGACAGCAGCTCGCGGACCTCCATCTCGACGAGCTCCATGATCTCCTCGTCGTCGACCATGTCGGCCTTGTTCAGCGCGACGACGATGTAGGGCACGCCGACCTGCTTCGCGAGCAGCACGTGCTCACGGGTCTGCGGCATGGGGCCGTCGGTGGCGGCCACGACCAGGATCGCGCCGTCCATCTGGGCGGCACCGGTGATCATGTTCTTCACGTAGTCGGCGTGCCCGGGGCAGTCGACGTGCGCGTAGTGCCGCTTCTCGGTCTGGTACTCGACGTGCGCGATGGAGATCGTGATACCGCGCTGCCGCTCCTCGGGGGCCTTGTCGATCATGTCGAACGCCGAGGCCTGGTTGAGGGTGGGGAACTTGTCGTGCAGGACCTTGGTGATCGCCGCGGTCAGCGTCGTCTTACCGTGGTCGATGTGACCGATGGTGCCGATGTTGACGTGCGGCTTGGTCCGCTCGAACTTCGCCTTAGCCACTGCTCTCGTCCTCCTGGACTGTTTCTGAACCCGTCCCGTCACTGGGCGGGAGATGCTCGTCGGATGGGTCCTGCCGGGTCTCGGAGGACCGAGAGGGCCAGCGTCACGCGAGGCTATCGAGGCGCGCTGCGCCGGTGACGACCCTGCGACCTGGTCCGTGCGCTCTCACTCGCCCGTCACCTTGGCGATGATCTCCTTGGCCACGCTGGCAGGGACCTCGCCGTACGACTCGAACTGCATGGAGTAGTTCGCCCGGCCCTGGGTCCGCGACCGCAGGTCGCCGACATAGCCGAACATCTCCGAGAGCGGCACGATGGCCTTGACCACCCGGTTGCCGCTGCGCTCCTCCATGGCCTGGATCTGGCCACGGCGGGAGTTCAGGTCGCCGATGACGTCGCCCATGTAGTCCTCGGGCGTGTTCACCTCGACGGCCATCATCGGCTCGAGCAGCGCGGGGTCGGCCTTGCGGGCCGCCTCCTTGAGCGCCATCGACCCGGCGACCTTGAACGCCATCTCCGACGAGTCGACCTCGTGGTACTGGCCGTCGAGCAGCGTCAGCTTGAGCCCGGTCAGCGGGTAGCCGGCGAGGATGCCGTACTGCATGGCGTCCTGGGCCCCCTGGTCGACCGACGGGATGTACTCGCGCGGGACGCGACCACCGGTCACCTTGTTCGAGAACTCGTACAGCGGACCGTCGGCGGTCTTCTCGAGCGGCTCGAGCTTGATGATCACGCGCGCGAACTGCCCCGAGCCACCGGTCTGCTTCTTGTGCGTGTACTCGTACTTCTCGACCGTCCCGCGGATCGTCTCGCGGTAGGCGACCTGCGGCTTGCCGATGTTGGCCTCGACCTTGAAGTCGGACTTCATCCGGTCGACCAGCACCTCGAGGTGGAGCTCGCCCATCCCCGAGATGATCGTCTGGCCGGTGTCCTCGTCGAGCTTGACCTGGAAGGTCGGGTCCTCGTCGGCGAGGCGCTGGATCGCGGTGGAGAGCTTCTCCTGGTCGGCCTTCGACTTCGGCTCGACGGCGACCGAGATGACCGGCGTCGGGAAGGTCATCGACTCGAGGATCACCGGGCTCTGCGGGTCGCAGAGGGTGTCGCCGGTCGTGGTGTCCTTCAGCCCGACCACGGCGTAGATGTGGCCCGCCGTGGCCGTGTCGACCGGGTTCTCCTTGTTGGAGTGCATCTGCAGCAGCTTGCCGATGCGCTCCTTCTTGTCCTTGGTCGAGTTGATGATCTGCGCGCCCTGGGCGACCTTGCCGGAGTACACCCGGACGTAGGTCAGCTTGCCGTAGAACGGGTGCGCCGCGATCTTGAAGGCGAGGGCCGAGAACGGCTCCTCCGTCGTCGGGTGGCGGACGACCGGGGTCTCGCCGTCGAGCAGCGTGCCCTCGACCGGCTTCACGTCGGTCGGCGCCGGCAGGTAGGCGATGACGGCGTCGAGCATGGGCTGGACGCCCTTGTTCTTGAACGCCGTCCCGCAGATCACCGGGTACGCGTCGCCGGCGAGCGTGATCGCGCGGATACCGTGCTGGATCTCCTCGACGGACAGCTGCTCACCGCCGAAGTAGCGCTCCATGAGCGCGTCGTCGGTCTCGGCGACGGCCTCGAGCAGGGCCTCGCGGTACTCGGCGACCTCGTCGGCGCGGTCGGCCGGGATCTCCTCGATCGCGTAGTCCTCGCCCTTGGAGACCTCGCCGCGCCAGGTGAGCGCGCGCATGCGCACGAGGTCGATCACGCCGTAGAACTCGGACTCCGAGCCCATCGGCAGCTGCAGCACCAGCGGCCTGGCGTTGAGCCGCTCCTTGATCGTGCGCACCGTGAAGTAGAAGTCGGCACCCAGCTTGTCCATCTTGTTGACGAAGCAGATGCGCGGCACGTTGTAGGTGTCGGCCTGGCGCCAGACGGTCTCCGACTGCGGCTCGACACCCTCCTTGCCGTCGAACACCGCGACGGCGCCGTCGAGGACGCGCAGCGAGCGCTCGACCTCGACGGTGAAGTCGACGTGCCCGGGGGTGTCGATGATGTTGATCTGGTGGTCTTTCCAGAAGCAGGTCGTCGCGGCCGACGTGATCGTGATGCCGCGCTTCTGCTCCTCCTCCATCCAGTCCATCGTGGCCGCGCCGTCGTGGACCTCACCGATCTTGTAGTTGATGCCGGTGTAGTACAGGACGCGCTCGGTCGTGGTGGTCTTGCCCGCGTCGATGTGGGCCATGATCCCGATGTTGCGGACCTTGCCCAGGTCGGTCAGCACGTCGCGTGCCACGAGGGTCCTCTTCCTTCTCGATGCGTCGCCGCGGGTCCGCGCGGCGGGTCTTCGTGCCCGTGCCGTCCCGGCGGTTCTCGCCGGGGCGGCGCGTGGGTCACCAGCGGTAGTGCGCGAACGCCTTGTTCGACTCCGCCATCTTGTGCATGTCCTCGCGCCGCTTGACGCTGGCGCCGAGGCCGTTGCTCGCGTCGAGCAGCTCGTTCATCAGCCGCTCGACCATCGTCTTCTCGCGCCGGGCGGCGGCGTAGGTGACCAGCCAGCGCAGGCCGAGCGTGGTGGAGCGGCCGGCACGCACCTCGATCGGCACCTGGTAGGTCGCGCCACCGACACGGCGGCTGCGGACCTCGAGGGCCGGCTTGACGTTGTCGAGCGCGCGCTTGAGCGTGACCACCGGGTCGGTGCCGGTCTTGTCGCGGGTGCCCTCCAGGGCGGCGTAGACGATCCGCTCGGCCAGCGAGCGCTTGCCGTCGACGAGCACCTTGTTCACCAGCTGCGTGACCAGCGGCGCCCCGTAGACGGGGTCGGCGACGAGCGGACGCTTCGGAGCGGGTCCCTTGCGCGGCATGTCAGCTCTTCTCCTTCTTCGCGCCGTAGCGGCTGCGGGCCTGCTTGCGGTTCTTCACGCCCTGGGTGTCGAGCGTGCCGCGGATGATCTTGTAGCGCACACCCGGGAGGTCCTTCACCCGGCCGCCGCGGACCAGGACGATGGAGTGCTCCTGCAGGTTGTGACCCACGCCCGGGATGTAGGCGGTGACCTCGATGCCGTTCGAGAGCCGGACGCGCGCGACCTTGCGCAGCGCCGAGTTCGGCTTCTTCGGGGTCGTGGTGTAGACGCGCGTGCAGACGCCGCGGCGCTGCGGGCTCCCCTTCAGTGCCGCGGTCTTGGTCTTCTCGCCCTTGTCCTCGCGGCCCATGCGGACCAACTGCTGAATCGTGGGCATTCGACCGGTTGACTTCCGTTCGTTCGGGGTCCTGCTCGTTCTCGGGCGTTCGCTGGCGTGTCGGGGCGGACGTGCTCCGCGCTCGTCGGGGCGTCGCCGCGGCGCACGCGCTCCGCCGTACCGACCGGCCACACGGGGGATCCCTTGCGGGACCGCACACCCGGGGCACGCGGAGCGACCCGACCAGGTCGGGCCATCGACATCACGGTACGCCTCGCCACACGAACGCGTGTCAGCGGGTCGGCTCCGGGCCCGGAGCGGCGTCGCCACGCCCCGGCTCGTCGACGGCGACCACACCGTCGGCCCTCGAGACCCTCGACCGGCGACCTCGCCGGTCGGCCATATCGCGGACGACCGGGCTCCCGCGAGGATGCCGGCCGCGGTCGACCGGGCGCGGCCCCGCAGAATACCCACGCGCGCCGGCGGCGCGACGGCCGCCCGTGCGGGCGCGCCATTCCCGATCCGGACGACGACCGAAGGCACCCCCGCTCGGAAGAGCCAGTCGAGCGGGGTGCCCTTCGGAACGAGAACGCGTCAGCGCGGGCCGTCAGCGCGTCAGCGGATGCGACTCAGCGGAAGGTGCCGAAGTCGTAGTCGTCGAGCGGCACGGCCGCACCCGAACCGGAGCCGAAGACGTCGGGCGAGTAGTACCCGTCGTCGTAGCTCGGCAGGGCGTAGGCCGCCGCGCGCGCCTCCTCGGTGGGCTGGACCTGGATGTCGCGGTACCGGGGGATGCCGGTACCGGCCGGGATCAGCTTGCCGATGATCACGTTCTCCTTCAGCCCGACGAGGGAGTCGCTCTTCCCCTCGATCGCGGCGCTCGTGAGGATCCGGGTGGTCTCCTGGAACGACGCCGCGGACAGCCACGACTCCGTCGCCAGCGAGGCCTTCGTGATGCCCATGAGCACCGGGCGCGCCGCCGCCGGGTCGTTGCCCTCGGAGACCACCTTGCGGTTGGCCGCCTCGAACTCCGCACGGTCGACGACGCCGCCGGGCAGGAACTCCGTCGCGCCCGAGTCGATGATCGTCACCCGGCGCAGCATCTGCCGGACGATCACCTCGATGTGCTTGTCGTGGATCGACACGCCCTGCGAGCGGTAGACCTTCTGGACCTCGTCGACCAGGTGCAGCTGCACCTCGCGGGGGCCCATGACCCGCCGCACCGCGTGCGGGTCGGCCGTGCCCTCGAGGAGCTGCTGGCCGACGCCGACGTGGTCGCCGTCGGACAGCGGGCGCTCGGACCCGTCGACCGAGATCGAGGCGAGACGCTGGCGCTTCGACAGCTTCTCGTAGACGACCTCCTCGCTCCCGTCGTCGGGGATGAGGGTGATCTTCCAGAACTTGTCGCCGTCCTCGAGCTGGATGCGCCCGTCGATGTCGGCGATGGGCGCCTTGCCCTTCGGGACGCGGGCCTCGAAGAGCTCCTGCACACGGGGCAGACCGGTGGTGATGTCCTCGCCGGCCACACCGCCCTGCTGGAACGTACGCATGGTCAGCTGCGTGCCGGGCTCACCGATCGACTGGGCCGCGACGATGCCGACGGCCTCGCCGACGTCGACGAGCTGCCCGGTCGCGAGCGAGCGGCCGTAGCACGGGCGCAGACGCCCTGGGCCGAGTCGCAGGTCAGCACGCTGCGCACGCGGACCTTCGCGACACCCGCAGCGATGAGCGCGTCGATGGCCTGCTGGCCGATGTCGCCCCCGCGCTCGAGCACCACGTTGCCGTCGGCGTCGGTCGTCGCCGACGCCGAGGTCCGCGTGTAGACGCTCGTGTCGACGTGGACGTCGCGCACCAGCGACCCGTCGTCCATCACCTCGGCGATCGGCATCGGGATGCCGCGCTCGGTGCCGCAGTCGACCTCGCGGACGATGACGTCCTGCGACACGTCGACCAGACGCCGGGTCAGGTAGCCCGAGTCGGCGGTGCGCAGCGCGGTGTCGGCCAGACCCTTGCGCGTGCCGTGGGTCGAGATGAAGTACTCGACGACCGAGAACCCCTCGCGGAAGTTCGACTTGATCGGGCGCGGGATGAACTCGCCCTTGGGGTTGGCGACCAGACCCTTCATGCCCGCCAGCTGGCGGACCTGGGTCATGTTGCCCGCCGCGCCGGAGGCGATGATCCGGGAGATGGAGTTGTCGGTCGGGAAGTTCTCCTCCATCGCGCGGGCCACCTCCTCGGTGGCCTGGCCCCAGATGCGCACCAGCTCGTCGTTGCGCTCCTGGAAGGAGAGCGCACCGCGCTGGTAGCGCTTGTTGACCTGCTCGGCGCGCGCCTCGTACTCGTCGAGGATCTCCTGCTTGCGCGGGGGCACGACGACGTCGTCGATGGCGATCGTGACGCCCGAGCGCGTCGCCCAGTGGAAGCCCGCGTCCTTGAGCCGGTCGAGCGTCTGGGCGACCTCGGTCATCGAGTAGCGCTCGGCGAGATCGTTGATGATCGCCGCCTGCTTCTTCTTGGGCAGCTGCTCGTTGACGAACGGGTAGTCCTCGGGCAGCAGCTCGTTGAACAGCACCCGCCCGAGCGTCGTCTCGGCCAGCCACGCCGCGCCGGGCTCGTACTCGCCGTTGGTCATGCCCGGTCCGGGCACCGACGAGCCGGTCAGGCGGATCTTGATCTGCGCCTGGAGGTTCAGCGCGCCCAGGTCGTAGGCCATGATCGCCTCGGCCGGGGACGAGAAGGCCCGTCCCTCGCCCTCGGCGCCCGGGCGCTTCGTGGTCAGGTAGTACAGCCCCGTGACCATGTCCAGACGCGGCATGGCCAGCGGCTTGCCCGACGCCGGCGAGAGGATGTTGTTCGCCGACAGCATGAGGATGCGGGCCTCGGCCTGCGCCTCGGCCGACAGCGGCAGGTGGACCGCCATCTGGTCGCCGTCGAAGTCGGCGTTGAACGCCTCGCAGACCAGCGGGTGCAGCTGGATCGCCTTGCCCTCGACCAGCTGCGGCTCGAAGGCCTGGATGCCGAGGCGGTGCAGCGTGGGCGCCCGGTTCAGCATCACCGGGTGCTCGTTGATGACCTCCTCGAGCACGTCCCAGACCTGGCCGCGCTGACGCTCGACCATGCGCTTGGCGGACTTGATGTTCTGGGCGTGGTTGAGGTCGACCAGCCGCTTCATGACGAACGGCTTGAACAGCTCGAGCGCCATCTGCTTGGGCAGGCCGCACTGGTGCAGCTTGAGCTGCGGGCCGACGACGATGACCGAACGGCCGGAGTAGTCGACGCGCTTGCCGAGCAGGTTCTGGCGGAACCGGCCCTGCTTGCCCTTGAGCAGGTCGGACAGCGACTTGAGCGGGCGGTTGCCCGGCCCGGTCACCGGGCGGCCGCGGCGGCCGTTGTCGAACAGCGCGTCGACGGCCTCCTGCAGCATCCGCTTCTCGTTGTTGACGATGATCTCGGGCGCGCCGAGGTCGATCAGTCGCTTGAGGCGGTTGTTGCGGTTGATGACCCGGCGGTACAGGTCGTTGAGGTCGGAGGTCGCGAAGCGGCCGCCGTCGAGCTGCACCATCGGGCGCAGGTCGGGCGGGATGACCGGCACGCAGTCGAGCACCATGCCGCCGGGGCGGTTGCCCGTGGCCTGGAACGCCGCGACGACCTTGAGCCGCTTGAGCGCGCGCAGCTTGCGCTGCCCCTTGCCGCTGCGGATGGTCTCGCGCAGGTTCTCGGCCTCGGCCTCGATGTCGAAGGTGTCCAGCAGCTTCTGGATCGCCTCGGCGCCCATGGCACCGGTGAAGTAGTCGGCGTAGCGGTCGTAGAGCTCGCGGTAGAGCTGCTCGTCGGAGATGAGCTGCCCGCGGTCGAGCTTGACGAACGTCGTCCAGATCTCGTCGAGGCGGTCGATCTCGCGCTGCGCGCGGTCGCGCAGCTGGCGCATCTCGCGCTCGCCGCCCTCCTTGACCTTGCGCCGCACGTCGCTCTTGGCGCCCTCGGCCTCGAGCTCGGCGATGTCGGCCTCGAGCTTCTGTGCGCGCGCCTCGAGGTCGGTGTCGCGCTGGCCCTCGAGCCGCTTGCGCTCGCCGGCGATCTCGTTCTCCAGCGTCGACATGTCGTCGTGACGCTGCTCGGCGTTGACGCTCGTGATCACGTACGCCGCGAAGTAGATGATCTTCTCGAGGTCCTTGGGCGCCAGGTCGAGCAGGTAGCCCAGGCGCGACGGGACGCCCTTGAAGTACCAGATGTGCGTGACGGGCGCGGCCAGCTCGATGTGGCCCATCCGCTCGCGGCGCACCTTGGCGCGGGTCACCTCGACGCCGCAGCGCTCGCAGATGATGCCCTTGAAGCGGACGCGCTTGTACTTGCCGCAGTAGCACTCCCAGTCCCGGGTGGGACCGAAGATCTTCTCGCAGAAGAGGCCGTCCTTCTCGGGCTTGAGCGTGCGGTAGTTGATGGTCTCGGGCTTCTTGACCTCGCCGTGGCTCCACGTGCGGATGTCCTCCGCGGTGGCCAGGCCGATCTGAAGCTGGTCGAAGAAGTTCACGTCGAGCAAGAGTTCTCCCCTGGATGGGTGAGTGTAGGCCTAGAGTGGACCGCGTGGCCGGGCCCATCTCGGCGGGGGCCCCGACCGGCTGCGAGGGTCAGGTGACGACGTCGTCGACGGACGGCGACTCGTTGCGCGAGAGGTTGATGCCGAGGTTCGCGGCCGCGCGCTCGAGGTCCTCGTCGTCGCCGTCGCGCATCTCGATGGCCGCCCCGTCGCTGGAGAGCACCTCGACGTTCAGGCACAGCGACTGCATCTCCTTGACGAGGACCTTGAAGGACTCCGGGATGCCCGGCTCCGGGATGTTCTCGCCCTTGACGATCGCCTCGTAGACCTTGACGCGGCCGAGGATGTCGTCGGACTTGATCGTCAGCAGCTCCTGCAGCGTGTACGCCGCGCCGTAGGCCTGCATCGCCCAGCACTCCATCTCACCGAAGCGCTGGCCACCGAACTGCGCCTTACCGCCGAGCGGCTGCTGGGTGATCATCGAGTACGGGCCGGTCGACCGGGCGTGGATCTTGTCGTCGACCAGGTGCAGCAGCTTGAGGATGTACATGTAGCCGACCGCGATCGAGTGCGGGTAGGGCTCTCCGGTACGTCCGTCGAAGATCTGCGCCTTGCCGTCCTCGCCGACCAGCCGGACGCCGTCGCGGTTGGGCAGCGTCGAGCCGAGCAGCCCCGAGATCTCGGTCTGGCGGGCACCGTCGAACACCGGGGTGGCGGTGTTCGTGTCGGGCTCGACGTAGCGCATGTCGTCGGGCATGTTCACCGCCCACTCGGCGGAGTTGTCGGCGTCGACCTCCCAGCCGCTCTTCGCGATCCACCCGAGGTGGGTCTCGAGGACCTGGCCGACGTTCATCCGGCCCGGCACGCCGAGCGGGTTGAGCACGATGTCGACCGGGGTGCCGTCCTCGAGGAACGGCATGTCCTCGACCGGCAGGATCTTGGAGATGACGCCCTTGTTGCCGTGACGGCCGGCCAGCTTGTCGCCGTCGGAGATCTTGCGCTTCTGCGCCACGTACACGCGGACCAGCTGGTTGACGCCCGGGGGCAGCTCGTCGCCGTCCTCGCGGTCGAAGACCCGGACGCCGATGACGGTGCCGGACTCGCCGTGCGGGACCTTGAGCGAGGTGTCGCGGACCTCGCGCGCCTTCTCGCCGAAGATCGCGCGGAGCAGCCGCTCCTCGGGGGTCAGCTCGGTCTCGCCCTTCGGCGTCACCTTGCCGACCAGCACGTCGCCGTTGCCGACCTCGGCGCCGATCCGGATGATGCCGCGCTCGTCGAGGTCGGCGAGGACCTCCTCGGAGACGTTCGGGATGTCCCGGGTGATCTCCTCGGCGCCCAGCTTCGTGTCGCGGGCGTCGATCTCGTGCTCCTCGATGTGGATCGACGTCAGCACGTCGTCCTGCACCAGGCGCTGCGAGAGGATGATCGCGTCCTCGTAGTTGTGGCCCTCCCACGGCATGATCGCCACGAGCAGGTTCTTGCCGAGGGCCATCTCGCCGTCCTCGGTGCACGGCCCGTCGGCGAGGACCTGGCGGGCCTCGACGCGGTCGCCCTCGGAGACGATCGGCTTCTGGTTGATGCACGTGCCCTGGTTGGAGCGCGTGAACTTGTGCAGCCGGTGCGTCGTGCGCTGCCCGTCGTCGTCCATGATCGTGATGTAGTCGGCGCACAGCTCCTCGACCACGCCCGGGCGGTCGGCGGCGATGACGTCGCCGGCGTCGACCGCGGCGCGCAGCTCCATCCCGGTGCCGACCAGCGGCGACTCGGAACGCAGCAGCGGCACCGACTGGCGCTGCATGTTCGCGCCCATCAGCGCGCGGTTGGCGTCGTCGTGCTCGAGGAACGGGATCATCGCCGTCGCGACCGACACCATCTGGCGCGGCGAGACGTCCATGTAGTCGACGCGCGCCGGCGCGATGAGGTCGACGTCGCCGCCCTTGCGCCGGACCAGCACGCGGTCCTCGGTGAAGTGACCGTCGTCGTTCAGCGGCGCGTTGGCCTGCGCGACGACGTAGCGGTCCTCCTCGTCGGCGGTGAGGTAGTCGATCTGGTCGATGACGACGCCGTCGACGACCTTGCGGTAGGGCGTCTCGATGAAGCCGAACGGGTTGACCCGCGCGAAGCTCGACAGCGACCCGATCAGGCCGATGTTCGGGCCCTCCGGGGTCTCGATCGGGCACATGCGGCCGTAGTGCGACGGGTGGACGTCGCGGACCTCCATGCCCGCGCGCTCCCGCGACAGACCGCCCGGGCCCAGCGCCGAGAGCCGGCGCTTGTGCGTCAGGCCCGCGAGCGGGTTGGTCTGGTCCATGAACTGCGAGAGCTGCGAGGTGCCGAAGAACTCCTTGATCGCCGCCACGACGGGCCGGATGTTGATCAGGGTCTGCGGCGTGATGGCCTCGACGTCCTGGGTCGTCATGCGCTCGCGCACGACGCGCTCCATGCGCGAGAGGCCCACCCGGATCTGGTTCTGGATGAGCTCGCCGACGGTGCGCAGGCGGCGGTTGCCGAAGTGGTCGATGTCGTCGGTCTCGACCGGGATCTCGCCGGCCTCGACCTCGGGCGCCTCGACCGAGGTCTCCCCCGCGTGCAGGCGCACGAGGTAGGAGATCGTCGAGACGATGTCGTCCTCGGTGAGCGTGCCCGTGTGGGTGTCGATCGCCGTGCCGAGCTTCTTGTTGACCTTGTACCGACCGACGCGCGCGAGGTCGTAGCGCTTGTCCTTGAAGAACAGGTTCTCCAGGAGCGTCTGCGCGGACTCGCGCGTCGGCGGCTCGCCGGGGCGCAGCTTGCGGTAGATGTCGAGCAGGGCCTCGTCCTGGCCGGCCGTGGCGTCCTTCTCGAGCGTGGCGAGCAGCGTCTCGGAGAACGAGAACTTCTCCTGGATCTGCTCGGTGGTCCAGCCCAGCGCCTTCAGCAGCACGGTGACCGGCTGGCGACGCTTGCGGTCGATGCGGACGCCGACGGTGTCGCGCTTGTCGACGTCGAACTCGAGCCACGCGCCGCGGCTCGGGATGATCTTGACGCTGAAGACGTCCTTGTCGGTGGTCTTGTCGACCGAACGGTCGAAGTAGACCCCGGGTGAGCGCACGAGCTGCGAGACGACCACGCGCTCGGTGCCGTTGATGATGAACGTGCCCTTGTCGGTCATCACGGGGAAGTCGCCCATGAAGACCGTCTGGCTCTTGATCTCACCGGTCGTGTTGTTGGTGAACTCGGCGGTGACGAACAGCGGCGCCGAGTACGTCATGTCCTTGTCCCGGCACTCCTCGACGGAGGCCTTGACCTCGTCGAAGCGCGGGTCGGAGAACGACAGCGACATCGAGCCGGAGAAGTCCTCGATCGGCGAGATCTCGGCGAGGACCTCCTCCAGGCCACCGACGGGGAGCTCCTCACCCGCCTCCACACGGCGCTCGAACCACTCCTCGCTGCCGACCAGCCACTCGAAGGACTGGGTCTGCAGGTCGAGCAGGTCGGGGACCTCGAGCGGCTGGTCGAGCTTGGCGAAGGAGACCCGGAGGGGCGCTCCGGGAACGACGCGTGGTGGTTCGAGACCTTGGTGGCGCGGGTAACTGCCAAGATGCGTCCTTCCGGAACAACGCTGTCTGACGCTGTCTAGCTTCGTCCGCTCGAGACGCAGCGCAGTGCCCCGGGCGGCCGATCGGCGCCGCCTGAGAGGGACTCACGGGTGACGTGAAGACACGACAAGGCAGCGCGATCCGACAGTAGCCACTGGTGGGCGCACGTGTCGAACACCCCCTACCGTGACGCGCCTGCGGGGCCGGACCACGGGGTCGGCCCGACCGCGGGGTCGGACGTCGGGGTCTCGCGCTGGGAACAGAGTGACCGGTGACCACGCTCGCGTCAAGTCCGACGCGCCCCGACCGGCGCGTCGCGGGACTCCGTCGCAGGTCAGAGCGGCCCCGAACGACGACGGGCCCGGGAGGCGACCCCATCGGGGGTTCGCCTCCCGGGCCCGTGGCCGGGGGGACGGCGGTCAGATCAGCGGTTGCAGCTCGCTGATCTTCCAGCGCCCGTCCTCCTTGACCACCTGCACGGCGAGCAGGCCGGGGCGTTGGTGGTCTGACCGTTCGTCGTGCGCTCGGCGGTGAACTGCACCAGCGCCATGACCGTGGCGCGGTCGGCGATGAGCTGCTGGACGCCGATGTTGAGCACGGTCGCCGTCTGGCGCAGCTTCTGGTCCGTCGCCGGCTTGCGGATCGTCTGCTCGAAGACCGACAGGTACTCCGAGGCGAACGTGCCGGTCGCCTGCGAGCTTCGCCGCGTTCACCGAGTCGTCGAGCTTGGTGAAGTCGTAGGACAGGACCTGCTCGATCGACTGCCGGGTCTGGCCGACGACCTCCGCGGTGCCGGCCACGTCCACGACCGCCGCGTTCGCGTACGGCGTGCCCTCCGCGCGGTCGGCCACCGCGCGGCGAGGAACGCCCACGTGCCGAGGCCGAGGCTCAGGACGAGCACGACGACGAGACCGTGATCAGGCCGGCGGGGTTCCCGCCAGCGGCGACCGACCGGGCGCGTGGCGCGGCCGCGATCAGCCGCCCGGCCGGACGGGCCCGGGCGGGGCCGCACCGCCCGGCGCACCGCGTGGGCCGCTCCGAGCACGGCCGTGCCGCCACCGCCGCGGCCGGTCCGGGACCGCGGGCGCCGACGGCGCGTCATCGCGGCCGGTCCGGCGCGCTTCGGCGTCGGGCGGGCGGCCGCGTCGCCAGCCGGGTCGGACCGGCCGGTCGCCGGAGGGTGTCCCGCTGGGGTCGGCTCGGCGCGGTCGTCGCGACGGCGGGCGCCGCCGGCGCGGGTCGTCGGGGTCGGTCCCGGCGGTCCCGGGTCCGTCGGCTCGACGGGGGCGTGGTGGTCTCGCGGGCCGGCGACCGCGGGTCGGTCGGGGCCGGCGGGCGACGATCGTCGGGTCGTCGCGGTCGGCGTCGCCTCGCCGGGGAGAGGGGACCGACTCACCGGTGACGCCGCGCGACCGGGGGCGCGGAGACCCGCGACCTTCGGGCGCCGACCGGCGGGGCGGTCGTCGTGGTGCTGCGGGTACGGGGCGGCATCGACGCTCCCTCCTCTAGCTCTGGCCCGCGGTCGGGGCGGCCTTGGAGGCCTTCCAACCGTCCGGCGTGCGCTGCATGTCGACCTGGAACAGCTGCTGCTTCTGGGTGGGCTGCTGGTTGGCGCTCGACGCCGTCACGTTGATCGCGACGAGCGCCGAGGCCGTGCCCCGGTCGTCGTCGAAGGCCGTCAGCGAGGCGCCCGCGGGCGTCGCGACGACGGACGCCTGGGCCTTCTTCAGGCTGTCGGCGAACTGCTGGCGGACCTTCTGGTACTCCGAGAGCATCGGCTCGGCGAGGGAGGTCTGCGCGGCCTGCAGGTCGGCGTCGACCGTCTGCGGGCGCACGGTGTTGATGTTGACCACGATCTGTTCGCGGCGTCCACCGCGACGTCCCGGTCGTACGTCGGGCCTGGTTCGCGGTCGGGCCGTGCGACCCGATCCACCAGTAGACGCCGGCCCGACGGCCGCCGCGAGGGCGAGCACCGTCAGGACGGCGAGGACGCGGATCGTCGTCCGCTGCGACGGGGCCGCAGGCCCCGCCGCGGGGGAGACGGCTTCTCGAGCGTGTCGGTGGTGGGCAGGGTGCTCAGCTCCTCGGGGTGGGAGGCCCGCCGTTCGTGTCAGCCCAGGCCGGGGATGACGATCGGCGGGGCACCGCGCCCGGAGTTCGCGAGGACGTCGGCTGGGGACGACGACGTCGCGGAGAACGCGGTGGTCTGGTCTGCATTCTGCGACGAGGCCTGTGACGCCGATGACCCGGGGTTCCCGTTCTGGGGCGGGGCCGGCCGCTGACCGGGCGTGTAGGGCGTCGCGGGCACGGGCGTGATGTTCGGGAACGCACCGGGCGGGGCGCTCGCGGGGTCGTAGTAGTACTCGTTGGGGTTCAGGATCTCCCCGTAGGGCCGCTTGCTGCCGTCGAGCTCCGGCGTGTGCTGGGCGCCGCGCGGGTTGACCACGCCGCCCTGGGCGCAGAAGACGCGCGTGTCCATCGGGATGAAGCTCTGGTCCGTCGCGGGCCGCCAGCCCGCGTCGGCTGCAGGTAGCCGTTGCGGCAGTACGGCGGGTCGGCGATGTTGAGGACGAGCCCGAAGTGCACTCGCCCGTCGCCGGGCACGACGGCGGGGCGACCGCCGACAGGCCGGGTAGGTCACCAGCAGCTGCTCGACGCCCGGCGAGGACGGGGCTCGATGATCCGCACCGGTCGTCAGCAGGTTCGCGAGCACCCGCGACAGGTCCGGTCCGGTCTCGCGGATCAGCCCTCGAGCTGGTGGCGGCGGCGGCGCGGCCCGGACGAGGCGGCGCAGGTTCGGGTCGTCGGCCTTGAGCTGGCGGTGAACAGGTTCAGGTCGCGGCTGAACGAGAGGATCTGCGGGCCGAGGCTCGCCTGCGTGGCGAGCACGGTCCGCCCGTCGCGCAGCAGCTGCGTGGTCTGCGGGAGGTTCTGGATGGCGGTCCGACACGAGCGCGTTCGAGCTGTCGAGCAGGCGCTGCAGGTCCGGGCCGGTGCGGTCGAAGGCCGTGTCGAGCTCGTCGACCGTGGTGCGCAGCTCCGGGATCGGCACCGACGTCGCCAGGGTGTTCAGGTTCGCCAAGAGCCCGTCCACCGGGACCGGGGTCCGCACGCGGTCGACCGGGATGATCGAGCCGTCCTCGAGGTACGGGCCGCCGTCGCGCGGCGGCTGCAGGTCGACGTACTGCTCGCCGACCGCGGACCGGTTGGCGATGACGGCGATCGCGGAGGCCGGCACGTCCGGGCTCTCCTTCTCGATCTCCAGGTCGATCTCGAGGCCGCCCGGCGTGATCCGCATGTCGCCGACCTTGCCGATCTCGACGCCGCGGTAGCTGACCGACGCCTTCGGGAAGATGCCGCCGGAGTCGCGCATCTCGACCTTGACCGTGTACGGCCCGAGGCCGATCAGCGAGTCGGCCCGACGTAGCGGAAGGCGATGTAGCCGATCCCGACGAGCGAGACGACGAACAGATCAGCAGGTTCCGGATCTTCGTCGTCACGTCAGTTCCCGCCCTCGTCCCGGTCGCGGTCCGGCCGGAACGGGGTCCCCCGTCGGTCCCGGCGCCGGCCCCGGTCCCGGGCCCGCGGCGGTGCCCGGCGCGGCGGTCCCCGGTCCCCGTCGCCGGGCGGTCGTGCCCGGCGTCGTGCCCGCGCCGGTGGCCCCCGCCGCCGCCGCGGGCGTGAGCAGGACGCCGGGTTCGGGCGATCGCCAGGGCGCCGGTCGCCGCCTGCCGGTTCTGCAGCAGGGCGAGGATCTGGTTGATGTTCGTCGCCCGGGTTGACCCCGAGCAGGAGGTCTGTTCAGAGCCCTGCAGCGAGAGCTCGACGGTCACGTCGATGTTCGCGTAGTCGCCCTTGATGACGTTCAGGGCGTTGTCGGCGAACGGGATCGTCAGCAGGATCTGCAGCGAGCCGGGCAGGCGTCCCGGAGGCGATGAGGTTGCCGAGGATCGGCTGCAGGGCTCCAGGTCGGCGACACGTGTCCTCGCCGGCTGCGGTTGATGACGTCGGTGCCGACCACCGACAGCCGCTGCAGCGCCTGCAGGTGCCCACCAGCTGCGCGCGCTGCTCGTTCCAGCACGTCGAGGCCGGGCTGCAGGTTGTCGATGACGTTCGCGATCTTGGCCCGCTGGTCGACCAGCGTCCGTGACAGCCGCTCGACCGAGTCCAGCGCCCGCACGATGTCCGCGCGCTGCTGGTCGAGGGTGCCGACGAAGACGTTGAGGTTGTCCAGCAGCTCGCGGATCTGGCCCTCGTTGCCGGACAGCGCCTTGTTGAGCTCGCGGGCGATCGTCTGCACCTTCTCGACGCCGCCGCCGTTGAGCAGCAGCGACAGCGCGCCGAGCACCTCCTCGACCTGCGGCCGACGTCGGTGCGGTCCTGGTGGGATCCGCCCGTTCTGGCCAGCGAGCCGGGCGCGGGCTGCGGCGGGCTGGCCAGCTCGACGAACTTCTCGCCGAGCAGCGACGTCTGGCGCACCTTGGCCAGCGGCGTTGGCCGGGAGCATGACGTCGCCGTTGACCTCCATGGTCACCTCGGCGGTCCAGCCGTCGGTTCGCGAGGCACACCTCCACGACGCCGACCGGGACGTCGCCGACGTCACCACGACTCGCGCGGCACGAGGTCGACGACGTTGCGAACAGCGATCCGTCACGGTGTACGGGTCGTCACCGGTGTCGGCGCCGCCGGGCAGCCTCCTGGATCGACGCAGGCCGCCGCCCGAGCAGCCGACCGCGGCGCGAGCGCGACGACGCACGCGAGCCGCCAGGCGTGGCGGAACCGTCGTGGTGGTCACCGCCCTCCGGTCGAAGAGTCCGCCGGAACAGGCCCTGGCCGGGCGGGTCGGCGCGGAGGTCCTGCGCCGCCTCGCGCTGCGTGAGCCCGGTGGCGGCGCCCAGCGGGCCGACGGGTCCGCGTCGACGACCGGGTGCCGTTCAGTGGGTTCAGCGCAGGCCGCGAGCTGCGGGCAGTCCGCCCGGGACCGAGCGCGCCGTTCAGCGGGGGCGTCGGCAGCGCGACTGGTTGGCGCAGCGCCTGGCCCGCCAGGAGCAGCGGCAGCTCGATCGGCAGCGCCGATGGCACCCGGCAGCTGCGGCAGCGTCCCGCCGAGCAGGCCGGAGAGCAGCTGGCACACCAGCGCGGGAACGGCTGGGAGAGCTCGTTGAGCACCGGCCGGACGTCCAGCGTGTCCGACGAGCTGGCGTTGAAGAGTTCGTCAGGTTGCCCAGCGCAGCGGGGCCGCGTCGGCGATCTCGGCCAGCGCCCGGCTGGTGGTCCACCAGGATCTCTGGTGACCGCGCCAGCTTGTCCACGTCGGTGCGCAGCCGTGGCCCGGTTCTCCGGACGAACGCCGCGACGTCCTCGAGCGCGGCGACAGCTCGCGCAGCGCGTCACCGAGAGGTTGCGCGCTCGGCGCGAGGAAGCTCGAGATGTCGGCGAGCTGGTTGTTCAGCAGCCGGACCTGGGTCGTTCGGGCCAGCGTGGCGACGAACGCCGAGGTTGTCGATCGTCGCGAACAGGTTGCCGCGGTTGTCCGTTCAGCGTGGCCGAGGCGCCGGAGAGCTCGGTGATCGTCGTTGAGCGCCTCGCCGTTGCCGCCGAGCGTTCTGCGCGCCGAGCGTCAGCAGGTCGTTCAGCGCACCGTCCTGGAGTTGGCGCCGTTCAGGCCCGAGCGGTCGCCAGCGGGTCGAGGCTCGTCCACGCCGGTCGAGCTCGACCGGCACCGCGGTGCGCTCGACCGGGATCACGGCCCGTCGTTCATCATCGGCCCGCCGGTGTAGTTCGGGCCGAGCTGCACGTAGCGGCCGGTCACCAGGCTCGGCGACACGATCGCGGCGCGGACGTCCGCGGGCAGCACCAGGTCCTGGTCGTCGAGGGTCATGTCGACGCGGACCTGGTTGCCCTGCGGGGTGATCGCGTCGATCGTGCCGACGGGGACACCGTTCACGTTGACCGTGTTCTTGGTGTAGAGGCCGACCACGCTCGTGAAGTACGCCGTGATCGTGCGGGAACTCCCGCGCTGCAGGGCGTACCAGAGGCCGGCGGTCGCGACGAGCGCGACGATCAGGACGACCGCGAGGGTCCGGGCGAAGCTGTCGAACAGCGTCGTGAGGCGCGTGGTCACGGGTCAGCCCCACCACCGATCGGTCCGATGGGGGCGGCAGCAGGGCAGGTGGCCTGTCGAACCAGCGGCCGTTGCCGAGCGCGGATGAACACGCGGGGAACATGCTTCCTTGTCCACAGCTCGCCGCCGGCCTTCCGGCCTGCGCGGCCGCCGAGCACCTTGTCCAGCGTCTTGGTCGGGCCGAGCGGGGTCGGGTTTCCGCGTCAGCCCCCGAGCTGGAGGAAGTCCGTGCTGTCGCAGCAGGTCGTCGATCGCGGTTGCAGCCGCTGGTCGCCGAGCGGCGGGTCCAGGTTGATCAGATGACGACGTCGAACCAGCGCCGTTGCCGACCAGCGTTGGCGAACAGCTGGCGAACGGGGCCAGCAGCAGCGGATGCCGTTCTCGAGGTTCGCCGAGTTGGTCGAGCGTGGTCAGCACGCCAGGCTGTCCAGCGTCCGCCGAGCGTCGCCCGGTTGTCCGCGAACGAGGCCGGCTGCGTGGTCAGGCGATCGTGCCGCGAGCAGGTCGTCGATCGCGGCCTGGTCGATCGTCCGAGGAGCAGGTTGCCGTTCTGGTCGAACGGCGACGTCGCGGTTGCGGTCGGCGAGCACCGCGTGGGGGTCCGGGTGCTCGCCAGTCAGCTTCGCGAGCTCTGGTCGCGCGAGGAGATCGTGCCGAGCAGCGTGCGGATCCGTCGAGCCGGGCGGATCGGGCCCGACGCCACCGTCAGGGTCTGAACGACCAGCACGCGAGGCTCTCTCGAGCTGGTCGGTGTTCAGCCCCGGCCCGACGGTGGTCGTCAGGTCGGAGAACGCCTGGATCACGTCGAACGGGGCCGTGGTCCGGGCCTCGGGGATCGCCACGTCGGGTCAGCGGTGCCGCCCTGGAACAGCGCGATGAACTTGAACTGGCCCGAGCAGCGTCTTGATCTCGATGGAGGCCGCGTCTGGTCGCCGATCCAGGCGTCGGGAGCCTTGAACGCGATGACCACGTCGTTGCCGTCGAGCGAGACGTCGGTGACCGAACCGACCCGGATGCCGGCGATGCGAACGTCGTCGTCGGGCTGGACACCCGCCGCCTCGCCGAAGCGGGCGGTCAGGCCGCGCCCGGTCCGATCAGCGGCAGGTCGCGGATGGCAGCGACGGCCGAGCGATGAGCAGCACGAGGACGAGCAGGCTCACCGCGCCGATGATGATCGGGTTCCGCTTGCGGAACGGCTTCACCGCCTCATCCGGCACTCGGCGCCGGGCAGCGACGGGCGGCAGGCGATCTGGAGTCCTCGGCAGCGGGGAGCTGGAGAACCCGGGCAGCCCGGGCACCTCGCTGACGCCGATCGTGCCGCCGATCTGGCAGAGGTAGAACTGGAACCAGCTGCCGTAGCTGCCGACCCGGGAGATCTTGTTCAGCCTGAACGGGGTCAGCGCAGGAAGTTCTCGACGCCGGCCGTCGGTTGCGGTTGAGCTGGTCGGCCAGGTCCCCGAGGTTGACGATGTCGTCCGCAGCAGCGGCGGGCGGGCGTCGGTCAGGAAGTCGCCGGTGACCTGGGTCAGCGTCCGGCGATCGGCCAGCGTGCCTGGCCGATGGCGGCTGCCGGTCCTGGGCCGCGAGCCCGACACCAGCTGCTGCAGCGAGCGATCAGGTTCGAGGCTTCTGGTCGCGGGCGTTCACGGTGTCGAGCACCAGGTTCAGGTTGTCGATCACCTGCCGATCACCTGGTCGCGGTCGGCGATCGTCGAGGTCAGCGACGCGGTGCTGGCGAGCAGCTGGTTGACGGTGCCGCCCTCGCCCTGCAGCAGCTGGACGATGTTCATCGACAGCTCGTTGATCTGTTCCGGGTTCAGGCCCTGGAACAGCGGCTGGAACCCGTTGAACAGCACCGTCAGGTTCAGCGCCGGGCGGGTGCGCTCCAGCGGGATCTGCGCCGCCGGGCGGGGCAGGGTCTGGTTCACCGGCCCGTTGCCGCGCCCTGGTCGAGCGAGACGTAGCGCTGGCCGATCAGGTTCCGGTATTTGATCGTCGCGTTCACCGTGGCCGGCAGCTGCTGGTTCGAGTCGACGGCGAAGTCGACCTCGCGCGACCGCCGGTCCCACCTCGACGTCTGTCACGGTCCCGACGACCGACGCACGCCGGCGATCCGCACGTCGTCGCCCGGCGATGAGGCCGGTGGCGTCGGTGAACAGGGCGCTGTACGCGGGTCGAGGCCGAAGCGGGCGTTCTGGATCGTCGACCGCCGAGCACGACCGTCAGCACGGTGACCAGCGCGAAGATGCCCAGCTTCACCAGCGGGGCGACGGGCCCTCATCACGAGCGTCACCTCGGCCCCGCAGCATCGTCGCGACCATCATCGTGGGCGAACGCGGGCACGGCCGACGGGGCGGCCCATCTGCATCGGCCAGTCAGCTCGGTCACGGGGTGCGCTCCTCCGGCGAGTTGCCGCGCCCATGTCAGGCCGATGTTCGCGGCGTCGATCCGGGCGCGCGGCGTGTCCCGGCAGCGGGGCGGCGGAGCACCGGGAGCGGGCCCGCGCCGTTGATCGCGCTCTGGTCCTGGATCAGGTCGAAGCTGTTCGTGCCGTCGTCTCAGGTCCCGCCGTTGTCGACGCCGACGTCCGGGTTGCCCATTGGCCGCCGGGGCGGGCCGCGAACGACCCGTCGCGGAACGGGCCGTCCGGCGGGTACTGCGGCGCCTTGCCGTTGGGATCGGGTAGCAGCGCGGGCCGCGGTCGTCTCGTAGCGCGGCTCGTCCTGGTTCGGCAGGTACTTGCCCGCGGTTCGATGACGATCTCGGCGCGATCTGGATGCTCGGTGTCCGGCTCGACGTCGTTGATCTTCGGGATGAGGTCGGTGAGCTGCTGGTCAGGCAGGGGAACTCCGGCGATTAGCGGGCCAGCGTCTCCAACGTCGGCCGGCTCGCGCTGCTCAGGCCGATGATGTTGTCCCCGTTGGCGTCCAGGAACGCCCGCAGGTCGTCGAGCGCCGAGGTGACCGAGCGGAACAGGTTCGCGAACGCCCGCGCTGCTCGACGACCGTGCGGCAGCGTCGTCAGGTTGTCCAGTCGCGCCAGCAGGTCCGGCGAGTCGCGTCGGAGAGGTGTCTGCGAAGTCCGCGAGCTGGCGGATGTCCTCCTGCAGGTCCGGCAGCGACGGGTTGAGGCCCGGTGACCAACGTGTTCAGCTGCTCCAGCGTCGGCCGAGCTGGTCGCCGCGGCCCGCAGAGGGCCTGGAGAGCGCGCCGAGAGGGTGTCGGAGAGCTGGTCCGGGCGGACCGCCTGAGCAGCGGCAGCAGGTCGTTGAGCACCTGCTCCACCTCGCGGGCGGACTGGCGAGCGGTCCTCGCCGATGACGTCGCCCCGCGGCCAGCAGGCGTCGTCGACGGGTCGGGCGGCGGACCAGCGAGACGTACTTCTCGCCGAACAGCGTCTTGGGCAGCAGCCGCGCCGTGACGTTGCTCGGGATCGGTCGATCAGCGTCCGGGTCCATCGCCATCCGATGGTCGACACCGGTCCCGTCGTGGCTCGACCGCGGACCTCGCCGACGATCAGGCCGCGGATCTTGACGTCGCCCGCTCGGAGAGCTGGGTGCCGACCGGTCCACCTGCAGCGTGACCATGTCGACGTCGACGGCTTGAAGAGCTTGTTGAACGCGACGGCCCGACGTACTGGGCGATCGATCAGACCAGCAGCGTCGCCGAGCACCACGGGTCGAACGCAGCGCACCGGGCGGAGGTCCTGCGCGGCGACCTCATCCCGCGATCCGCACGGACGTGGTGGTGCCCCAGTTGGCCAGGGTCAGCAGGTTGTCCAGGACGGTGAAGACGACGATCGAGTTCCGCACCGCGTTCCCGACCGCCACGCCCACCCCGGCCGGGCCGCCACCGGCGTTGTAGCCGTAGTAGCAGTGGATCAGGATGATCGCGAAGGCGAAGACCAGCACCTTGCCGAAGGACCACAAGACGTCGCCCGGTGGCAGGAACAGCGTGAAGTAGTGGTCGTAGGTGCCGGACCCGTTGATCAGTTCGTGACCGTTCAGCCGGGACGCGAGGTACGAGGCGACCAGCCCGATGACGTAGAGCGGGATGACGGCGATGAAGCCGGCGATGACCCGCGTCGTGACCAGGTACGGGACGCTGGGCACGGCCATGACCTCGAGCGCGTCGATCTCCTCGGAGATCCGCATGGCGCCGAGCTGGGCGGTGAAGCCCGCGCCGAGCGTCGCGGTCAGCGCGGACGCCGCCACCAGCGGGGCGATGTCACGCGTGTTGAAGTACGCCGTGATGAAACCGGTCAGCGCCTCGACGCCGAGCGAGTCCAGCGCCCGGAAGCCCTGCAGGCCCACCAGCGATCCGACGAACAGCGACAGCGACGCCATCACGCCCGCCGTGCCGAGGATGACGATCAGCGCGCCGGACCCGAAGGACACCTCGGCCAGCAGCCGGGCGACCTCCTTGCCGTAGCGGCTGACCGTGCGCGGGATCCACAGGATCGACCGGATGTACAGCGAGAGCTGGTCGCCCAGCTCCTCGAGCTGGTCGAGCGGGCGCGACCGGCACAGCGCCGCGCGCCGTCGGGGAGGAGCGAGATGGCCATGTCTCACAGCCCCTTCGGCGGAACGAGCTCGAGGTAGAGCGCGGTGAGACGAGGTTGATCGGAACAGCAGGACGAACGAGATCACCACGGACTGGTTCACCGCGTCCCCGACGCCCTTCGCGCCGGGCGGCGGGTTCAGGCCCCGGTAGGCGGCGACGATGCCGGCGGTCAGGCCGAACAGGAACGCCTTGATCTCCTGACCAGATGTCCGAGACCTGGGCGAGCGCCGAGAAGCTCGCGATGTAGGCGCCCGGCGTGCCGCCCTGGATGATCACGTTGAAGAAGTAGCCGCCGGCCACGCCGACGACCGTGACCAGGCCGTTCAGCAGCGCCGTGGTCGCCATCGCGGCAGCACCGGGGACGACGAGGCGCTGGATCGGGGTCGATGCCCAGCACCTCCATCGCGTCGATCTCCTCGCGGATGGTGCGGGCGCCGAGGTCGGCGCAGACCGCCGCCGCCGGCGCCGGAGATCAGCAGCGCGGTGACGATCGGGGCGGCCTGCTGGACGATCGCGAGCACCGACCCGGCGCCGGTCTGAACGACTGCGCCGAACTGCCGGATCAGCTCGCCGAGCAGCAGCGCGATGTCGCGCCGAACGGGATCGTGACAGCGCCGTGGGCAGCGCGAGACCTTCGTGATGAACCAGGTCTGCTCGATGAACTCGCGCAGCTGGAACGGCCGCGGAACGCCGACGAGGATGTCGAGCGCCGAGGGCGAACATCTTGCCGTGGCGTCAGGGCGGTGGTCAGGCGGGCGGTGATGCGGCCAGGGTCACGCGCCGTCACTCCGTCGGCCGTCCTTGCGGCCTCGCGGAACGCGCCCGGCGGGGCTTGTCGTCGCCGTCCGCGGCCGGGGCGGCCGCTGCGTCGGTCCCCGCGTAGGCGTCCGGCGACGTACGGCGCGGACGGTCGCCGCCGCCGGACGACGGTCCGCCGTGGTCGACGTACGTCGTCGCCGTCGGCGCGACCGTCGCGCGGCGCGCTGCTCGCGTCGTCCTCGGCGGCGGCTCCCGCGTCCTTCCGGCGAGCGGGCGTCGGTGTCGCCGGGCCGCTCGTCGTCCGGGGCCGTCCGAGCCGGGCGTGTCGGTGGGCCGGTCGTCGGCGTCGATCTCGCCTTGGGTGCTCGCCAGGCCGGCTCGCGGCCGACGACCGGCCGCCGGGCGTCGCGAGTCGTCGGACGGTCGTCCTCGGCCGGCGCCGCTCGCCGGTTCTGCGGCTGGCTGGGCCGGCGGCGGGGCTCCCAGGTCCGTCGTGGCGCGGTGACGATCTGCTCGGCGGCCGCGGACTGCGCCGGTGACCCTCGTCATGACTCGGTCTGTCTCAGGCCTCGTAGCCCGCGTCCTCGGGCGGCGATCTCGGAGTCCTTCCGTGCGGTCCTGGTCCGGCGGCCGTAGCGCGCCATGGGTCGGCTCCGGTCAGCGACTCGAGGATCGCGCCTCGCGCTTCTCCGGCGGCGGTGCACGGCGACGCGGTCCTGCCGGTCCGGCCGCGCTCGAGGCCCCTCGAGCTGCGGGTCTTCAACGGCGGCAGTCCGCCGAGTCGCCCGCCTCGGCCATCTCCCGCTCGGCCTGGGCGGTGTCCTTCTCCTCGCTCATCCCGATCGGCCCCTGGCGGCGGCCGTTCAGGAACTGCGACACCACCGGCTCCTCGGAGGTGAGCAGCACCTCGCGCGGGCCGAACATCGCCAGCTGCTTGCGGTAGAGCAGGCCGATGTTGTCGGGGACGGTCCGGGCGGTGTTGATGTCGTGCGTGACGATCAGGAACGTCGAGTCCGTCTGCGCGTTCAGGTCGATGATCAGCTGGTTCAGGTACGCCGTGCGCACCGGGTCCAGGCCGGAGTCGGGCTCGTCGAACAGGATGATCTCCGGGTCCAGCACCAGGGCGCGGGCCAGCCCGGCACGCTTGCGCATGCCGCCGGAGATCTCGCCGGGCAGCTTGTCCTCGGCGCCGCTCAGACCGACCAGGTCCATCTTGTCGGCGACGATGTCGCGGACCTGGGCCTCGGACTTCTTCGTGTGCTCGCGCAGCGGGAAGGCGATGTTGTCGTAGAGGTTCATCGACCCGAACAGCGCGCCGTCCTGGAACAGCACGCCGAACAGCTTGCGGATCTCGTAGAGCCGCGACTCCGAGCACCGCACGAGGTCGGTGTCGTGGATGAAGATCGAGCCCTTCTCGGGCTTGAGCAGGCCGATGAGGGTCTTGAGGAGCACCGACTTGCCGGTGCCGGAGGGGCCCGAGCAGCACGCTGACGCCCGGCGGGAGGGTCAGCGTGACGTCGTTCCAGATGTTCGAGCTGCCGAAGGACGCGCCAGGTTCTTGATCCCGACCTCGACGCCACCCATTGGTGCCTCCTCAGGAGCCTGTCGTCCGATGGTGGCGGTCGATCACCCGTCGGTGTCCTGACCGCCGGGCGGGCGCACCGTGGGCCTCAGGCGCGAGGAGTCGGGCATCACAGCGACAACGACCTGCGCGACGGGAGGTTACTGGACGGGTAACCCGGGTCACGGGGCCGTGTGACGGTACCGCATGGGGCCCGGGGCGGCGGACGGGTGAGGTGCCACCTCGCTGGTCCGAACGGGTCACGACGCCCGCCCCGGGGCGGGGTCCTTCGGACCCCGGCCCCGTCGGCCTGCGCGAGGCAACGCGCCTCCCCGCGGGGCGCGGCGCCGACTCGACGTCGAGTCCTTGATCAGCTTCAGGCTGACGCTGGCGCCGGCGGCCTCGAGGGCCTCCTTCGCCTTGTCCGCGGTCTCCTTGTTGACGCCCTCGAGGACGGGCTTCGGGGCGCTCTCGACGAGGTCCTTGGCCTCCTTCAGACCCAGCCCGGAGACGACCTCGCGGACGACCTTGATGACCTGGATCTTCTTGTCGCCGGCGGCCTCGAGGACGACGTCGAACTCGTCCTTCTCCTCCTCGGCCTCGGCCGGGGCACCGCCGGCCGGCGCGCCCGCGGCGGCGACGGCGACCGGGGCGGCCGCGGTGACGTCGAACGTCTCCTCGAACTGCTTCACGAACTCGCTGAGCTCGAGCAGGGTGAGCTCCTTGAACGCGTCGAGGAGCTCGTCGTTGGACAGCTTCGCCATGGTGGCGGTCCTTCCTTCCTCGTTCACGGGGTGGTGATCAGGGGTCAGGCCTCTGGCGGCGGCGGCGGCGTCGTCCTCGACGGCCGCCGGCGACGGCCTCCTCGGTGCTCCCGGCGCTGCCCTCGGCGGCGGCTTGTCCTGCAGGGCGGCCGGGCCAGACGCGCGATCTGCGAGGCCGGGGCGTTGAACAGGCCGGCGGCCTTCGCGAGGTTGCCCTTCATGGCACCGGCGAGCTTCGCCAGCAGGACCTCGCGGGACTCCAGATCGGCCAGCTTGTCGATCTCGACGGCGGAGAGGGCGGCCCTCCATGTAGCCGCCCTTGACGACGAGGGCCTTGTTGTCCTTCTGGAACTCGCGCAGCGCCTTGGCTGCGTCGACGGGCTCCCCGGACACGAAGGCGATCGCCGTCGGGCCGACGAGCAGGTCGTCCAGGCCCTCGACCCCGGCGTCGGCGGCAGCCCGCTTGACCAGGGTGTTCTTCGCGACGGTGTAGTTCACGTCGGAACCCAGCGAACGACGCAGCTGCGTGATCTGCTTCATCGACAGGCCCCGGTACTCAGTGACGACCATGGCCGAGGCGTCGCGGAACTCCGCGGCGATCTCGGCGACGGCGGCCACCTTGTCGGCGGCCGGCTGCACGCGCCGACCATCCGCGCCTCCTTCCTCGCTCGGGCGTGCATGGCCGTCGGCGCAGCCTCGCGAGCCGGCCTGGCCGAACGACGAACGCCCCGTGCGCAGGCGCACGGGGGATGAGGTGCGCCGGCCGGAGGCCTGGTCGGCGACGCTCATCGCTGCCTCGTCCTCCTGCGCGCCGACGCCGACGAGCGGCCTTCGTCCTCCCGGCCCGGCGACCGGGAGGAGACCAGCGGTCTCCGGGTGGAACTCGGTGACGATGTCGGTGGCGGACCCGGGCCAGGTGCCGACTGGGTCCGATCCAGGATACGCGACGGGCCGGGGCCCGTCGGGGCGGGGTCGGGCCGCGCGGCCGTCGTCGGCGGGTCGCCTCAGGCCGTCGGTGGCCGCGAGCAGGTTGCCGCGTGCGGTTCGTGTCGACCGGGATGCCCGGGCCCATCGTCGTCGTCACGGTGATCTTCTTGACGTAGCGGCCCTTGGCGGCGGACGGCTTGGCCGCAGGACCTCGTCAGCGCGGCGCCGTAGTTCTCCACCAGCTTCTCGGTGTCGAACGACGCCTTGCCGATGACGAAGTGCAGGTTGGCGTGCTTGTCGACGCGGAACTCGATCTTGCCGCCCTTGATGTCGCTGACGGCCCTGCCGACATCCGGGGTCACGGTGCCGGTCTTCGGGTTCGGCATCAGGCCACGCGGGCCCAGCACGCGGGCGATCTTGCCGACGTTCCGCATCTGGTCCGGCGTCGCGATCGCGGCGTCGAAGTCCAGCCAGCCACCCTGGATGCGCTCGATCAGGTCCTCGGCGCCCACGGCGTCGGCCCCGGCGGCCTCGGCCTCGGCGGCCTTGTCACCGGTCGCGAACACGATCACGCGGGCGGTCTTGCCGGTACCGTGCGGCAGGCTGACGGTGCCGCGGACCATCTGGTCCGCCCGGCGGGGGTCGACGCCCAGCCGCATCGCCACCTCGACGGTGGCGTCGGTGTTCTTGCTGGACGTGTCCTGGGCCAGCTTCGTCGCGGCGAGCGGCGAGTAGAGGCGGTCCGCGTCGATCTCTCGCCGGCCTCCGCGGTAGGCCTTGCTGCGCTTCGCCATCTGTCTCCTCCTTCGCTCGGAGGTCAGGTCGTGGTGCGGCCGCCGGCTCTCCCCACGCGTCCCGGCGGTCGCTCGGCGACCGTGATGCCCATCGACCGCGCCGTGCCGGCGATGATCTTCGCGGCCTGGTCGATGTCGTTGGCGTTCAGGTCGCGCATCTTGGTCTCGGCGATGTCGCGCACCTGGTCCATGGTCACCTTCGCGACCTTCTTGGTGTGCGGGCTCGCCGGAGCCCTTCTCCGACGCGCGGCCGCCTTCAGCAGCAGCTTGGCCGCCGGCGGCGTCTTCAGCTCGAACGTGAACGAGCGGTCCTCGAACACCGAGATCTCGACCGGCACGACGTCGCCGCGCTGGGCCTCGGTGGCCGCGTTGTAGGCCTTGCAGAACTCCATGATGTTGACCCCGTGCTGGCCGAGCGCGGGGCCGACCGGCGGCGCGGGCGTCGCCGCGCCGGCCGAGATCTGGAGCTTGATGATCGCGGAGAGCTTCCGCTTCTTGGGTGGCATCTTCCTGTGTCCTCGTGATCGATGTGGTGCTCGCGACGGCCTGCCTGCACGCCGCGGGTCGCCGGACCCGGGGCCGGGTCAGATCTTTGAGACCTGGTTGAAGCCGAGCTCGACCGGGGTCTCCCGGCCGAAGATCGAGACCAGCACCTTGAGCTTCTGGGCGTCACGTTGACCTCGAGATGATCGTCGCCGGGAGCGTGGCGAACGGCCCGTCCATGACGGTGACCGACTCGCCGACCTCGAAGTCGACCTCGACGGTCGGCGCCGGGGCCGCCGCCGGTCGGGCGGCGGCGCCGCGGCCTCCCCGCCCGTGGCGGCTTCTTCGCGGCGGCCTCGACCGCGGGCAGCAGGAACTTGACGACCTCGTCGAGGGTCAGCGGCGACGGGTGGACGTCGCCCGACGAAGCCGGTGACGCCGGGGTGTTGCGCACCGCGCCCCAGGAGGCGTCGTTGAGGTCCATCCGCACCAGGATGTAGCCGGGCAGCACCTTGCGCTGCACCCGCTTGCGCTGGCCGTTCTTGATCTCGGTGACCTCTTCGGTCGGCACCTCGACCTGGAAGATGAAGTCCTCGACGTCCAGGGTCTGGGCCCGGGTCTCGAGGTTGGACTTCACCTTGTTCTCGTAGCCGGCGTAGGAGTGCACGACGTACCAGTCGCCGGGGGCGCGGCGCAGCGACTCCTGAGGCGGCGCTCGGCATCCTCGCTCCTCGGCGGTCGTCGTCCTCCTCGGCCTCGGCGCGCTCGTCGGCGCCCTCGCACCTCGGTCGGCGGTCGGCGGCTGCGTGGGCAGGCCTCGTCGCGTCTCGACGGGGACCCGGTCGTCGACCGGGGTCGACGGGTCCTCGGGGTCAGCGAGGTCGGAGACGTCCGGCGTCCTCGCCGTCCCGCGTCGGTCGTCCTCGACGTCGAGCGTCCTGGGCCGGCCTGCTCCTCGATCGTCCGGCCTCGTGCTCCTCGACGGTCTCGATGGTCGCCTCGCGCGGCGTCGCGTCGTCGTCCGGCGTCTCGGTGCCCGGTCGGGCCCTGGTCGCCGTCTGTCGGAGGTCACGTCGTCTCGCTTCCTTCGTCGGTGGCGTGCGCGTCACCGGTCACGGTCCGGCGGGGGCGGGCGGCGGTCAGCCGAACAGGGCGAACACGCCCTTCCGCGAACAGGCTGTCCAGGGCGAACACGAGGGCGACCATGAACGAGACGAAGATCAGCACGGCGATCGTGTAGGTCACCATCTGCGGCCGGGTCGGCCAGATGACCTTCCGCAGCTCGTCGACGACCTCGCGGAGGAAGCGCGTCAGCCGGGCGAACAGCGCGACCGCTTCTCGCCGCCGACTTCCGCGCCGTCGCGGCGCCGTGGCGGCCCTTCTTCGACGACCGGACGTGCCGCCCGACGCCGGCACCGTGACGACCCGGTCGCGCGGCCCGACGACGGTCCGCCGCGGTGCGCGGGCGATCCCGCCCGACCGCTCCGGATCGCGTTCGTCGCTCACGCCCGGCCCTCCGTCGCGCTGCCTCGCGGCCGTCGTCGGATGGTGAGCTTGGTCCTCTCCACGTCGTCGTCTTCACCCGCCGGGCGTCACACCGGTCTCCCGGTGCCGTTCGCCGTCAGTGGCAGGGGTGACAGGACTTGAACCTGCAACCTGCGGTTTTGGAGACCGCTGCTCTGCCAATTGAG